>VWZL01005707.1:372461-480184 GCA_013396915.1 Stercorarius parasiticus
GCGGGGGGTGGGACGACTGGCAGATTTTACATAAAAAGCACATAAAATAATGGATTTTGTTGAAGAATGTTTTCTGTTTATTTGCATGCTAAGTAGAGGGGGAAAAAAACCAGGGAAATTTCGTAATTCCCTGGGAGAGAGTCGGTTTGGTTTTGTTTTTCCATATTTAGGGGAGGTATATAGATCTGTATTGCCCGCAAAGTGTGGCCCCGGCGCGGCAGAGCGCGGTGAGCCCGGCCCAGGCTGGGGTGGCAGGAGCTGGGGTCTGTGGGGGCAAGGCTGGAGCGTGGGAACAGCTCATCCCCCCCCGCGCCGAGGAGCGTCTCCCCTTGCACCGGGACTACCAAGGGCCCGTAAGTGCTTTCCTGGCTCCGTGCCCATAAGCGCGCTAATTGCTTTTTAAATAGACCCAAGAAATGAACCGCTGCCAGTTGGAATCACCTTCTTCATGAAAGAACATGCTTCCTTTCCGTCACCTACGTATTTCTGTTTTGGAGACGTGACAGCAGAAAAGAACAAATTTGGATGAGGAGTTCAGCTCTGGGCAGTCTCTGTGCGGTCAGTCACGGGTTCGAGGCAGGTTTCAGAGCCAGCCCTCCCCGTATAAACTCCCAGGCTGACGCTAACAGGCTGCCTCAGCTCAGACTGCGCGGCTGTGGCGTGCACATACCTCAGCTTGCCTTCACATGGCCCCAGGCCATGGAAAAATTCATAAATTCATGGGGTGCTGCTGCGTAGCGCTGTGCGTGGTCGCCCTGCAGAGCCCACATTTGTCCTCTGCTGCGATGTCACTGCGGTGTCCCAAACTGCGTCACCGCCAGCAGCGGGGGCAGAAAAGGTGCAGGTCACAGTGCTCTGAGTTTATACCGTTCTCAGCCTGTTCTTCGCCTTTGGTATAGCCCTGTAATAAAGCTGGGAACATACGGATATATCCAGACATACAGAATATACTTAAGCAGGAAAAAGCATGGATATTAACCACCTTCTCCAGTGGCAGCAAATTCCTAAGCTGATATTTGATGCATTTAACCATATTGTAGAGGTTCGCCTGAATCCTGTATATAGATTCCTAAATGATCTACAGAATATTTACATAATATTTCCCATGAAATCCAGGATAATTTTACCTTCATTTCAGAGATGGCTCGATAGCGCTTAGAAACTCCAGCCTATAACAGGCCCCTTGCATTAAGCAGAGGGAAAGAAAGGAAGATAATGAGAAGTAGTCCTCTTCCTGAGGAATATTTACCTAAAGTAAGATGGCACACAAAAAGTAGTAGAAAGGAAATACTAGTAGATGGGAAACTGAAGGACGGATGGGTTATCTGATTTGTCAAGGAAGGGACAGGATTTGTCTATGTAATAATTTGTAGACATAAATGGCTACGTGACTGCGAATCTGGAACTGTCTCATGATCTCACAGCTTGGAAAATGATAGGATAAGCTCTCATTTACTTATCAAAATTACTTGGACAAGAAAGATAAGGGGATAAACAGAACAGAATTGAGGGATCCGCGCACGTCCTCTAACCACTGAGATTCCCTCTTTTCTTAGAGAATTCCACGATGTTTGATCACTAATGATTGCAAGTACTGTCCCGCATTCCTCATTGGATATGATTTCTCCCATTGCCTTGTACATCTTAATTGCAGGAGGCAGATTCTTTTTTATTTCTGCCGTAATTTTCATGATAAGGTGTTAATATTTATTGGTCCTGAGGTACTGCGGTACAGTTTACTTTCTATAATCATCTGGATATTATCACCAAATTCCGCACTGAGGTGTAAATAGGTTGATATTATTTCAAACAATGTTTATGGGAAAACGAGCTACGTCCTGAAAAAATTGCTCAGTCTTACCTCAGAAGAAGTACGTTAAGCCTGTCGAAATTGCAATATGAATGGACTGGAGATCTACGAAATGCAGCTTTGTACCTGGCCCACAGCCATTGTTACCTCCCTACCTCCAGCTCCTGCTGTCTGCAGCGTCCTGGGAGAGACACCGAGTCTGATTGCAAACTGTGGGCCAGGAAAGGTTCATAGCTTGGGGGAGATTTACTCTAAACTGGGTGTAGCCTGGTCCTGGGGTTTGAACACCCATTTGCAGCTGTGGTGCATTAGGTGCTCTCCTGGGGCATTTTATCTCTTTTAGTGCCTTTCGAAAGAAATTCGATATGTCGTTCCGAAACCGTGACGCCCAGTCCAAACCAAAGCACAGTGAGCAGGAAGGATTTGGAGATGGGGTTTGAAAGCCCACCCCTGAACTGAACTGAAACATTAATGTGAACATGTCCTGCTTATCCCTACACGCAAACATTAAATGGCATCACGCTAGCTTTTCCCACCCACAGGAAAGCAAAACACTTTCATTTCCTTCCTTGCAAACTTTTCTCATAAGGGAATGTACAAAATGCAGAAAAACAGATCTTTTATAGATATGGGGTTTTTTTACTGTAATAGAAAATAATTTTATTATGGTTATTATAAACAAACATATGGGTTAGAGTCTGTGGATACTTACTCTCTGCCCAGAAATTCTGTAGGAACTCCTCAACTTCTATTACATTTTTTCATTGTTCTTGATTAAGGGTCCGTAAAGTCAATTCCATCGAACTTTACTAGCGTCACCATCATTAAATCAATCCGTGCCACACCTCCGTCTCATGAAGACCCTGCCTCAGGAAAAGTTCTTGACTGAAGACGGCACTCATGGATGAATTTAAGATATGTGTTTGAGTTCTAGCAAGAACAATGAGCACTAACACTTAAGTGAACAATGTGTTTAAGGTTACCTAAATCATACTTGTTGCAGGCATAGATTTAAAATATTTTTACTTTTTTTTTTCTGACAGAGACTACCTTTTAGCTCATCTGTTCAACCTCCCCTTAATACCACTCATGTTCACTGAGGTCAATAGCGTTACGTGTATGCTTCAAGTCTGACGTGCCTGAATACTTTGTGAAATGGCTTGGAAACCACTTTCAGACTTAACTATTTTTTTTAATACTGGCCTTTTTTAAGCCTGTATTATGGTATATTAAAGAGCAAAAATTCTCTTTTGTCTCAGTTTTTGAGATGTTCCCCTTAACTACAGAGTCTTGAGGTACTGTAAACCCACAGTCAGACTGGGCAGGTTGGATTTGCCCCTCTATAGCAAAGGGAGGCAGTTAACATCTCAGGGAAACCTTTTCTCCAGCTGCAGGAAGTATATTAAAATTCTCACAACAGCTAATTCCCCCACAACTCCCTTGACAATTGCCAGCAGCTCCTATGAAGAGCTGAGCAGCCTCATTACAAATCATCAGGTGAACTCCATGAGGTTCAGTGTTTAAAGAAAGTTAGAATAATAATTCTATAAGGACAAAGCCCAGTGGAGAGTGTTCCTGTAAGAATCAAGTCATTACATTTTTAAGCAATCGTATGCAATAAAGCAGCTGAAATATTGTTTCGTAATAAAGACTATTGCTGATGCAAATCTGACTCATTCTAATGGCTACTATAATTAACTGCACGGTTTGAGAGCTGTTAATTTTGAAGATGAATAATTGGTTAAACCAAGTTTTGTGTATTGTAATGTAATGCGCTTGTTCAATTTTCCACTTAATTTCAATTAATATGGGTTTTACATGTACTCCACTGTTGCGGTTTTTATGCCTATTATTTTTAATTAGGAAAAAGCAATACCTTGGTAGAACAGAACAAATGAGCAACACTGTGTGTGTTGTTTCCAGAGTTTTTTTTCCACTACAGGTATTTCCGTCGCATATCACTTCACTGTCCAAAACGTTAATCACTGCTCCTGAGGTGGGCTGGAACTGGGAGTGCCAGCTCCCACGTGAAACAGAAGGAAAAAAGGAATCTTTCTGTTCCCTCGTTCACTTACTGATCTCTACATAATGATTTTAGTTTGAACTATGTATCTTTGCTACCCTTCCTGGTGTTTCCACTACTCAGATATGTTTTAGTGATTAGAACTGCGTGGCGATGTTCATGTTCACCACCAAAAAGGCGAGCTTGTAGATGCACCTGTTTTTTGATGGGATCAATCACCAGCTGGAGATTCTTACCTCCACAAAAGGTGCCTAGACATCAGGCTGGATGCTCGTCTTCTGAAAAGATTTGTTAAACTAGATGAGTTCCACCCTCAGAGTCATATATTAGTCTTCATTTCTTTCAAGAAAATAATCGTCTGCCTTGTCTTTTCATGGCATAGATTACTTCTCCCATTGTGCTGCCCCTGCAGCCCAGACAAGCTCCATTTCTGCCGCTTGCCTGTGCCTCTATGGAGGCAGACCTGCCGCTCTCATAGAGCGGACAGAGAGAGCTCTTTGCGCTGCCTTTGCTCCTGGCTGCCCACACACGGGACTCCCTGGCTCCTAGGGATTGCTGCTTGACTGATAAAAGGAGAGCAAATGTTCTAGTAGAGCCCTTTGTGTGTCCTCCCTCCAGAGCCAAATCTTGCCAGGTCTCTGACAAATTCCCAGCACCGTTGATGCGGTTGCTTTATCTCTGACTCTTCTCGCTTCCCCAGTACTAAGGATCTGGTGGCTGGAGTGCAGCTGGCAGCTTTACTGATGACATATGAGGCAGAAAACCTCCAGCCTGCTCTTCCTTATCTGGGCTGGTGCTGCCAGCAGAGCAAATTGGTGCCGTTAATAACACTGGCTTATAAAAAACAGGGCCTTCAGGGTGCTGGTGAATAAATTTTTATTGTGCATTTCACAGAAGCTTAAATAGAATACAGAAATCCGGACATTATGCTTTAAAAGCTCAACAAAGTAAGGTTAACCACTTTTGTCTAAAGAGAGTCATCGTCTAACCCACAACTTCACAGACATTTTAATGCATTCATCTGCATTGCATCGCTATCCTCACTCATAAATAGAGAGGAGAAAGAGACATAGGAGAGTTATTAGCGCAGGAACTTTCGGTACAGTAAAGGAGTTGAGCCGAAGTCAGCCTGTTTGTGCAGGATTGGTTCCCATGTCTCTGAAACAAAAGCGTTGTCTACGAGGTCACTACGGAATAGACCCCATGTTAGCATTAACACCTCAACAAAAGATTTCTGAGGATCTGGAGAAATTTCTGCAGGGAGAAATTCCTGGGTTTCCCAAAATATTATATTATAATGTTCATGACACATGCTTTAAAAAAAGTCATGGAAGAGAAGTAGTCGAAAAACAACATACGTGAGGTGTAGAGCTGCATAGAGCAATGTATCAGCTAGATAGTAAAGTATTTAAGGAGAACCTCTTCTTTCATTCCTTCGTTTTTTTTTTTAACGTGATCTCTGTGCATACCAGTAAGAACATATGCTATGAGCTGTTTAAGACACTTAAAAAAGACTTTTTCCACCATTAATAACCAACCCAGCAACAGATGGCTGAAGAGCTGATCGTATTTCAGCCCCATGCACTAACCACGCACTCTGTGGTGTTCCCCGTCAGGCCAGATGACTCTGAGGACGCAGCACGTTCAGGACTCCAAGATGGGCTTTGTAATCAACGCAATATACTCGATGGCGTATGGCCTCCACAACATGCAGATGTCGCTGTGCCCGGGCTACGTGGGCCTCTGTGACGCCATGAAGCCCATAGATGGTCGGAAGCTCCTGGAGTCCCTTATGAAGACTAACTTTACCGGAGTCTCTGGGGACATGATCTTGTTTGATGAGAACGGTGACTCGCCAGGAAGGTAATGTTGACATTTGTCAAACTCTTTAATACCAGACATGTTAACTGTACGTGGTAGATGCATGCAGACTTGACATCAGAGCTAAGATCTCGTACTTTTATCTTCACATTTCCTGAAATTCTGTCTTTATTTTTCCATAATAACTTTTTTTTTTTTAATGTGCATCTTTTCTGATGTTTAAGGTTAAGGACATGAACTTTCAGGCATACAATCTTCCTGCATGAACTTGCATTTTCATCTGTACCATTTAAAGGTATTACTTCTCACTACAAACCATCAGACCTTCATCTTTATGTTCATACACCACGACGGCCACGACAGCATTGCTCCATTTGTCTGGGTGTTTAAATGTATGTGTTTGATTGAGCGATAAGCAATCATAGCAGACAGAGTTCTTTTAAGAAAGTAAAACAATATCAGAAATATTGTATTGATTGTATTGATTCGTCTGGGAGTCCTTTTTTCCATCAGAATTATTAAAAATCTGCTTCCATATCTTCCAAATAAAGCCTTTCCACTTGCATAACAGGCTTAATTATTAACTCATCCTGTGCTTCCATAAGGCAAATTGAATTTAAACAAAGCTGCTTTTGCGGAAAACTTGCATACCTGTATATACATACATCTATGGAATATACGACATAAGACACTATATAAGATGGATAGGAAAAGGTAAATCCATCGGTCAGAATATTTTGACGTTTCAAAAATTTCTGCCATTTCAGAACTGATTTTTTTTTTTTTTCATTTTATTCGAAAACCCGTGAAGTCAGCATTCTCTCCAAAAGAGAGCAGCACAGCCACCTACAAAGCAGTCTGTGCCTCTGGAGACACAAATTTTCAGACTCTTCAGGCTCAGACTCTAAGGAAATGCACTGTGAGCTGGCAGGAGAACTCAGACACAAACTGGCAGAAACCCAGGAAAATTTCAGATGGAAATTTATTTTCAGCACTGTTTTGGTGAGCAAGGCTGTCTTCCGCTAAACATTTCTATTTTTGCAAATAGCTGAATTCTGAAGAAAAGTGCTCAGTCTAGATTTTTCTGACCAAATTATTTTTAAAAGACTTGCCCCAGACTTCTTTTAAAGGATTCCCACTTGGTTTTAATGCTGCTCAGATGCACTGGACTGCATCCTACCTTATTCCTACCCGTTTCACTCTTTTCTTGCTGAAAGACTTAAAACTGCTACAAATAAGTGATATGTGACCTGCCACAGATAAATCATATGTGGCATGACAGCACCAATGACAATATCTAAATGTTTCGGAGACCTCTAGCTTTACCTTTTCCTTGTGTTGGCATGCGTAGTATTAACGATTTAATTCCATTTGTTGCAAGGGATTTAATTGAATGTCTTGGGTCTTTTAAAATTCAATTCCTAGAAAGATGATGAAGGAATTATATCATGTGCAGTCATTTGTTCGGTCACAGGAGGACATTAGTGTTTCACTGAAGAGCATGGGGACACCGTGTCGATTGTGCTCCTCAGGGTAACACAACTTGAAGGAAGTCCAGCCTCACTGGATTTGCACGACAAAATGGTCCCACAAATGGAGGACCCCAAAATGGTTTTGAAACTCTTCTACAATAGTCACATCGTTAAATCCCATCTACGTGCTAAAATTAGCCAACATTGAGCCAAAACTTACTTTTCATGGTTAAGGCTTTATAGGAAGCTCCACCTCTAATGCCCAGGTTTTGAGCTGTTTATAGTCCTTTGAGCACTGTAGAACACTATTTGCAACAGCTGGGGGATGGTGCAGTCCTACTGGAACAACTCATCTCCCCTGTTCACTTGCATTGATAGCTGCATCTTCGCTTTGTAAAACGGAAATATAAATCCTCACAGCTGTACTGTGGTGGTGGCGTTAAGCAGGAAATCAGAACATAAAAAGCCTTTCTGACCTAGATAGCTCAGGATTTTGAAGTATGGCAAAAGGGTTTTTATATTATACAACAGATGATTAATCCCACAAGATGCTTTGAATCCTGTCCGTATTCCAAAGTCCTTTACGCATATGTTGAGCTGTAAGTAGATAGACACTCTAGCGGAGGGCCTGTTTTAGGTGAGAAAGACAACATGGAAAAAAACAAATGAATATGGAAGTAGCAGCCGTGATTTCTCAAGAAGATAACAGTTGTCTGTAAATACTCTCGAAACTCCAAAGAAGAAACTGAGAAGGCAAGAAAAAGCAAGAAAAACAAGATGCTGATGTTTTGGCTGTGCTACCAATAGAATATGGATTCTCAGGAACTTCATGGCACTTCTGTTTTGAAAGAAGTGTTTTGCACAGTGATTAGGGCACTGCTGGAAATGTGCTATTGCACCATCTGGTCTCTCCTATCCTAAAGTGACAAACTGTCCCCGTGGCGTCTCAAGGAAGCTCCAGGGAACCAGTGATTCGCGAGCCTCCACTATAGCAATGGACTTACTGAGTCTGGCTATTGCTATCAGTCCACCAACGCTGTTCTCCACAGAGGAGAGACACAACATATTGAGACAACAGTTTATTTTATTTGTTAGGTTTCTTTCCGGTGTTCCTCTCAGGACGTATGCGTGGAACTGCTACTGGAGGGATACTTGTTTTAGGTCCTGTGGCCTGTTAAGCATTGGCTGTTCATCTGCCCATGAAGCTCTGAATTGACAGCAGTAGCAAAGCAATACTCAGAGGAGTGTTACAATGTCCTGACAATGCTGAATAAAGACTCCACAGTGGCTTCTGGGCTAACTTTTTGGTTAGTCTGTTTAACCCTTGAACAGACTGTTACTATGCCTGTGAACCTCAGAAAAAAAAAAAAGCGTAAAAGCCTGTTTATTCAGGTTTGTGTGTGTGTTGTCTGGATTCAATTCACTTATGTCAGTCTGGCATTGACATCTCCAACTTTGATGAGGTCATTCTCAAAGCTGTGGATCTTTCCTTGTTTATACAGGATGGGAAGTGAAATATTCCAAAATTCAGGAGTCAGAAATATTTCTTCCTAGCTCTGTGGTTGCTCATACCTTCTTCTTTTGGAAAGACTCAAGAATCATATGGTGTGGGTCATATGGGTCATCACATTACCCATTCAGTCAGGCTCCACTTTCATTTTCTTTCACAGGTTGCTTGCAATCCTGATCCTGACCTGTGTGTGATTTTGGCATTGAATCCCTGCCACAGTTTCCCCACTGTAACAGTTAGACTTTGTTTCCTGATGCAAAGCATCCTGAGATCCACGGATGGAGAATATTATTGAATAGTTTTACTGTAAATCTTTTTATGTCAGCATGGGAAAAATGCTGATGTTAGGTATAGCACGGCTACTGCTTGTCATTTTTAAAAGTGTTTCCTCAAAACTTGAAAGAGACACTTGGGTATCTTAGTTAAGAGATTATTTGATTTAATGGGCTGGTTCTTTTATTTATCTGTACATCAGAGTTCACAAATTGCACTCTGACAACATCACTCTTAATCCAACCTTGTCCATATGCTTTGCCTATTTTGTGCCTGCTGCCAGGAAAAGTTGTCTCCTGCTTTATGAACCAGGCAGATTTTCTAAACCTATGATTGTGTTCATCTTCTCAGTCCATATCGTTTGCTTATTTTCCATCAGTGAATTGCATGTTGCTTAGTCAGGTTACTGCAAAATCCGCTAAAGAGGAGCTGAAGAAAAGTATGACATCATGACGTCAGGAGCTGCCCAACTTTCCAAGCATGCCTTACAAGTGAGCGCTAAAAGAACTGGCCTGTAAGGCAGAAAGGTGGCCTGGTGTTTGGCATGCCAGTAGGAGGCTAGTGAGTCCTACATCACTCCACAGACTTTAAGACTCTGTGTGAGCTAAAAATAAAATAGGAGGAAGAGGAACACGAACCTGAAAACTCTGATCAGCCCTAGCTCTGTGCCTAACTCTTCTGTTCCCAGAGAATGAGGAGATCTGACCCAAAAGCAGCCTAGGACTGAGGCATGAATACTCTTTCTTTTCCGTACTGTACTGTACAAGGAGTTAAATGTGTTCTGATCACTGAAGAATTATATGAAAATGGAGGGGGTTGTATGGATGGAAAAGAATAGCATTTGGTGCTGCAATGCTGTAGAAGAAAAAGGCCAAAAAAAAGGCAAGTCTCAACTTGATTCTTCAAATGCCTGGACTACGAGGTGCCTCTTGTCAAGATCTCCCTGAAGCCTCCTACAAGTCCCGGAGTTCTGGAGTGTGTGCCTGAAGAACGTTGCCTGATCCCTCTCTGGGTGCCACACCAAATTGCACCTTGCAGTCTTACAGCACAGGACATTTCTTTTGATCCTACAGGCCTAGGTTGCTTCTACCTCACTTCAGGAGTTTATCCATCTTCAGGCTTCCTCTCTCGCGAGGGGAATAAGCACCTGCAGACACTGAGGAACGCTTAGCATTGGGAATTGCTGCTATAGGTTTAGATTTCTCTGCATCTGCTATAGAGGGAGCCTAGGACAGGTAGGATTGGCTTCAGTGCTGAAAGTTACACAGGACAAATCCTGTCTGGCTCATTTCAGTGTTTTCCTTAAATAAATAACGTCATTTGCAGAAGCTCAGTCATTTAACCCCAAAGTGTTCAGGGAACTTCGATGGTGATAGTAGAAAACAAATTAAAATACAAAGGAAAAGAAAGATGAAGATATCACAAAAATTATTGGGAGAGACTCAAGGGCAAGCATAATGCTTGAAATTTTGTCTTCTTCATTTCAAAAGACTTGATTTTGACTGCATAGTGTTCCTTTAATTTGAAACATTTCGTGATGTTCTCCTCAACTCAGCTGTGTCTCCCCTTTGTGTTCCCAAAGATATGAAATCATGAATTTCAAGAAAATGGGGAAGGACTACTTTGATTACATCAATGTTGGCAGCTGGGACAACGGTGAGCTGAAAATGGACGATGATGAAATATGGTCAGAGAAAAATAATATCATCAGATCTGTGTGCAGTGAACCCTGCGAAAAAGGCCAGATAAAGGTAAATACTTTCTCCATTTACTTCGGTTGAGTAGAATGCATAGCCCTGAAATTTGAAAGCAAGTTTTTCTTGACTCTTACATGGAGACAGTATCCCACACCTTAATTAAAATGTGCAGAGTTATGTAATTAGTTCTTACTTGTATCATAGTCATCTCACTATTTTCATAAGTTGCCATTTTCTTGTACTCCTATATCTGGGAACTGCTGACTTCTTTATATTTATATTCCAAATGCTTTAGAACGGATATTGTTTGGGTTTTTTTTGCTGGATATTTTTACAGCATCTGATTCAGTGGAGCGTAAATCCCTGACTAGGACTTGTCAGTACAATTGCAGGTAAATTATAAATAATAATTGCTACTATTTCAGTGCTAGACATAGACACCTCGAATGGAACATTATTACTCAGACCTGAAGTCTGTGGTATCACTAGAGAACATCGATAACTACCACTACTTAGAACTTCAGGAAATGTAGGTAACTTTTCCTTTAATCATACCTGTTTTACTGCTTCTTTGTTTCCCAGGTTTTTGATTTTTCCATCCTCCCTTTCCGTGTTGCAGTAAGTAGGGACGAATCTGTCATATATTAATTGTACTCTGTTATCCTTCAGCATCCCCTGACACTTACTGCAGAACAGTTGAAATACTGCAAGTCCTTAGCTTACCTTACAGTCATTTATAGAAAAGCCTCCGGACTGAGGGTTTGGGCATGGACAACAGAGTGGCTCAGACTGAAAAAAGGCAACTGTAATTTCTGACATGTCTCACTGGAAGCTGGATCATTTTTCTCCTGTGTTAATGCGGCATACCTCCAAAACTGGGAAGCAGCTACAGAGAGGGGCTGATGGGAGGCTGACCATGTTCTGCAACACAAAGTGACTCTCTTCAGTCTCAGTTTTCCAGAGCTTTAGGACACAGTCACTATGTTTTATTCATTAACTGGCCTTTGGCAGTAAGAGAGTTTCATCAGACCAAATGTATATATCTTCAGTGTAGACATACAATTATCCAGATCAGGAATCATCTCATCCTCATGTAGGCTTCGAAAACAGTCAAGATGAACCTTGATGTAGAATCATAGAATCATAGAATTGTCAGGGTTGGAAGGGACCTTAAAGATCATCTAGTTCCAAGCCCCCTGCCATGGGCAGGGACACCTCCCACTAGATCCGGTTGCTCAGAGCCCCGTCCAGCCTGGCCTTAAAAACTTCCAGGGATGGGGCTTCCACCACCGCTCTGGGCAACCTNCAGAATTGGACGCAGAAACTCTTCTTTCTCTTCACGGATGGTAAAATGCACCCATCCAGGACTGTTGGTTCAGACAAGAACATACCCTCTGCAGACACATAAAAGAAGGTGGGATGAATTACTCCATCAACATCAGAACAAGGGTCTGATGTTAGCCTACTCCAGCCATAAAGTCACATAAGTGAGAGGATAGAGATGGACAAATAGATAATAACTTCAGAACTGCGCAGCTCTGAGCTCCTTTATGATCTGCTGCCACAACACAGGTGATGGAAAGTCTCTTGTGATCTTCATTAACGCAGTTTCCTTCCACCTCCTGCCCACGAGGATTCTTCACTATGAAGCCAGTTTGTCACACACTAGACACATGCTTGAAATCTGGTGTCTGAAATGTTCTTTGTGCTCCTCATTAGCTTATTGATTATGAATCTCAAAGTTTACTTCACAGTCCTTTATCTTCATGGTCTTCACAGATGATGGGGAGAGCTTGACTGTGCCAAGCTCCATGGTGGTTTTCCTGCAGAATTCTGTGGGATTGAGTTACTATGCAAGAATTTGAAACATTCAGTGCAATGATATTCAACACTCAGCAACATTTGGTACATCCATCTGAAGGACTAGATAAAATCCAAACACAACCCAACTCTATACATTTGAAATAGTGCGGACATACGATTATTTAAATAAATATGCATTCAAAGGATTGCCCAGGTGACAAGGGGAAGGGAAAATAATTTTTGTTTTAAAGATAATTATTTTTGCTAAAAGGGACAGATTGTTCTACAGTTAAGAGCTACAACAAACAATTGTTCAAAAAATGAAAGATAAAAGGATGAAGAAATAGCTGACTAAGCAATTTAATGCAAAAAGTCTGACGTGATTCTGAGTAGTAGAGAACAATCATTTTGATTCCTAGAGAAGGATACATAATCCTTCTCTGGATTAACCCCCGGTTAGTGCTGGGTTAAAAAATAATCAGTGTACCAGTTTTCTGATAGATTTGTCAAATTCCAAGTAATTTATAGAAGGTGTTGATTTGGTGAAGTTTAAAAGAAAAGTGTAAATGAACTGTTTTGATAAAAAGTTTAGGTGTTTTGATAATAACATATGGTTTCTATTTTGCCAATTTATTTTCTTGAGTATTTTACACATTGAAAAAGTATGGATTTTTATAATGCATCAAATTTATGAAAATATATGTCCAAAATTTAGTACAAGGTTTCTAAGAATTGATTTTTCCCAGACACAAGAAATTTTGTCATTTGTTCAGCTTTTCATTCTAGTTCAAAACGAAAGAAATCCCAAAAAGTGAATTCTTCTGGAGGACAGATATTCTGTTTTGCAAGTAGCTCTAGTCTCAGCACTTGCAGAGCAAATGACTTATGCTCCCATGGCCTTTCTGCCAGTTTAGCTATTCAGGTGTGCCTTTTTTTCTTTTCATACTCTACTATCTTAAAAACAAAACAAAAAAATTGAAGTTTTCAAGTCCCTATATTGTTGATGAAAATTGTATAATTTACACCTTTTTCACTACAGCATTGCAAAGAACAATCCAGTTCTTTTTGATTACACTCCTTTATTAATTGCAATAAAGACATTTGGTTTTGAAGTCATCTTCTAAATTCATCATTGCAAATGATACATAAGTCAACTTACTTCTTATGCTATAATAAGGAGTATTCATTTATAAATTGTTCGGGAAGAGCAGTGAAACTGGGAATACTTTATCTCAAAAGAAAGACATATTGACAAGAAGCACAGATGTTTTCACTGCCCGGATGATAAATAAGGATCTTGAAAAATCTGCATCTCAATCATGAGCATGCAATAACATTTGGCAGTAAATTATAAAATGAGAAATCAGGTCAGGTGTTAAAACGGATAAAGATAACAGTCTCGCTCTTAAATGTCAATTAGAAATGCGGTAATTAAATAATTCTGGAAAAGGCATGTTCAGTTTCATTTCTGGAAAAAATCAGTTTTAACAAATCACTTACAGTTGGATGAAAAATAAGCACCCAGAAATCTTTAGGTAATGAACCCTTAGGGAAATAACACTGTTGACATGACTCCCTGCATCGACCACAGTGGAGTGAATTATATGCCTTGAGTATCATGCACTGGTTTGTGTAGGTACATTGCCAATCATGAAATTTTGAGTTTTGCTAATTCTAAGAGGGGAAAAAATACCTTATTGCAATTTGCACTACCCCTTATACTTCTGTGGAGTTGATAGTTTCTTCCTTCTGGTACATACGTGACGGGAGAACCGAGAGCTTCTGTCATATTTTGTATAAGCAAACATATCATAAAAAGGAACTGCCTTTAAAATAAAATTTAAAAAACCCATTATCAAAAAAAAAAAAAATCCAAAAATTAAATTAGCAACTGGGGTAGCACGAATGTGCGCTTATGCTGCTAAACCAAATGTCAATTCTTGTCTCAGGTGATCCGTAAAGGAGAAGTGAGTTGCTGTTGGACCTGCACTCCTTGTAAAGAGAATGAATATGTGTTTGATGAATACACATGCAAAGCCTGCCAGCTCGGCTCCTGGCCCAATGAAGACCTCACAGGTAAATGAGTTGTGGCTGTGCTTATGTTGTCAGTGAAAAAGTTCATCTGCTGAGCTGACGGAACAAATGCCAGATACAAGTGAGTATGAGGACTGTTTCGGTCAGATCGAACTCAGTGATAAAGCTGACATTTGAGCTGAGGCTGGTATTTGTTTTCTCGCCTCAAGCTGATTAAGGAATCATTGGTGTAATTCAGCTGCTTTCTAAAGACCTGAGTTACTAGATCTGGAAATAAAAAAATTACTCCTGGTTTTGTATTCAGCCCTGTCCTAACCTCTAGCTGGTGGTGCAGATCTTGTCCTTCCCCAAACAGGTAGAGAAATTAAGTTCTTCTCAGAGAAATTATTAAAGGACGTCAAATTTCAGTTTTATTTTCCTCCCAAGCAGGCACACAAGCGTCATGCAATATTTTCTTTTTTAATCTGAAAAAGTTATGAACTAGTTACTGTAGTTACTGCTGCTAAAAACATGCCTGCTCCAAACAGACTTAGCTTTGCATTAGTCCTTTATTCGCTAGAGTCTGCTAGAATACAGGGTTCGTGTTCTCCTTGCCATGGCACAGATCTCTATGCTCTTGCAGAATACCAATTTGCCTACTTTAGAGATAAATTACTCTGACACTTGTATCCCACAGACCTCTCTTCTTTATGACTAATAAACAGAATTCAAGTATTCAAACGCTCAGAACACACACCACTTCAAAACGCTGCTCAGGGATCAGGTTCTCATTGTGCCAGGCTCTGTATAGACAAGGGGAGAAGAGACAGTTTTTTTCAAGAAGAGCTCACAGACTTGGTTTGCATACAATTTCTGTGGATGAGGGGAGAAATTTTTGAGGTGAAAGAAAGGGGAGACAAAGGGAAAAACAGTTTGTTGGATGAATTTTTATAAGTGAAAGAGTGTCAGGCAAAGCTTGGCCTATAGAATCACAGAATCACGGAATTGTCAGGGTTGGAAGGGACCTTAAAGATCATCTAGTTCCAACCCCCCTGCCATGGGCAGGGACATGTGCCACTAGATCTCGTTGCTCAGAGCCCCGTCCAGCCTGGCCTTGAACACTTCCAGGGATGGGGCTTCCACCACCTCTCTGGGCAACCTGTTCCAGTGTCTCACCACCCTCATGGTGAAGAACTTCTTCCTAACGTCCAGTCTGAATCATCCCATCTCTAGTTTTAATCCATTCCCTCTAGTCCTACCATTACCCGACATCCTAAAAAGTCCCTCACCAGCTTTCCTGTAGGCCCCCTTAAGATACTGGTAGGCCACTCTAAGGTCTCCTCGGAGCCTTCTTTTCTCCAGACTGAACAATCCCAACTAGACAGATTACTATATATAAAGTTAATCCTTCCTTGGTAAGGAATGTTGCATTGCTGAAATATATGAACCAGGTTACCTAATTACTGCAAAAATATCATTTAGCCTTGAAATTGATGGGGTATTTTTCAGAAAATGTCAAACATGAAACTTTCCCTGAGAAAAAGGCTTTTGACTGAGAAAACTGAAGCAGCAATAAAGTGGATTTGCAAGTGCTCCTCCAGCCGCGGTCCCCCAGCTCTGCCTCCCCCGACACTCAGCAATCCACCAGAAAAGTCACCTCATCCAGGGAAAGCTTTCTTGTGCCAGGAGAATGGGGAAGGGGAGAAAAAGAGACCTGGGCCCATGTGTCCCCCAGAGCAGAGTACTGAGGGTATGGTATAAGCTCAGGTTCACATCCCAGCTGGGCCACCAAGAAGCTTCCACAGCCCACATTGCAGGGACCAGGCCACTGCACCAGGCTGGTCAGTTTATGAAGGTCAACTAGTGCAAACGGTCAACTCGTCAAACACCTTGGATCTTGCTCCTGGTCAACATCTCTGTTTCAGTGAGCACCTGAGGTTTTACCCAATGTAGACCAGCTGGAAAAGGGGCTACTATAATTCAGTTAGGAGGGAACTTGCTCTGAGTGCCTCATCGAACCAACAGGGGACCCAGTTCTGTGTTGAGAACTGCCCATTGACCTGGTGAAGTTTGGGTAATTAGCCTGTAAACCACCATATGTAAGGCAAAATGGAGCGAACAGCCATCAGGTTGGCCTTTGGGCTCTGTGCTTTGAGCTGGCATACAGATCTCCATGCCTCAGGCACGGAATAATTCTGAGCTTTTGGGAGGATTTACCCCCTGAAGGTCTTTGCCCTCAGGATGGAAAAGCAGGATGGAGTGGCACCTCAAAAGCTCTTGTAGGATAAGTCATTGATTTTCAACCCTGCTCTGATTTTTTTAAAGGAAAGCAGTTGTCTTTTTAGTAAAGCCAACTGTTTTGTGTATTACATGAGCTGCTACATTTTGCAAACCATTCATCTGGCTTTAGACATGCATTTTATGGCTTTGAAGGGACCAAAGTCAATATGCATACAAAATGACATCAGTGCCAAGCAATGTTCCTCAGGAGATCTAGCCCTTGTTCCTCAGCCAGGCACGAATTCAGCCGGCAGTGTCTGGAAACTGAACCCCCCCCTTGGCCTCCATGAGCACAGCTGATACGATATGCACTCCTGGTAAGAGGATACCCATCACCATAGCTTCATGGCTGTGTAGTCCCCACCTAACTTACTATTCACATGATGGCTGGATCTTGTCTTATTTATCTTTGTGTCAAAAACAGATTTTAAAAAATCTGTTCCCAGGTTACCATAAAATATATTGAGCTGTATTTTTAATGATCAAATTTATAGCCCCAACTTTTGCAGCTTGTAAAAACCTGCCTCTCAGTCTTGTTTACAACATAAGGTTTAGTAATAAATGTGAATTAAAAGTAAGGAGAGGGAGATGTGATTTTATTCTGGCAAGGAAATTTCCCTTCAGTTTTATAAAGCACACACCAGTCTCCTTGAAGTGTCCCTACATCTGATACTGCGGCAGTCTGTGCCTCTTTGCTGCTTGGTAAAGCCATGTCTTAGGTAATGTCAGCTCCACAAGGCTACACATATAAAAAGCTCTTTGGAATAAGTCTTCCTTGCATGATCACCTTCAGATGAGACTCCTGTAAACGTATCAGCCACACACCTGAGAAGGCTTTCAATGTGGAGCTGCACCTCACTGTTTGCCAGAGATCTGGCAACTTGGATAAAAATATTTTTGGAATCCTTTCTTGGCTCACACAACAAAACATTGCTCCGTCTTTCTTATGCTGAATGACCAGAACCTGTTTTTTGCCACAAACTTCACTATATAAAATGGCAGGGATGTTGCTCACAGAAAGGAAGATTAATGCTTTTTTTCAGTCACCTGTGGGATATCAGAATCCAGATGCAGGAGGGGAGAGGACAGAAGGGATGCAACACGTGTAGGAAAACAAAAACAAATTTATTCTCAGAACAGAAGACATTGGAGTTCTGAAGTACAGAAAGGTACAGGAAGTCCAAAGGTAGTGGGAAAGACAAGTGTGAGGAAGAGTTTCTCTTGATTACGTCAGTTGCTGGAAATTATCTCCATCTAGAAGTGAAGCTGAGGCAAGAAAGGGAATGTTAGCTGCCCCTATTTTATTTTCCCACAAATTCTGGTTTCATTGCGTATGCATACAACATTCTCCAGGGACCAGGTTCCTCCTTGCACAAGAAATTAGTCATTCTCTTCCTTTTCTCCAAATTCATCTGTGCCATCCCAACATGCACCCCAAGTCATTTTCTTCCTCCTCGTTTAGTATCAAAACACGCTTTCCAATCTACTGTAGCTCCACTTCTTCCCCATGCGTTGTGTTAGCAAAACCCATACGCCACAGCACCACTTCGTACATTAGTATGGCCGGTGTGGCTGGGTCACACGCTCAATTAGAGTAGCAGAAACTCACGGGTTTAAGTCCAGAAGTATACGCCAACCCCTCCACTATTCCTCAAAGCCCTTCTTCACGTTATATTCACAGTGGAGGGAAGAGAAATAGATGCCAGGCATGTTTAGATACAAAAGAAGGGATTTTCTTAACTCTGAGGAACAAAACTAAATTAAATAAATTTTTCAGTAGCTTGATGAGAATGGCTTTTTGGTTCTTCAAAATCCAAGTGCCTTTGAGGTTATGGCCTTCTGCATTCAAAAAGGGTGCTTTGCAAAGACCAGATAAGTTTTGTTCAGCGTCTCAGAGCTTTTTCACTGGAAGTAGGCACATCTTGGTCCAGTTATCGCTAGTGTTGGTATAAGGACATTTTTGAGGTGCGAAAGAGGCAATTATTCTCTCTTTCTGTGATTCAGGGACAGCATACAACAATAACAGAAACAAAGCTTTGTCTAGTGACCCTGGGGACTGCAGGGAAAGTAGGTGATATTAATTTCAGTGACACTTGGATTATCTTCAGGCTGTATTGACGGTTTTCTCATTCTCTGTGTACTCCAAAGACGCTGGCTGTTTGATTTTCTTAATTGGATTCCCATGAAAATAGGAACTGAGATATTTCACAGCTCTTGAAATGTTTTCTTTGCCATTCAAGGATAAGACTAAATATCAGAAACATATATTTTTACTATAGTTACAAAAATGCTTTCATGAAATAAGGTACAGTAAACCCAGGAGAGCAGCGTCCTGATCTTGTCTGCCTGTCTGAGAGTGCCAGACAAGAGCTTGAATGGAAAGGATTGAAAAAAAGGGCACCCTGCCTCTATGTGACACAACAGCCATCTCAAAGAGCTCTGACAACACTGATGCTGTGTCCCATTTGGCTTGTACCGACCTGGATTCCTCACTGAGAAGCGAGGATGGCTGCCTCCCTCACCCTGAGGGCATTGCGCGTACTGTCAGCGAGAGCCGCAGAGAGCCACGGTACCGGGAGCCGCTGCTGCCTTGGCTCCAGGCAATATCTGCCACGGCTCATGCAAACCACCCATGGGACCAAGGGCAGGGGCGATGCTCGGCGTCGGATCTCAGCGCATCCCCACAAGGGCTTGGTCTGCTCTTCCTGCGGCGTGCCGATCCGGGCTGCGTCAGAAGCCGCAGGGGTCTGAGACTTGGATGTCTCGTAAGACTGGATCCTGCCCTTCCCCAGCAAGAAACATCATCCATACCTCGCCTGAAATATTTTCAAATGGTGACTACTCGTTGCCATCAAACTGCTTTCCTGTATTGTTACTTGCAATAAAGTTACAGCCGTTGGTAATTTCAGCAATCGTCTGAAAGTTATGAGCACGAGGCAGAACACAATTTAGCCTGTGCTGACATCGATTTTGCTGCTGAAACATCACTAGGATCTTGCCTTTGACCATAATTGGTAAGGCTGTAATTCAGAGTGAGGGCAGGAGGAGGACACAATTTTTATCTTGTTTTTTTTTTCAAGTGTTATAAACGCACATCAGCAGAGATAACGTCCAATTTTCACCCTGGTTTTCTGTGCCCTGTATTCCTCTTTCCTTTTTATTTCTCATTCTTTGTTTCTTATTCCAAATGAAATGTAAACATTTCCATAAGTCGCTCTCACATCAGCCTCTTGGAGAAAGCAGATGAGGATGAGTTAAGGGTTCAGGTGGCAATATAATGACCAGGATTTCTGTCTGACATTTTCTCCCCTCCGTTTGTGGACTTTTCTTGCCTCAAATGCTTGTTCCAGGTAAGGTGTGGACTTGAGCTTCCAGTCCATTTACAAGTCAAGTCTCTAGCATGAACCACACAGCGCTTCAGGCTCAAGTGAGCTGGCTCAAGAACGCTGAGCTCAACGAACAGCTCTTGGAGGCTCCTGGACTTGCCAACCAAGCCAGAATGATCCACTTGTAGTTGTGCCTTACGTTATGGAAAGTTTGCTGAACATGACATATTCTGAACAAAACATTTACAACACGCAGAGCCAGCATTTTTTGGTGAAACTTAAATCAAAACATTAGAGCTAACATAAGGATGGACCTGACTGTTGCAATTCATCAGTTGTTCCAGTCATTCTGCACATTTGTGTAATTAAGGAATCATTCCCCATGCGGTCACAGAGTAACTTTAATGTATTACTCTAAGATTCATGGTCTTGCCTCTTACTGCAACGCACAGTATATTTCACTTCCTAGGGACTTAGGCTCCTGAAGTACAGCTGCCCCAGCTTTTGCAGTTTAAGATGTGACCAAGTCCAACTCCTGCCCTGCAGAGGTGTCGGAATAAACACATGCGGAGTCCTCAGCTGCATCCATTGACTGCAAACCCACCGTCACCGATGATTTCAGTAAACATGCCAGCCTGGGAGCTGCAGCAACTAAGAAGCCAGCACATGGTCACCTCTGCTATTGTAGCAACTATCAAAGGTCCGACCAGAACCGGACAGAGAACTGGTGACCATAACAGTTTACCATAACTACCAGAACTTAGCTCTGAAATGTTAAAGAAGTCCTCTCTCACTTCAGTTGGTCCATATTCCGTGTGGCGGTCACAGGGCTGCTTTCTCACCCAGGACTCACTTTTGACTTGTCAGTATGGGTAGCGACTTGTGGTTTTATAAAAGTAATTTTTAAAAAATGTTATTATGAAAGCTACCCTGCCAGCTTCATGTAGATGTTTATTCTGACTCCTACATTTTTGCATCTCAGCTCTCCATATGTGAAAACTCAAATAACCAGTCAAGATATTCCTTCTCCCATGTTCTGGGATTGTAAATAGGGAAACATTCAGAAGCACTCATATAAAACATCTAACAGTGTGACATCAATACGTTTTGAATGACGTGTGCTAAATCCTATGTGGACACTCTCCTTCACAACTGAGACGGGGCTAGGCTGTTGTTTAGGTTTCAATCTTGGTGTTTGGACTCCTGCTATCCTTTGAAGGGTCTGTGAAAACTTGCCAAGAAAACCAAGTCTTTTGTCAGTGGGTTTAACTCACTGCCCAGGGCGCCACATCCCACTGAAAAATACTTAAGACTTACTAAACCAGCAGTAATTTTCTGCCAGTTTTAATCTCCATGTGCAGATTCACTGAGCTTTAGTTCATGATGTTGACTTAAAAGCTTTCACTGAATTCCCTTACCTTTCCAGAGTGCATCCTATTCACAAGCCTTAGTCTGTCATGTTTATCTTTGGAACTAGTTCAATTACGTGTTCTATATTGCCTACCATGAAAGGGATTTTCAGTACTAATACAGTTTTATGGATGCTGAAGGCATGGTAAGGTCTCTTAGGCGTCAAGGCTATCATAAGAAATTAAAACAGTGTCATGATCAAATCCACAGAAAAAACGGACTATAATACAGTGCTTCATATCTGTGAACTCTTTTCCCATATGAACTAATTTTAAAACAATATGAACAATCGGAAATGAGTTTCAAGTTTAGCTTTACAAAGAGACCGCAGGGTACTAACAGACCTATGGCAGTGGTCAAGCCTTCAGGAACTCTCCTCTCCTCACTTATGGCACAACGTTGCCCATTCCTGAAGCAGCCAGGTGTTTTTCCAAAATATTAGATTTTTTTTTCTCCCCCAGAAAATCCTCATACGGCCTTATCTGTAATTTGTTGGTGATTCTATACAGTACTTTCAGAAAACCTTTCCCCAGCAAGTCAAATGGGACTCTGATTTTTTTATATCAGCTTGTCTTGTTATTCACATGCATATCAAGTTCCTTGCTCCCACTGGCGACGTTTCTGGCCAGAAGAACAGAGAGGCAGTTTTATGTCGATTTTACTGGGGCTCCGGTCCCAGAAGTAGCGCACTCTTGAGCACAGAGTAGAACAACGCTACACCTGCTCCAAATTGGACCAGCTCCTAACAGCCTTTCCACAAGCCAAAGATTGCCTCAGCACACTGCAGGGACCACAAGACAAGGCTGCTGGCTCTGTTCCACTTGGAGTTTCTGAGCCAGCTAGGAGAGATGACTTTCCAGGTGCTTGGAGATGTTGATGAAGTGTAAGAGGTGGGCTGTTGGGCATGTTCTTGTCCAAACGACCAATGAGCATACACATATTCAGGGGATAGGAATGAGTTCTTCTCCTGTTACCGTTTTTCAGCTTTTGCCTTGATGTAATCCTGGCCATCAACCTAACCTGAACACTCAACAGCGCACTTTTCCCATATTTCTTTTACTTGATCTAGTTGTTCCTTTCTGCAAAGTGCCATTGTCAGAAACCATTAGCTGCAAAGCTATTATATGAAAACCTCACCAATCATTGCTTTATGAAGACTATCCAGTCCTTAAATCTTAATTGAGCAATAAATCATTTCATAGTTTAGCATTCTCCTTGTAAAGTATACCCAGTGATGGGGGAAAAAATGGGACAAGTGTTCAACTCTTTTCTCAGGTATTTTATTAAGAGAATGTAAAAAGAGTGATAAAGCAAGGAAGGCACGAAATAGTCTGAAACTAATGAGAAATGCTTGGTTATGATTCACCTCTGCTGCATTAGAAACTGAGCAAAATTCAGCCCCTATATCATTGTCTGCCTGTAAAGGCCAGCTGTCAGATAAAGACCTTTTCTCTTCAAATTTCCTGTCCAAAAATATAGAGCAGTATTAGAATCTGGCAACAAATTGTTTCCCCAAAACATTAATTAAATTTTGGTAAAATCAGGAATAGATTTAGAGGTCACTTACTCGTAGAACTTCTTGGGGAAGAACCCCACGTAGGGATACCTGCACACACCAGAGCACGTTTTCTGGTTTTCACTCTTTTTCCACCACTCTCACTGGTGTAAAATGTTGATTTTAATGATATGATTCCTGTGCTACATTAATCTTGAGAAGTCAGAATGAAATACTGTGTCTCCCTCACACTAACAAGGAAACCCTTTAAAAACAACAGGAGTCAAGTAAGTATCATCAACTAATGCCTAATGAGGGTGTTTCCTAAAAATCTAAATGTCTTTGTTACATTAAGACATGGTATTAACTTTATTACTGCAACAGAAAACTTTGCACATCAAAGCAGTTAAAATACAGATCACAAATTAATCTGCGTTTAGTAACCAAGAGCACAATTCTGTTACACTGGAGTGACTGCAAATTTCTATCCTTTAACTGCACCAATGTCAGAGATTTATTGACCCTAACCCTTCTGATTTTTCTGCAAGAATAAACTATAATTTTGCCACACAGTTGCATGCAGTATACCACCATATTGAGGTATTTTTTAGATAATATTAATTGTCTAGAGAGATAGGATATAGAAATACCGTGCGATGAGTTAAGCCCAATGTCTACCAATATCGCTTCACGGGATGACTTTTACTACTAAGAATATCAGGGACAGCTTTGGAATAACTTTAGGCTCCACCAAAAACAAAGGAAAAGGCAAAGAGTAGATCTAGCTTGTAGAAATTCACAAATTACAGTCCTGATGTCTCCATTTACTCCCGTTCATCAAGTCATTGGGGTTCCAGGTTCCCTAATTGATTTGGATTGCTTGGCCAGATGCCCAGTGCTGAGTACCCTCACTGCTGAAAACACAGATGTGAGCACCCATCCTCCCTCCCCACGGGGTGAAGCGCCTTGCTGCCACCCACCCCGAGTCAGGCTGACACCCTTCTATCTGACCTAGCCAGAAGACAGCAACCTGATGACAACAATCCTAAATTTTGAGGTCATTTAAATTTCGCAGTCAAGCGTAATACAAGTATAGGGGAACTAAAAGCTTTTAGTTGCATTTCCTCCTCTCCATCATCTCCTTCCAGCAGTCCTGCCCCGGCTGGCAGTGCCGGCGTGTCTGCTATTGTCAGGAAGTTGCACACCAGAGCACCAAGGTCCCCCCCTCTTATTCCTTTTCACTCCCAGAGCTATGGAGGCTTCACAGTGCAAAAGGAGAGGAGGGATGGAGCAGGGACACCAGCAACAATTTTTCTGCCAACTTTTACTCTTCTCCGTTGCTTTGCACACTGTGGAATGAGAAGCATCTCTGCCTTTCCATAGTATGCATACACAGAGTGACTTCTTAAACCCATACATAAATGGCAAACTCAGATGTCCTCAGATGGGGTTGCAGTGTTTTAATCCAGCTGTGACACTAATTTGCTGATTTCACTAGTTAGATGAGGCTGTCATTCCTCAGAAGTCTCAAAAGGCTGAATGACAGATAAAGAAGTGAGCAGGGTGTGCCATGCCAGATTACCTGTCATCTGCAACTCTGATCCCAGAAAACTTTTGTTAGAGAATAGGCAGCGCACCTGAGAAAGAAGCACTCTCTTTTTCTTGACAGCTAGAATCTGTAGTGTTCCTCTCCATAATCATTAAACAGGTACCAATATCGATCTTAGTGTACACTATAATGAGTAGGATTGACGTCTGGTCCTTGAAGTGCGTATGTTACACAGAGAACTTGGAAGCATTTTGCGCCAAGGTAATGCAACTTGATCCTGAAATTTGCTCATAAATTACTATATTTAAAATAATTTAAATGGAAAATTCCACTGTGATACGAGGTGACTTATCTTAATCAGCTTGGCCATTTTTTCAGTCATCGTGTTATACTGCAGATAAACTGTATTACCGAAATAAGCTGTCACTGAAAAGTGTTTATTGTGCCATTATATTAACATAATCTCAGCCTATATTTATTATAATGGCACCTTACTGAAAGACAAAAAGAATAGTAGCATCAGGAAAACCTGTAACTGTATCATTAAAGCATCTCACCCCTGCATACTTCAGCTTACCTTCTTTTTTCTTTTCCTGTAGGTTGCGACCTCATTCCAGTCCAGTATCTCAGATGGGGCGATCCTGAACCAATTGCAGCGGTTGTTTTTGCATGTCTGGGTCTGCTGGCCACCTTGTTTGTTACAGCTATATTCATAATGTACCGTGATACCCCAGTGGTCAAATCATCCAGCCGAGAACTTTGCTACATCATTCTAGCGGGCATCTGCTTGGGTTACTTGTGCACTTTCTGTCTCATTGCAAAACCTCAACAGATTTACTGTTACCTTCAACGAATTGGCATCGGCCTCTCCCCAGCTATGAGTTATTCTGCCCTGGTAACTAAAACCAACCGCATTGCAAGAATCCTGGCTGGAAGCAAGAAGAAAATTTGTACGAAGAAACCTAGGTTCATGAGTGCCTGCGCCCAACTGGTTATTGCATTTATCTTGATATGTATACAACTAGGCATAATTGTTGCCCTCTTCATAATGGAGCCACCAGATATAATGCATGATTACCCAAGCATCCGAGAGGTCTACCTGATTTGTAACACCACTAACTTGGGTGTTGTAACTCCCCTTGGATATAATGGATTATTAATTTTGAGTTGCACCTTTTATGCGTTTAAGACGAGAAATGTCCCGGCTAATTTCAATGAAGCAAAGTATATTGCCTTTACAATGTATACCACCTGCATCATTTGGCTGGCTTTTGTGCCAATATATTTTGGAAGCAACTACAAGATAATCACCATGTGTTTCTCAGTGAGTCTGAGTGCCACGGTGGCCCTCGGCTGTATGTTTGTGCCCAAGGTCTATATCATCCTTGCTAAGCCTGAAAGGAACGTACGCAGCGCATTCACCACATCGACCGTGGTTCGCATGCACGTAGGGGATGGGAAGTCATCTTCAGCCGCAAGCCGCTCAAGCAGCCTGGTGAACCTGTGGAAAAGAAGGGGATCATCTGGTGAAACCCTGAGGTAAAGTTTGCTAATGTGGGAGTGCGGGGAAGCAATTATGTTCTTCTGAGAGCTGCTAATAGTGGAAGGACAAAGGGAAATATATTAATTCCCTTTGCCTCTGCACTGGGTGAGGAGTGAGTCCTCTCTCCCACTTCTTTAACAGTTTTGGGTTTGATTTAGCCAAAAAGCTGTGCAAAAACAGGGGACGGAGCAATGGGCAAACAATTACAAGGCTGGAGGTACTGGCTGTGTCAACTGTCCACTTAATACAGGGAGAGAAACAAGATCTTAGGAGAAAAAACCAACAGAAGAAGAAATATAGCTCGTTGCCTTGTCCCGAATGCACCCATTTACAGTCTCTCTCCCTTGAATGAATTGTGTAGTGTCTGTATTTTGCCTCTAGCCACAGCAGTAAGACAAGAGGGTTGCTGCTAGTGCTACATAATCGAGATGGAATAATAAACACAAGTGGCGTCACGAGCAGCCACTCTCAGGCATGTGAGGAATTGTTTCATATGACTCTTCTGTTATACCTTTTATCTCCTCTTTCCTTGATTTTCCTTTCTGGTGTTATCTCTTCCTGCTTTCTTTCTTTTTGTCCTCACCTATCTTCTCTTCTTTACCTTTCTTGCTACCTTTTTCTGTATTAATCCTCCTAACCCCATCAAATTCAGATGCTCACAGGTCCAACTCTTGCTACCCTTCCTGCCCTTGAACAGATACTCCCTTGCGAGATATTTCTTTGTTTCTTCCCAAGGATTTATTTGAATTTGGTGATCATGAAGGCAACTTGTATGTTCAGTGTTAAAAAAATTAAAGGGAACGTAGAAGAGAAAGGAGAGCTCTGGAGTGGAAATACTGTCTTGCTTCATAGACCATGCAGAAGTGCGCCCAGCCCAGTGGTTCATTTTCATCTTTTGGTCCCTTTCATTTTTGATAAGGGTGCTATGTGGATGATTTAGGTTATTTAATTATTGGCATAAACAAATATTTCTGCCTATATGAAAGTGCAGACGGAGAGTTTTTACATTCCTTACCTATATACGTCTAGCCTGGAAGTGACAAATAGCTAGGTATTCCTCACTGAAGCATGCACGGATCTTAGGATTGATAATACAAATATTTCCAGACACGCCATTGTTCACAACTGGAGTTGGCGTAGAACGAGGGCAGTTTGTACTTCCATTTTTTTGTGAACCACAATTTAGACTTGAGGGAAGATTTTATTAGTAATACCTGCAGGATAGATTATGCCAAAGCGATTATTTGTTTCTGTCAGATTACTACAGTCTCTTTCAGTGACTTTGAATCGTTACAGAAATGGACATTCCATTACAAGATATTTTATATCTATGATCAGTTAATGATGGTATCTTCCAGTTCCTTTCCAGGTGCAGAGTAGGGTGCTATTTTAAAATGATAACTCCTTTATCAGCTTAAGTGATGGTTGCGTGAAATATCCTTTTCTACAGCCTCTGTCTGTATGCCTGAATGACCCGAGGTGTTCAGGCTAGAAGCCCTATAACAACTTCTGGGCCAGCTAAAAGAGACATTCTTCATAAGATGTCCTCAATAGGAGGACGTTCTTCCTCTTTGAGATCATTACTACTTTTCCTGACTTTTGCTGCAGACCTTATTTGCCATCTCCAACTTTTTTACTGAACAAGATGAAGCAATAGATGACGGGAAGATCTTGGGCTTGGGAAGGATTTGTTTGTCAGCTGTTAAGGCCCAGTTTTGGAAGATATTGCTCTAAAATCTGTGGTTTGTTCTGAAAAGTAAGGAGTGTACCCTGCTATAAAACATCCTAAAAGACAAGGTGTATTTTCTTCTCTTTGAGGACTCTGTTTCCACTTCTTTATATCCCTCGATGTGTAGATAATACCTGCGGTAGAGAGTTACCAGCAGAACATAGTGGGCCATCATCAACAGAGATTTCTTTTTCAATAGCAGTGTCTTGGAAATGTCTTCAATCCTGAAGAGCACTGAGAGTGCCCGATACGTGTGCGTAGGAATGAAAAAGGCAGCACAAAGCTGCTATTGCTATCGACATATTTACCTAGATGTAAAGAACTAGACAATTGCATTTGAAACCTGGAGAAAAACTTTCGTGCCATCACCAGTGTTCAACTCTTAAACCTGCAACAAAGACGACACTCCTAAATGTATGTGTCTGAATCCTCGGGTGGTGAAACTGTGGTGGTGCCAGTGAGTTCAGCAGCGCTCTGTCAGCATTTGCCTGAAGGGTCTGGGAATCCAAGAGCAAATTCATTCCATCAATCATGGGAAATTCTCACTAATCAATGCCTACTTGGTGGCATGAAAGGAAACAAAACAGAGTTCTGAAATGTGCTGAGTGAATTTAAACTGCTGCTCAGGACTTCACCTATGTCTGATAGCATCTGCAAGAAAGAACAGAAAGCCACTTTCAGCTTCAATTCTGCTTACCGTAGAGCACGAGCAAACAGAGCGCGACCATTTTACTTAACATTCAACCACTTCTTTAAAAACAAATCTTGTTGCAGAAAGTAATATGTTTCAAGGTATTATTCAGTACAATGCTCAAAAGCTTGTTTGGATAGTTATTCAAGTAAACACTGAAGTACTCGGAATCAAAGGAAATATGTGCTACAGCTACATGGCATTATTTAAATAGCTCAGAGGGGTTTTATTTAAAAGAGAGTGAGTCATTGTTGAGTTTTAAAGAAACATGCTATTTAAGTCACCAGTGCATAGAGGGGCCCCTATCATTAGCATTTTCCTTCTTGACACTAATTTATAGCAGAGTGTAGTATTGCATCAAATCATTGTCAAACAGATAATGCCAATGCTCCATTCAGAGCTTTCACATCAGCTGCAAAATGACAGATAACAAGACTGCTTTTGCCTAAATAAAGCAAGGCATCTGTTAGAGTCCTAAATGACTTTTTGCATGGGGTGTTCTTCAATTAAGAAAACTCAGGCAAGCTGTGGGTAAGTGTTGGAACGAATCTTGACGTTCTGAAATATGTAGAAGGAGAGAGCAAAAGTATTCATTACCTAGTGAAATGAAAACCATTTCATGTAGGCTATTGTGATTCAGCAGTGCTCACCAAAATATATTCTACCCCCATTTAAAAGTAGGGCTAACAAACCAGACATTATCAGGAGCGACTCCACAAAGAAGGATGCTGAGCACTACACAGCTGGAGTCAAAGCCACACAACCCGTGTAGAGAGGCATCTGGACCTTCTGCTTCCAGCTATCTTACCAGTTCATCTCGTGGGGACTAGGAAGGCTATAAATAAATCGAGCAAAGCTTACCTTAAGGCCCCCGGAGCTGTTCTCACATATGCTACACCGCCCTTTTGCAAGAGTCCAAAATACAGGGCTAATTCATCCTCTCCTCATTCTCACGTAACTGTATCCCAGGTAAGATAAGGACTGTATATTTCTGCTACAAGAGCTGCTACTATGGTATTTCTAGCCAGGACTGCACACCAAAAGGTCTCAGTCACGCTACCTTGGCCTGGGGGATAGAGCAGATGTTCCAAAGTTTCTCTTACCTTTCTAATATCTTAGCCCTGCATTTCACACAGTAGTTGAACCACTGTATGTTTATCTTTTCTGGAACATGTCTTTAAATGGCCCAAACCACACATGCTCCGTTTTCCAAGTTTACATATACCAACCCTTTAAACACAAGCATCTCCCTCCACCTTCCTGTAGAAAAGCGAGTTTGCTTTCCTTTAAAGCAGGTAATAAACTGTTCTGAGCGACCAACAAAGTGTTAAAAACAGCCCTAAACACTGTCTCTCCCACAAAGATGTACTAAGCAAGTCTTATTTTTCTCTCTGCCCTTTAAATTTCTCCCAAATCTTCACAGTGCAACCAATGCTCTTCCTTTCCGATTCTCCCACTGTTGGTTGTAGATGCCCAGTGGTCCACGCTCTCCGCTGCTTCTTTTGGAGGTCCCCAACCTAACTTCAAGGTTCCTCAGTTGCTTCAGCAGCAAATTCTTCACTGTTCCAGCCTGTAACCTGTTATGGGAAAATCAAGAGGAACCTGGCATCCTTCTATAGGTCAAGCTGTGACCTGGACACAAACAGCACAGCTGTTCAGACACTGAGGTGGGAACCTCTGAAAGAAGGATGAGGTCAGAAAACACCATTGCAGTCCCAAGGTAAAGCTCTCTGCTTGGAGATTAGAGGCTTAGTTCGTACGAATCCCCCTTTATTTACTTTTGCAGTATCAGAGAGAGGCAGAAGAAAGAAATTAGGCAACTAAAGTTTTTTTAACTGTCAGTTGGCCATTCTGCCTGTGATGATGTAGGACTCATTTAAGTTTCTTCTACCACATTCCCAAAAGACAGAAGCTGGTAGGTACCCAGCAGAAGCCAAAAGTACTCTTCTGAAACAATACAAGATAGATTATCATCTTCTAAATCAGTTAAGATCGCTGAAAGTAACTTCTCATTTAAGCAAAAGGGCCAAGGTGTACTTTCAGTCTGTTACCCAGGCTGGTAGATATGATCATTCAACAGGAAAGAGTCATCACCAGCACAGTCAGATACTGTTAGCCATATTCAAGATACATTGGAGGTTTGTGGTACCGTGCATAATTCCTTCACACGGATGTGAAGAACACAATACTAGACAACAGAAAAAAGATGCACATCGATTTCTGCGCTTTATCATAGACACTTATCCACAGCAACTCACAAATCTCACCGAGATTAAAGCTTATCAGCCCAGTGTGGCAGTGATGTTTTATTCTGCCTGGATTTCCTACATGACGCAGTATTTCCTAAATAATTAAGCACAAACTATGGCTGTCAAAACAAATGAACTACTCATTTGTTTTTTAATGTATTATCTTGCCCTCTGAAGAAGTTAGTCTACCACTGTGTGACTGCAGAACCGGGCATTGCTCTGTTTACAGCTGCAGAAGTGGTAGGACTGACGGCTTTCGTTCAGGAGTGGGGATCCCCTGCTCGAGTGAGACAACACTCACCCTCAGGTGAACCTCTAGAAATTTTTATTGTATAAATCACTATTTTTTTGTTTTATCTCACTCATCTTAGACAAAGATGCTCACCCATCCCGGTGCCAGCTGGGAGCATTTCTTCTCCCTCTCAAGCACTACACTGGTGCAGTAATAGCAGCTCGAGGGACCAAGTGCCTGCCTTGCACAGGCACCAGAAATAAAATTCTGGTGTCCAGGCTCACGTGCTGTTAAATGCCATTCCCTGTCTCCTGTGAGAAAAACATGATAAACAAGGCAGATTTTTCCACTGGACTGGATTCAGCCCCAGACCACCAGTGTCTATAATTAGTGTTTACATCAGACAGTCCCAAACTGTGCCATAATTAAATATTTTGGAAACAGGTGTCTACCATCACACTGTGTGCTCTGTCTTCTGCAAGGAACAGCTGGTTTTCCCCCTTATCTCTTCTCTCTCTTTTTGCCTCTTATGACTGACTATGTCTGTTTCATTACAATTCAAAGAGGAGCTATTTTGATCCACAAAATAAGAAAATATGCTTGGATCAGCCTAGAAGCTGCCATTCATGGTTTAAAAATATTGCAGTCTAAATATTATATCATACATCAGCACATCATATCTCAGCATCAAAATCTTGGGATGAATTTTTTCAGGAGACTGAATTGAAATTTCTCCAAAAAACATACCCTTTTTTCCCTCAGGAAATTTTTCAAACTAAATTTTAATTCTGAATCTGATTGAAATCCATTTGAAGCACTGAAAAAAAAAAAAACCCAAGTGAACCGAAAATTTCAGGCTTGAACTAACCAGAGCAATCTTAGCTGTTACAACTTGCAAGGTCTGACTACTGCGATGTTGCATTCATAGGAAAACCTGGGGAAGACATTGAGTTTCCAGACAGATGGGAATCTCCATCAGAATAAACCTCTGCCACTGTTACGCTCCGTGCCAAAGGGCTCCAAGTTGCAATCCATGCAATTCCCATTGCCCAGATATCAAATTTTGACTGGTTGAAAGCCACATCCGTGAATAAGTGGGTAGATATGAAGCTATGGCCATCAAGCTGTCATCAAATGCTTTTAGAATACGTGTGTATGTTATCAGTATGAGGATTTCAGGTGTAAATGTGAGAGATCCAAATTCCCTGTGCCTCAGGAAGACAAGTTGCCTGAGAGATGAAACAGGGCTGTTATTTAACATGGAGCTTTCAGTCCTGTAAGGAAGATGGTTTACAAGAAAAACTGAGGGAGTTTTGCGGAAAGCTGAAGCTGGGTCACATTCCTCACGTGTACGCCCATTGAGAAAGCTACTGATCGTGAGTTTCTGCCATGGCATATTCTACTGGGACACATTTCTTATAGTACAAGTGCCAATTTTGTCTTCATTTATATGCAGCTTGAACAATCTCTTTGACACCTTTTGAATGATGATAAAAGAACAGTACGCTTCTCTTCCAAACTAATTTGTAAAAACTTTTTACTTACCAGACTTTATCAGGGCACGGGTTACACGTTCATGCTCACAATTTTCACTACCGAAGGGCTGAGACGCTCTTGGTGATGTGATTGGTCACACGGTACACCAAGTCCAACCCTGCTCCATCAGGTCCATCGCCTGGCGAAACAAGGGAAAACACAGCTTTCCCAATCCGTAGAATAATAGTCACAGACTTCACAAAAATCATTGGTTCTGCAGTTTCTGCAGTGGTTGACTCATAGATACATGAAACCGAATATAGAAGAGGTTCTAACCTCATGATACTGAGCTCAAGACTGGTGTATCACGTCTTGTACGGAGTTATATCAGCAGCCTGTCAGTTATGCCAGCATGGATTGCTTTCCTACTGGAGCCTGGTGGACCCATTCTGTCTTGTATAAAAGAAACACTGATTGGAAAAAGCAAGGAGTTAACTTCTAGTCTGCTGAAAGGAACAATGATTTTTAATGTCGGACAATGGCAGAGGAGCGATCCCAGCCCTGGCCTCTTGTACCCCAAAAGTGCCCCGCCCATCACCCATCATGTTAGCTTTACAATAAAAGATCTTTACGATTTTGGGTTTATTTCACTGTGAAAAAAAAGGGGACATTATTTGAAATCATAAATTTTTATGGAGTAGACAAACAATTTATCGGTGACTTAGGTTTTTTAACCAACTTTTGTGTGTATGGACAACCAACCAGAAGATTATCAAAGAATGTGAATCAGGAGAGCTAGTGCTTAAGAAGTTACATTATAGAAATGACTGGCACCATCCTTGAACTATAGCAGTGACCAGCTTTTAGCCATTGCTCATCTCAGCGCAATAAATCCCAGTGGAAGCTGAAAAGTGGAAGTCCTGCACAAAACAAGACCAGAGATGACTGTATGGCAAAATATTCCACTGAGAAATCATCATGTACCAAAAACCAAGTTAATTTCTGCAGATGCTGTTTAAGGGAACCACTGGCTACAAATTGCACTAAAGTGCTTAGATGGCTTTGGATTATGAGACGATGGCAAAAAAGTGAGGGGTAAGCTTCTTACATCACGTAATGTCACTAGAGCAGGTAACCATTTACACGAGGTGAAGGTTTGGATCAATGAGTATTGTTCTTATTTTAAAGAAAACCAAAATCTAGCCACAGGGATAGAACAAGTTATTATTTATTTGCTTCATAGCCTTGCTAGAAAAGAATTTTGGTGCCTGCAGGAAAAAAAATATTTAACTCCTCAAAGGAAGCCATTATCCTTTTGACTGATTAGTCTGCATTTATTAATGAATCAGTTCCCAAGTGGATCACTTAGAGCTATTTTAATCTAATACGTTACAAAAATTTAGATTGAGAGATTACTGAATGGTTTGAGTCCTTCATTTTTCCCTAAGTAATTTAGTCGCGGTGTCTTTTTTTACACAAGCTTGATACTGTGATTAATTAAGGTTCAAATATTTTGAAATGACTGAAGAATATTTTATGAAACTCAGTGAAAGGTATTAGGTCTGAAAGATTTTGATAAATTGCTGCTAAAACATTCCATCTGTATAATGAATTGAGATTCTTGAATGTCCTGATTACAATGATTTTTAATTTGTGTACAGTACCAGTGTCATTGTTTTGAATTTTCCCCTCAACTTAAATTTAAGTAAAATACTGATTGACTGATACAAATTGTTTGTCTGCATTAACTGAGCACATGTATTCAAGCCTAATTTTTTGAATTATTTATATTATTAAGACAGCGTCCCCATCATTTTGAATCAAATATCATAGCTGGACTGTGCAAACTAAATTATGTTGTAAACAGTTCCCTGCCTACTGTTACACACATACGCTCTAGATTGCAAAATACACGCTTGCTAGTGTACTACCAAAAAGACACGGAAGGAACAGTGAAGGTGGGATCCAGCAGTGTGACAATTTTTTAGGCGAAGAAAGAGCTGAGGAGGAGTTGTTTATTTTTTAACAGCGGCTTCTGCCCCTTTTACCTTTTGTTTTCATCCTCAAGCCTGTCCCAAAATTCTGGTGACAAATAAATGTCACCATATACTATATCAATATTCTTCTTATCAGTCATGCTGCAGAGCACCCAGACAGGCCAAGCGGACGGTCTCATGGCCATCAGCATGCATGACACAGACCCTGCTGCAAACTATCATCTGACCCCAGCACAGGTTCGTCTACCCAAGGAACTTCTGGTTCTCTCCAGAGCAAACTTTGGTAAGAACTGGCATTGTCATCAATTCGACAGAGAGAAGACTAGGACATCCACCTCCCTTCCGAGGTACAAACAAGACATGAGCCAGTCTGCCGCTATGGAAATACCTGTATGAATTATAAAGAATGGCGTTTGTACTTCAGTACTGGAATTCGGTACGGACTGCTAGAAGAGCTGGAATTTCAGCTGACGTCGAACTGCATTTGGCTGCAGATATTTTTTAATAACTGACTGAAATTCATGGTAGCTGTCTGTTAAAATATATAAACACAAAACTCTCTTTTAATTTGCTGTAGTTTCGATTATAGGATTATGTATTGCAGTAATTATCCGGTTGCCAGTTGATGATTTATAACAATTATCCATTGCCAAAAAAAAAAAAATTAAGTCGTTTTACAGTCCACTATCCAATAATGAGGTAGCAGAAAAAAAAAGGTTAAAAATCTAACAAACAAGCACTACAGATGCAAAACATTAGAAAACTAAATAGTTAATATATTAAATATACAGAATAGTGTAACAGATCCAAGTAATAAAAGTATTGGAAAAGAGAAACTTCTTTCGTATAAGTCAGGAAAATTGAAAAATGTCACGTTAAACTCGATGCCGAGGTAAAGCATTTAAAGCGGGCCCCCATCCATGGATTTCACAAACCTAGAGACGTTTCTAACATTTAAAATGCTTCAGAGCAAATGAGGTGTAGCTTCCCTTTTCAACATAATGAAGGAAATAATGAATAAAGTAGTGAGACCTTCCTATGGCATCTCTAGTTACATATACCAGAAGAAGAGAGGACGGAAGTATAATGAATATAATGGGTTGATCAAGAAGTCTTGTGCAAAGATGACCCTACTGTACAAAAATCCTATGCGTTGGTTTGTACAACATTTCAGAAATACCCTTTCTGGAAGAAGGTAAATAAACACACTGGCAATATTTTGCTATCAGTCTAATCTTCGCTTGAGCCACTGTAATGTTTTGTATATCATTCCACCAATACTCACCAGCTGCAGTTACTTATGATTGCTTAATTAGAATAAGCTGTAAAAAAAAAGAAAAACATTACGCTGCACTTGAAAAAAAATAAATTGTGAGTTTGGCTTTAAAGTGATTTAGCTTGCTGAAATCATGATATTAAGCAAACAATGTTTATATGCTGATTTTTCTTAAAAGGAACGAAAAGTGCCATGCTTAATAATATATAATTTATTTTAGCCATTATATAAACGGGGAAACGTCACACAATAAACTGAGACCCCTTTAAAAGCATTCAGTGCAACGTGACGCAATGTCAAGATAGCATGACCAGTCTCACAGAGCTGATTTTCAAGAACACAGTATTTTTGTAGTTCAAAACAGACCCTACAATAACAACGCCAAATGTTTTTCATATTTCATTCCTTACCATTTATGCAGAAACCTTCATACGCTTACTGTCTTACCTCGTCTAAAGGCCAGCCTTAACTCTGCTGCTATGAAATGCAAGTTCTTCATCATTTCTTAATATCAAGACCAAGTAGTATTGCAGGTGAAAAATGCTACTTGTACGTAAGATCCGGCAATTAAAATCTATAACTGGGTCTGGAAAGGTGGGTGGCTTTGTAACATGCAGCAATCTGCCCAAGATCCAGGCAGAAGCACATTGAAAACACTCTGTAAAAACCATGGAGAGCAAAAAGACAGTATTTCATCAATACACTGTAAAGCTTTCTGAATCCTCTCTCCTCTTCTCCAATAATTTAATCTTTTTGGGCTTTAAAAAAGTCTTGCTTCAGGTTCGTTCCAAAATAACCAAAATGAGAGGTTTGGGGTGGAAATAATAGCTATTACATGCACTGATTATTGTTAACTTGCGGAGGAAAGCTTGACTCAGAAAGAATTTTGGACACCTAATATCATTTTCAGTATCTCAGACCAAAAATTGGAATCTCATTAACTAACAACGATCTTAGGAATTATCTCTGCAATGCTGAATTTCAATTCCCAGTACACGATTAGCAACTGCCCTACAATGACGTTCGGCTGTAATTTGGCTGCACAACCTCCCTCCTCTTAAGCGCTTCCGTGGAAACATCACTTTTTCCACCCTTGCGACGTACAGTTTCAGCAGGACGTTACTCCTGTGCTGATTAGAGCTACTCCGTTCCTCTGGGGCTAACAGGGTGAAGCACACATTCGGTGCTCAATAATTACTAAGATTTCTGCGTGTCAGTATGAGATTGCATTTGAAATACGGACTGATGACACCTCTCCATCTGCAACACAGCAAATAAACTTTGCTTTGCATTTCATTAAAAAAACCCAAAGATATCTTGAGATAACTTTTAGTTAGTTGAGCTTTTTTACTGAAAACGGAGGGAGAAAAAAAAGCCCTATGTCTAAGAGCAGAAGTCAGATTCTAATTGCTGACTCTTTTTTTTTCAGAGGACAGATTATCTTTCTCTCAGCCCAGGACTGTTTCTTTCTCTCTACTGATCCCCTCTGGAGAGAGCAGAGAACTGCTGTGTAACGCAGAGAGGTGTGACAAAGTGTTTGCCAAGTGGACAAGCTCCACAGTGATTGAATTACTGGGAATCACTTCCCAAATTTCCTGTCACTGATCAACACTTATAAAACATATCAGTATCTATCATCAATAATTTTTCTTAAGACAACTCGCCGCTGTGTAAAAAAATGCCACAGCCCACAATGCCATACCCAAAGACCACAAAGAACCGCTAAAAATGACCCAAAATCTGTAAAATCCTTCAACGTAATTTAGTAGCTGCCTTTCTGTACAGAAGAAAAGTCTTCTTTCTCTTTTCTAACCAATACACAGTCCTGGAATTGACAATGAGAAAAGAAATTGATTCTTGCAAATACTTCTCACACTGTAGTGTTTTATGCCTCCTCTGTTCACTAACTGAAATACCAAATTAATTTTCACAATAGCATTTTTCATGACAACTGCAAAGAAATGTTTGAGAGTTTTTTCTCTCCTTGGATTAAATCTTTTAAAGAAATCCTTTGTTTTAACAGCGAGGAAGGGGACATTTTTCTAATGCAAGACACTCTGAGGCAAAATCATGTCTTTTTTCTGCTTTAAGGTGAAACCCCTGTTTACACAGAAACTCTGGTGTGCCTTTCCAGAATGGCCACCCAAAAAACTTTGCAGCTTCCATGCACTGGTTAGATGCACCTTCCACTCTAGGTGGGTTGATTAGAGTTTGGTCACTGTTTTCATAATTACATGGGTATTTAGCACTGAATGAATGGCAGCGGAGCAGTTACTGTGGTTCAAGGCTTCGAGGCGTTCTGTGACAACATACTATTTCTGATGGTGGAATTTGTTCTTGAGTGGATGGAAAAACTGGAGAGATTCATAGTAGTCTCTCCATTGACTTTTGTAGCAGTGAAATTTATGCTAATGACTGGGGAGTGGGCAATTTGGGGGGGTGTTCTTTATCTGGGTCACGTGCATCCTAACCAGGGGTTCTTCATGATGGAGTTACAAAGGACACTCACCTCTTGTTTCCTTCTGTTGGCTACATTCTAGTATTCGGCTTATTGTGAGCATTTAGAGTCTCCAAATTCCTTCTCTTAGTCTTGACTTTTTCTCCTTCTGTCTTCTTGGGCACAGAGTATCTCTTTTGGTTATCAGGTCTAAATGTAATTGTGTTTCCCTCCTGCTCTTCCTAAACTCTACTTTCTTTGATGTCTAACACCTTCACCCCAACTTTATTTTCTTTCCTTTCCTCTGAAGTTTCTGCACATTCTTTTCTCTTTGCTCTTTCTCTCTGGCTACCCCAATTGAATTTGTATGACCCAGTTTGACTTCCTTTGTATTTTTCAGTGAATTTATCTACTTTCTAAGCCCCTCCACTTTTTCCTCTGCTCTAGGAACCGACTTTCATTTAATATGTATGTGTCCTGCGCAAGCTTCATGCCCATCTGGGAGCACTGCATATACCACACTCTGGATTGCCTTAAAACCTTGGTAGCCAGTCTGCAAAGCTCCTGTTGTTCCTCCTTTCAGTAAGGTTATAACTTGTAAATTAAAGGACTTCTCTGCACTGAGCACACCTCCTTTTACTGTCTCCGGTTCACTCTCAGGTTCACCAAGCTTCTTCCTCAGTTATTTATGCAATATACGCTGCCTCTAAGGATCTACTACAACTGCAACCAAAGTTTAGCCTGACTTTGTGTGTACTCAAGTTATTTCTCTTTTACAGGGTTGTTCTCTTCAAGGTACCTTTTGCTATCTAGATCAGGTTAATGGACAAGCAATAAATAAGTCATTTATTCTGTAACGTTAGCAGTGTTAAAACCTACAAATCTCCCCACAGAAGTGTGTTAAACACCCACAGTGTGTCTCATAGCATGTGTAAAAGGGATACCACAAACTCTTTGAGAAGACATCTGCAGGCATTTTGCCCGAATTTTATTAAAGCGTTTAAATAGGTATTTCAACACCTAGCAGAACGATTTGTACAATTAGGGTGAAATTCACCACTGGGAAGAGAGCCAGCGTAAGACCTCTTCGATGCTCACATCCCAATTAAGTGCTCAGAGAGTAAACGATGACCGGGTCTTATCCTAGTATCCTATCCAGGGATTAATTAGATCCTCAAGTATTAAACTCTTTATTCAAGCGGATTTTTCATCCAAGTGCAAGGTACGGTATTTAAAACATTCGTAGTGTTGCACTGGGTTTAGGGCTGGGATTGATTTCACTAGACTTTACGTCTACGTCTCAGCAAGTCATCTAGCCTCCTTTTATTGCTAATGGAGAGAGAAAGGCCCAAGACTTGAACCGTGAGCCCATCCGAATTCTATCCAAGCAATCAACTACACTGATGTTTGCCTTGACGCGCAGAGGAACAAGTCAAATGTTACAGAGATGGAGGATCAGAGAAAAAGATTAAGTTAGGATTGAGAACGTGGCCACCAGCTGATTTCTCACTGATCCTTAGTTTAAGTGTTGTTTCCCTTAAACTGTTTAGTCAAAAAGTATTAAAGAAAAAAGTCTAGCATGCTACCCGTTCTGTAGAATTTTTTAGCTCCTCCTATATATATATGTATAAAAAAAAAAAAAAAAGAAAATGGTGAGCACGTCTCCTGCATAGCCCCCTTTGCTTTAGCGCAGGTCTGGGGTTTTATGCAGCTATTCCACCGCTCCCACGGCTGCTTTGCGCTATACCCCGCCACTGCCACAGTAGCGTTCATGTGCATGGCCCTTTGCACAGCAGCTGCCACAGAAAGCTGAGCACACAATCACTTCTTTCTGTTTGCTCCTGTTGTTGTCGTGATTTATTAGGTACAAAGGCAGGAGACTGGCCCCGCACAAGTCGGAAATAGAGTGTTTCACCCCAAAAGGGAGTATGGGGAATGGTGGGAGAGCTACAATGACCAGGTAAGCAAACAGCAAGTGGCCTTAGGGCAGTGTGATATGTCTGTGAACAGGAGGAGCAGCCCTGGGGCAATGCCAGGCCAGGTCCTCTGTCTGTAATTCCTGTGCATCCCATATAGTATGTCTAAAAAAGAAAAAGCAAAAAGAAAACACGTGGCCACTGCTGATTTCTGTGTTCCATCTGACCACCTAAAAAACCCTGCACCGTGTTCATTTGAGTGATCCGAACCACGTGTCCTGTGTGATGTTGTCATATTATGGTGCTCTGGGGAGGAGAAACCCTACACCCGACTCGTTAAGCCAGTAGAGCAGATGAAGAGAGATAGCATTCAAACTTGGAGCGACCAGCTCCAGAACTCCTCTGGAATAGCGGTCCTGCTACATATTAGGGGTTACATTAGGTCTAATCAAAAGAGCTTTTAAAAAGAGCAGAGAAAAACTGATTGACGAAAACGTTTTCAATATGAAAACGTTGGTTCTTCTCAATCAAAATACCATGTGGGAAAGTGCTGAGTTTTACAGGGGTTTTAAAGAAAGGCTTCAAACTAATTTTAAATAGAGTTCAAAACATCTTTTTCATTACTTTCTCCTTTTAATTTAATTTATATATTTCTTTTCAATTTTGTTTTGGCCATTATATATTGCATGGCATTATACACCAATGTCACAATTTTAATGAATATCAAATACTACATTTTTTCAGTGTTACTGGTATGAACTGTTCCAATATGGCCATTTTGATGTTTTTGTATTGAAATATTTCAAACCATTTAATTCTGTGAAATACTTGGAGATTTCAGCTATTCATTTCATTTCGAGTCCAGTCGGACTTCCAAATGTTGAACTCTCCCATAGGACAGGAAATCCATTTCTCCAGACATCTCCACTAATAAATGAATAAACCGCATGTGTCACAGACGGTTATAAATCTTCCATGAAACAATACTCTTGATAAGCACTGTATCACTGTGTTACATTCTACTGCAAGTTAGAAGCATTTCGTTTACCATTTGTCGAAAGATCTACTCATTCCATATCGACCCCTGTAAGGTATTTATCCATGTAAGCTTAGAGCACTAAGGACCAAATTGTACCTTTACTTTTCCCAAGTGCTACATCACAGGTGAATTTTATCACTGCGGGAGGGTGTTCAGTGAAACACTTGCACAGTGTTATGTTCCCCTTGGGCACGACAATATTCACTCATGTACACAAGGCTATCAACTATAACGCACACACCTGGGGACTCCCGCTGTTTAAGTAACATCGGGAACGTTCATCGCTGAGTGTTGTACGAAATGTATACACCCCTGTTATTATCTGTCAGCTGGGATCCTGTTTCTTGTCTGTGTGTTGTCTGGATATTTTTTTTTCCTACATTGCATCGCCTTCAGTGATATTTATTCTTCATTTAAAAGCTATCTGGAGTCACTGTATAAGAGAATTTTGAAGAGAAGAAAAGTACATGTGAATGTCAAACCACTGTATTTTGTTGTACAGTATTCAGGTCTGTTTTGCCTGGCCATATATAAACACTTGAAAAACTTCTTTTTTATATTTTGTATCTTCACAGTGAAGAATCTGTTTGCATTCCAGACTGTAATCGATCTGAGTCAAGTAGAGAGGAGAAAAAGGTTCCTGTTAAAGAGGATGCCCTAACAGTCAAAAAGACTGGAAACTGTGTCAGTCTAATAGTTCCACAGCAAGACTCTCAGCTGCAAGACCTACTCAAACAGTTAAGAACACCTGCTGCTTAACAGGGAGTGCAATTGCTTTTGATGGCTGTGTTTTGTTGTCTCCAGCCACGGTGTCCTGGCCAGTGGTCCTTGTCAGATTCCATGAGCTAAGTAGACTTGCCACTGAATAGCCTGGGAACCTCCCAGAGAGAACGTAGATGTTGCAGAAAGGGGAGTAGGTGCCATTCTACTGTCTCAGTAAGTGTCAGACCAGTGCTAGAAGTCACTGGGATGAAGCGCAGATGGAAAAAGAGAGATGCAGTGGTCTGACCGTTCGGGAATCATGAAAAAAATCTCATCATCTCACGGGACGAAGAGGTCCCATGCTACTCACCAAATTCCACTTCCATCCTTTCAGTATTAAAAATTCCGTGCAATTTCATACTGGGCAGTATTGTTCAGCTCATGTTCTCAAATCCCTCGAGTGATATTATTTTTGTGTTCCAACCCTAGTGCGGATATTTTTCACATCAGGGACTGACTATCTCTATATATTAGTCTTACAAATGGCTTGGGATTTTTCAAGATGGAAAGTGACACAAAAATAGCAGTAATGGGTACACTATGTGACGCTTTGTAAGGTTATTCCTGATTAGCAGAAGTTACTACATCCTGTGGCACCTGTGAGCATCATTCACATACGTCTGATAAAATCAATTATGGAATGGGATGTTTTATGAGGCTTTCACAAAGCAGGCATCACGACACCTTTTTTTTTTCTTTTTTTAATAAACTGCTTAATAATGCACAAGAGTAATTTTTCTGCTAATAAGTCCCATGTGCATAAATACCTCTGTAATCATTTATTGGGCACACCAAACACCTGAAATTTCTCCAATTGTATGTTGTTTGCGGAGGATAGAATTCAAATACATCTCCTGGATACAACTGGGAGAGTTAAATCCTTTTTTTTTTGCCTTTTTTTTTTTCTTTCTTTTTTTTTTTTTTTTGGTGCACTGCTTGTGCTCCTGATTTCAGGGTCAGGTAAGCTGATGGCTCCTATTTTTCCGAGTTTCCTTTTCATACCTTTAGCCAGTTACCAATGAAAAAAAATAAAAAAACCCATGTTGACTAAGCAATGTTGAAAGCATCTTAAAGCTCCGTGCATCAGGAAACAGAACTCAGAGTTCAAGAGATGGCATTGTCCTCTCTCCATCCTGTGAACGGGATGCTCCAGCGTAGCAGAGAGGTGCTCAGGGATGCTCGAAGTGACATTTTTCAGCCGAGAAGCAAAACCCAGCACTAGCTGCCTCAATTAACAATTGCAATGAGGTCACGGTAATAGAGGAAAGAAGCTACATCTGGTATCAAAACAATTTTTTCATTTTGGGTCATGATGATAGGCGTCTAGAAATGTTTCATTCAGCTACCAGACACTTCATTTCCCATTCTAACCAGGCATGCTGCTGAAACAGCTGCCAGCATTAGCGTCACCGGCGGCTGCCCGGGGAGGTCATTGGTAAAGTTTCTGTCCACCAGCTCTCTCTCACTTGGTAGTTTCTTTCATCATATACATTGAAGTCATTCGTACAGTGTCAGCTGTGATTTTCATAAGGAAAGGAGTTATCAACAGATTACAGTTTGTGGAGTAATATAAATAAATGCCCTTGCTGTTGCTAACAGAAAACAACTCTCTGCAAAATAATTGCAAAATATGTTGTTTACTTCTAAAACTCAGGACAGGACAAAATGAATTTTTGCCCTGTATCATTCCTCTTTTGTGTTTTGTCGTTATTTATCTCCATAGAACAAGCAACATGGGAGTAATTTAAGCTAAATGACTTGAGTGATCTATCACTATCGGGCTGTTTGTGCGTGGCAGAATTGGCTTTCACCCAGGGAAACAATTATACAGGCATGTAGAGCTTTCCTTAGAAGCTATTTAAAATGAGAGGAATAGCAACAACATAAGCCGTTACAGTGGTAGAGCTGACCTAGTTTAGACACCTTAAGGTTCTACGTCCAGTTTTAGCCAGTCATCCAGGATGTCATCCTACAGTCCCAGGAGAAACTGTGACTTCTTCATACGGGTATGTTGGAGTTCACCACTTCAACCACTTATTTCATTTCAGTGTTTTTAGCAGGTTGCAAGGCCCTTGCGTTCTCCCAAGGATGAAGAACTTGGGTCACTACAAGCAAAATTCGTATTGATCTGAGACTGGTTCAAGTGACAAAACTAGAGAAACAAAATACAGAGGCGCCCGTGCGTGCATGCGTCACAGGCACACACACCGATCACCCCTTATGAAGAGTCAGGTTTTAATTAAATCTACAGATAGCACACAAATCCTTTTCAGGCGGGATAATTACATCATTGAGACTTTAATAAGGTTTCAGCAGAGGACTCTAAAAGGGCAATGGCTTCTTACTATTTATTTTGAACAACAAGAGTTCTTCTTGGCAGAAAATTTTATGGACTAAATTAAGTACGGAAGTTTATCCTACTTACCATTGCCACCTGCTTCTCTGGATAAGACAGCAGGACCTCTCCGTTAGAGACAGGAGAAGGCTTAGTCTGCACAGTGTTGGAGCAATAACTTGACTACATCAGCCTCTTAAAAACCAAGATATTGCTTCAGGTTTGAATGCAACACTCTACTTCAGCTGTTGAAACATCTAAGCATAACTTCCCTGACAGTTTTAGCTCGATAAAATTTAGACCACTGACCTGAAATATGAACTTTCATGCATGGACTTATCAATTAAAGAATTTGAAATTATTCCTTATTATATTCATGTGAGGACAGGTTGCAAACAGGTCATGCAGGTCTCCATCAAGTTATTGTCCAGTATCTGTTTTCAGTTGTATCATTTCAAATCTGGAATCAGATACTGATATTGGTACACGATAGAGAACCAAAATTCCCCTAAATCTTTGTATTAATCTCTCTTGATTCCTCTTGTATTCCACTTTCTACTGGTGAATAACACCGTGTAGCTATGCATTCTAAGCTTGCTTAGAAAATAATAAATTCCATCGTTTTAAACCAATTTTCCTATTTCATTTAAAGATATTAACAAGAGAATAAGTGACCTATTTTCAAATTATATACACTTTCAGTAACTGTTCCAATACTAGTCCCCAGGCACTTATCACCAGAATTAATTTTAGCATCTTCAGGTAATTAATGAGAATGGCGCCCTTGCTAGAATATGAGACTTTTCAGCTGCAGCGACTATCAATTCCTCTTCCTCTTTTTCACTTCTACGTTTTGAAGGGCCTCGCAAAGCACGTTTGTTTTAATAGCATCTGGCTAAAGAAACCCTGGTGGCAGAGCTACGCACCGCCTCATAGGCAATCATACCACAACGCAAGAAATGCTAAAACAAAACTTGTGCTACCTCAACCAAAACGAAGGACAAAGTGATCCTCCCTAGGCAGAAAAAAAAATATGTGTAAGGGGAGAGGAACACCTTTACTAACACCTAAGTATATAAAAAGCAGTTAACACCCCTTATGAATACAGAACAAAGCCCTAAAGACAAGAACGTGCCTCTAAAAAGATTAAGTAAGGGAAGAAAATGAGAGATAATACTACTTGCTATTCTGTCAGCAGATGGACAACTGTAGAGGAAATTTTTGAAATATCAGAGACTTCAAAAGCTCTCTTGTTTATACTGCTTTCATTTCTTATACATATTATATCATGGCGGGTCTAGCAGGGAAAAAGCCTAGCTATCAAAATCAAAGCAGCTTTTAGTAAAGAGGTTGGAGAAACGATTAGTACGACTGGTTCTGGGGAAAGCCCTCTCATATATAAAACTGGACATAATTAACCTATAGTGAAAGAAAGGGAAAAATATGCTATGCAAAAGGTTTCATTTTACAAACCAACCGACCAACCAAACAAAAAAACCCCACAAAACAAAACCCAAAAAATATTTTGCTAACATTTTGGTTTGCAAATTATAATTGGAGTTTGCTCTTCTCCAGATACGACCTGTACTCTGCTCTGCTCTACTCAGTGCAATGTGCCAGCAGAAAAGCAGAGTGGGGTAGAAAAATCTGTGTTCAGCCAAACTTAGCAGTGGAACTCCTTTGGGAGCTCAACAGTGTAACTCTGCTGTTCTCATGTGAGGGAGCCAAAATCCGTTTGCAAGAAAACTCTAAAATTTCACTGACCTAAAGTTTCCCACCATCAAAGGGTCACGGCAGATCTGGGCATACTAAATGTAAACAATTCCATTACTAGACGTCGTAGTCTGTGTCTCTGATCTACCTATATTTCTCTATTTTTAAACTGTGTGCATTGCAGTGGTTTCCAGCTAACTTGGCAGAGTAGCAATATGCAGTTAGAGCAGAATCGTAAAGTACTATCACTGGAATTTACGGGTAACCTAGCTTCTTACCAATATGTGAAAACAAGTGATGCTCCTTTCACAGAGGTGATAAATGATCGCACACCTCAGTCCAGTGTTGACTTTGTAGTAAGTAGGTGCAGCATGATAATGTGGATGATACATTTCGGAGATAACAATTCCAATTATTGCTGGGCAAACTTACTAGGATTTTAACTGTAGGGTTCATTCCTTACTCATAAATTGCCGTTGGCTTCCTACTCAGTTTTTTTATATCAAGGAACTTGCAATGAATAATGGTCAAGTCTTTCAGGCTTTTGCACCAAATTTACATCAAGCTACCTCTCCTTTAGAGGCCCAGGATCTCCATGAGAGCCACACGTACAGCGTGATTACTGTTGGGCGCAGCGCAAAGGCAGTAAAGGAGTGCATCAGCCAAGACTGACCCAAAACCAAACTGGGATTCAGGGGGGCTGGTGACAGCTGCTACACTGAAGCTTTAACTGTCAGCTGCCCTTGCCCAGGGCTGGACACATCCCCAGATTTCATCCCTTTCCTTTCCCCAGGCTCCTCAGCCTCCTTGATAATTGTCTCCTGAACGGTGACCAGGGAGGGAGGGAGTAACACGTTCCTTTCACAACCTCTTACAATCTGGCCTTCAGTCAACCGAAAATGTCTACGGGCACTTAGTGCTCATGTGCACACTTAAAGCCGTAGGGTTTGAACATCTATACTAAGCCGGTGCTTGAAGTGAGGAGGGGTGCTAGAATATACCTCTTACTTCGGGCAAGCATTTCTATTTGCATCGGCTAATCCTTCATGTTAATGGCATTTATTTCACTTCTGTGGCAGGCAGGTCTGTCACAGATCCCTCTGAGCTCTGAACCCAGCAGGAGTTCAGAGATCCCACCAGGGATGACATCCAGGACTGGAACTCGGCCCTCTCTTGCTGCCAGATCAAAGTTACAAGTGCTGGGTGACCCAGCCTCCTGGTCCAGCTCCAACTCAGCAGGAGCTGGGAGGAGGTCTCACGGTCATCATACCAGAACTAGAAGCAAGATCTCGCCTGACAAAGGATCCAGATGCTGCTCCTGCTGCTGTCACTGAGCTCCCACTGAGCTCAGGACTCAGCATGACCAAGGAGACGGGGCTCTCAAACAGCTCTCCACACCCACCAAGTACATGTTCCAGTGAGAGGAGCACACAGTCCTCAGAGGCAACAGCTTTCCTCTGAGATGTTACAGATGTTCGTGCCAGCTCCTGTTCAGCTCAGGATCACATCCACAGAGACGCAAAGAGTCAAAGTGATCAGTGCTACAGGTTAGTTTTGGCTTTTCCTGCTTGCTCAGATTGAGGTACAGCAAAAGGAAGGGATTTACTGAACAGCAAGTTGCAAGCCACCAGTTGTTCTGCCTGGCATTTTGCGGGTAGGTGCATAACAGTTAACTTCCAAGATCCAGATAACATCCTGGTGATCGCTGCAGCAACGGGGTGAGCCCCTATATACTCATACAGGTCATCTCCCAGTCTAGCCTCTCCTAAAATACCCACTGGTTTGCGTTGTGTTTGTCTACCGGATTCTGTCGTGCTGCTTTTGAAGGGGAAAGCTGTTGGCATATGTTGTGTTACATGATCCATCATAAGTCCACGTAATGTAATCGTGGATGTGAACCCACAAGAAGGTTTTGTTTACACCCTGCGCGCAACCTTTTTTTCTTTAGATGACTGGAAGAGCTATTAAACTGATAGTGCATGGCAAGCCTCCACACGAAGGCTGGTATAAAGTCATCTGTGTTTAGTAAACTGTGTGTCTTGCAAACTGTTATACTGCAGGCTAACATGTGTGAGTATATCTATTTCAGGCTTAAAAAGCAAACAAACAAACAACAAATTTGTGATACTCTGCCAGGGTCTCCAATGTGGTTGTCTTTCCAAAAATCCTAAATGGCTGCAGCAAATGTTTTGGAAACCAGAGCGGATCGTGTAAAGTTCTCTTGCATTTTATATATAAATCACGCTTATTTGTATGTGGAGACTATGTTTTTCCTGTTGATATCATTTCAGAGTCGTTGTCTGTTTCAGTTAAGAAATATTTCTAACGGTCTTTCCTAATCCCAAGAACTAAAGGTTAATGTACGTATAAACACCGGCTCATCAGCCTAAGGACGATGTAAAAGGAAAGGAGTGGTTTTATACTATGTAAGTGCCACAGCTGGCTCTCCTTAGGTAACCAGAGGAGAAAAAAAAAGAAAAAAAAAGCAACTTTGATAAAGAGCAGGGCATGATGGGATCTGAAGAGAACTTACCCTAAGAGGACTCATTTTGCAGGAGAGTGGAGCAAACACGTTTATTGCTGTCTCCAAAATCAGGTCACCATGCGGAGCTTCTTGTATACAATGTCCATTATTTCCTTCCTATGAGGAACATAGTCTTATTCTCTGAGCTGACCTGCAATTAAAAAAATTAAGTACTTTAAGCTAGTGGTGGCTAATCTACCAAGTACCCTGATGAAGAAGGGGTCACCCATTAGAAGCGCCTCTCCACCCACGAACAGAATAGCCCCCTTCTGAGCATTGCTCCAGTACTTCCAAGTACTGGGATATAAACAGATTTTTTCCCCAGGCATAACGGACTATGCTTCTCCATCTCCCAGTCTACACTCCCTGCCCCAGACCAGGGATCCATGGCCGTCACCCTACATCAATGCTCCCAGGCCAGCCCACATACCTGCCGCCTGCAACCCGGCCAGTCCAGGTCTCTCATCTATTCCCTTCAATCATGTACCTCTTCCTCACTCCTCCACGCATCCCTCAGTCCCACAGCCGCCCTTCCTGGCAGCAACACAACAGAAGGGAAGCCATCAAGCTGCTCCCTCCCTCAAGCTGGACACTGCCTATGTCCCGAGGGCAGCAACAGAGGGGTCAGCAGTGGCCATGAACTAGCACAGAGTAGGTCGCAGCTGGATGAAAAAATGGCCTGTGAAATGAGTTGGCCGACTCTGCTTGTTTTCCTGGAGCATGTAGGTATAAAAGATAGATATAGATGTATTGCGATAGGAATAGATGCAGATATAGGTGATATAGATAAAATAACAGTCATCTTTATGATGAATATAAGCTCCAGGACACCACATACCCATGGTATAGGTACAGTGATTACATTTTAAACTTTGATGCAAGTTACCATCTTATTTCTGTTTACAGCTCTAATGGGAAATCAGTTTCCTGGGCCCAGAATGAGAAAAGCAGCAGAGGAGCACACCTTTGGCAGAGGTTGTCAATCCACATCAACAAAAAAGAGAACCCCAATCAAACTGCAGTGATCAAGCCTTTCTCTAAAAGCACAGATAGTAGCCGACACAGTAGCAGCGCTACATTTCCAGAGGCCAGTGCCAAAACGCTTTACGACGTTTCGGAAGCAGAAGAGCAATACCCAGCTCAGTACCGACCGCAGACTCCCTCGCCTATCAGCACCTTGAGCCACAGAACTGCCTCCGTTAGCCGAACAGAAGATGAGGCCCCTACCTTCCAGTCAGAGCCTCCTCAGAGAAGTAGCTCCTCTCAAGGCTCCCTCATGGAGCAGATCAGTAGCGTGGTTACTCGCTTTACAGCCAATATCAGCGAGCTGAACTCTATGATGCTTTCAACAGCCACTCCAGGGACAATGGTGGCCGCTCCTCTCTGTTCTTCATACCTGATTCCACGGGAAATCCAGCTCCCTACGACAATGACCACGTTTGCAGAGATCCAACCGCTTCCTGCCATTGAAGTCAATGGCGCTTCGCAGTCAGCTAGGAAACCTTCAAATGGCAGCGTCAAAGAAGGCACTTCGGAGACCCCATCAGCCAAGCAAGACCTTGAGGAGTTGGTAGCTTTAACTCCTCCTTCTCCTTTTAGAGACTCCATTGATTCTGGAAGTGCATCTCCCAGCTCTCCGGTTTCCGAATCAGCTCTCTGTATCCCATCCTCCCCAAAGTATGACACGCTCCTCATCAGAGATTATACTCAAAGTTCTTCTTCGCTGTGAATGTAGTTCAAGACAACGTTGGATCTCAACGACTACAAGCAAGTAGTGAGGGGACAGCCAAGCCTTCAAGATCTCCAGTGTTTATGCAGACAGAGTGAGAGGCATTGGGTCTTCTTGTGAGAAACATAGAGGAAGAAGAGGAATTGAGAAGTGGAAACATCAGATAAATTATGCTGTTTTAAAGACAAAATGACTCTTGGCAGATTATCGTGGCCTTAAAAAAACATGGGCTTTTCAGAAACACTGAATCTATTTTTGAGGGCTTATAAGGAGTCTGTTAAATCAGTTACATACCAAGTGCTTTGCTTTAGTATTACAACGAACCGTGTGTACAATATACGGGGAGGGGGGGAAACTAGATTGTAAACAACTGTACAATGGTTTGTTTGTTTACTCTGATTCCTTACCCAGAAGGGAACCTTGATCTTTTATCAAGAATAGAAGACCAAACATTGAATGTACATTTTCTAACAGACTCAAATCTGGGACCAACCTGTCAAGCTTTCTTTCTTTCTTTTTTTTTCTATGAAGATCTCAAAAAGCAGTAATGTATGTTCAATAACTACCAAACTTTTTGCTGAAGCATATTGTGTCCGTGATGCGTTACACGTGGATAACACTAAGCTGAGGCTTTGCAGTGAGTGACTGCAATACGGAGGGCTTTACAAGTGACTTCTCAACCTACACATTTGTTTATGAAATTCTCTTCTATCAGTATCAAAAATTCGATTTGTTAACATTGGATTCACCTTCACAGCAACAAAACCCAAGGAAGATTTCCTGACTATTTCACCATGTTGCCAACTAATAATGAAGTAGCAAAAAATATTTTCTGGAGTACTGTTTTGTAATTCCCTTATCAGGGCAAGTTGTTGAGGTGAATATTCTCTTTCTAGCAGCACTACCAAGCTATATTATAGCTTCACTCCCTACTGAAATGAACACATTTTTATGGATGTTCTTATGCTAACATTACCAGTTAAAATATTTATTCGGGCTCCCGTAATCTTTGCTTGTAAGGAACAGGTAAACACCCTAAGGATTTTCTCCCATACTTTGAATGACAGCATTTTAGGAGACCAATCTGGATTATGATGAATGCTAACTGTCAGTGGAAAGGTTGTCGTAATCATAATTCATATATAGGGAAAAAAACCCTGTGTCAAAATCTGCTTAGAGGTGATTTAGCTACTCTTTAATAAGCAACAATTTTAACTTTGTTTAGCTGCCGATGCCTTGCAGCTACGAACTGTGACAAAACAAACAAACAAACAAACAAAAAAACAAAAAGAAAAAATACTTTCAAAGCAATACAGAGTAAATGTTAAAACAGAGAAGACCTAATGAGATATGAACCAACAGAGTCTTTCTTTGTTTCTTAGCAACTCACGGAAGAAGCAAGGGGATTCCTCATATTTTTTTCCTATATCAAGGTAGTACAGTTTAGTGCACTTCATACTGTCACAGCACTTTTTTGATACAGGCAGGGAAGAGTTTTAAAGTTTGAATAGAAGCTAAATAATTTTTGATAGGTGTAGTTACATAGAACTTGTAAGTCAGGCCCTAAACGCACACTGTATTGGCTCTCTCCTTCATGATACAGCTGTCCTCAGGTGCCAAACTTTTATGGGTTTGTTTTATTTTATTTAAGGATAGTATGAAGTGGTGAATGATGTACTTCAATTCAAAGCTGAGTTGATGTAGCCTTATACAGAAGACAGCCTCATGGAAGGGAGCCTTGAAATAAGGCTGCTATGTTTCATTTTCAAAACCTTTAGATCTAACTTATTCAAAGATAACAAATATTTTGCAATCAAAATTCATACCTCCTTTTTCTCCCTCATGTTCAAAATGACAAATATTTGATAAAAAAAAAAAACAAAGTAAAAAAGAAAGCACATTCGCATACGCAAAGAGCATTTTCTATTCCTTTGGGAAGCTAGTTTCACCATTATTGCTGCACCCCAACTTGCTGCTCAACAACATTAAGATAAAAAGTAATAGATGATTGAATCCAGGCTAACACCTCACAGAGGTACTCTGGCGACCCTGCACATCCTGCTCAAGGCAGTGTTATCCAGCAGCAGTCTGCAGGCATGCTTATTTTACTAGCTGTGCCTACGGCATGAACCAGCAGGTCACAAAACAGCTCTACTCCAGAAGGCAGGTAGACACATCAAGTCATGACTGTAGGTCCTTGTTGCTTATATGTAGTTCTTTCTTCCTCACACGACTGATCAGCAGAGACTCCGTTCTGTGCAGCTCTACGGTTTCCAGACCAGAGCTTGGTTTTGCCCTCCTGGGTCAGAGTGTTAGCACGTCTCATTGTTCCCCAGCTGCCCGTGACTTCAGGAGAAAGCATCTTCTTTCATAGGCTACAACCCACATGTAAGGGAAGGGCATATCCAAGCGGTCTGTGACACAAGCACGCTCAGTTAGGGAGTCTGGACCACTTAAATGTTGTTCTTGGAAGACTTACGATAATGTATGTTTCCCTTCAGTGCAATATTATTTTGATATATACAGAGCACACTGAGATAGTGAATTTCAATTGAATTTCAAAGGGATTCTATGAATACCTGTTCTCTTAAAGTTGTTGACCAATGTCCTTATTGGACATTCTCCATCTTGATCTTTACCTAGCCTTTTAGGTTCCCATTTCTGTAGTCTTTCCTTATGTTGGTGGACAGTTGATATTAACGTATTCCTGCTAAAATCTGTGGGCTTCATCGCACTATGAAATAATCAGCAGTGGAAATAAGGATTATACAGAAAGACATAAAAATCTCCTCTTAAAAACAAAATTAGTAAAAAGGAGTGAGAAATAGAAACTGACAGACCATGACGCAGCATAAATATACCTCTTCTGCTCCCAGATTGTAATTCTGCACAATCCTGCCATAGCTATTGCTTAGAGCTTCTTGACAACTCTCATATATTTTTTCAAGATGGGGTATATATATATGTGTGTGCGCATGTGCATACGCGCACACACACAAATCCCTCAATCTAAAACCTGAATAAATGTTTTAAGAGGCTAAAAAACTAATGTTACAAAACCCAAATTTTAAACACTTTTGCTTATTCTCACTTTGGGAGGACTCTTTTGCATCTTTTGTATGTCCATTAGCCACAGCAGAAGTTTTAATTGCGCAAGGAACCAAGGATGGGCACTGCTGAGATTGTGCCTCCCAGTTGTCAGTCTATCTTTAATGAAAGATAAGTCAGCCTTAGTGGCATTTAAAGAAGGCAAAATCCATTTTAATTGTACAGGCTGGAATGCCCCAATGTCACCTTGTGCGATATGTTTGGATTTCATCAAAGGTAGGAAAGGTTTTTGGGGGAAGAAGATAACAATTATCTAATAACTGTAGACAAAGGAGCCCAGTGGGAGATTTGCAAGACTGGAAAGTACTTTGTCAGTGGGTTTGACAATAGAAAAAGGAAAATTATGAATGGCAGACATTATAATTTCATTGCGCTGTTTGTATGCTAGTCTCTGTTTAGGACATTAAGATATAAAGGCAGGGTTTTCCAGCCATAAAAGCAATGGTTACAATCAGGAACACTTTCCAATCTAACTAAAGAATGTGCAAGTACCGACCGAATGGCTTGAAATTGCCTTCCAATTTAGTGCTGCTGCCAGAAAGGGAATTAAAGGAGTTGAAACTATTGTCATTCTTGACCACAAAGACCTCGGAAAATCACTTGTTTCTTTTGTGCTTGAGGCCAACCCTGAAGAGCGGAGGTGTAACCACCTCTGGAATCTGTGCTTTTGAAATAAAGTGAATCACTCTGGCAGGCCGGTTGGGAAGAAGTGTTAGCAATACTGAAGAAGAACTGCATTTTTGAATTGGCTCTGAAGAATAATTGCATGACTTTGGAGATGTGCTTCCTTGTACTTCTATCTGAACATTTGGTGCCTAGACTCATACAGATACCTTAGACCAGAGATTTTTAGACCACGGTCCACAAAGCACTTGCTGATGTTTCATGAAGCCTGGTTAATCACAAGGTGCTGGCTTCTTCCACTATTTCCAGCTACAAAAGTGAATTAAAAGTTAAACGCTAAGTAAAAACTAACTGTTAAAAGTTTTACAAGCAAAAAAAAATAATTAGCTTGCTTGAATGTTTATTCAGTTGCCGCGTTTGCAAAAGGAAAACTTTGTGATCAAAACTGAGAGAATAAGATCTCCAAAGAGAGTAAATGGGAAGGCCAACCCATGATTCAGACACTGGATGATAGTGGCGCCCACCTGGGGATGTTTTCCTCAGAAAGACCAAGACCAGACTGAAAGACAGCGTAGCTGTGGGTGTAAATTCTGTAGAGGAAAGTGTGCAACTTCACTATTCTGCTTAATGCATCATTTATGAGGTGAGAGGAAAAAACATGACAGCAACAGACAGCATACCAAAAATGTTGAGTCCTTAGGGAAACCAGAGCGCTATGCTCAGGATTAATAATGTGACCATGACTTTCTTATTGTACTGGAAACCGGTGTCAGGGCTGACCAGAAAAAGGACTTTGGTGCCTAAAGTTAGGATTTGAGCAGAATTTAACACCTACATTTAAAACTCAATTTTAAAACCACTATTCAACCTCCACCTTACTCAGAAATCTAGCATTGTATGTCTGCGTATGCTCAGAACTACCCTGATCTTGACACGTCTAAGGAACTTTGCACCCAACTCATGCTAAATCCCATCAGGGATCCAGAAAACAGCATTTCCTAGGTTAAATCCCTGTATATCCCATAAATGAGTACACAGAGCACACAGCACATAGGCCAACAGGATCCTACTCCCTATAAAATGGAGTAGAAATCATCCTTTGTTTAAAGGCCGTGGGTCTGGTTATGCTACTGTTTTTATAATAGCCTTCAGGTTAGAGCAGTCAGGCAGGAGGTGACAGACCTAAATTCAGACCCAACCGTTGCCAGAGGTGATTGAAATCTTCCTCCTGGCTGGGAAATGCTCTAATTGACTCTGTGTTGGGGCACCCTCTGCTCATCTCACTAAGGTAACTTCGCAAGATAGAAAGAAATTCAAGAGTCTCAGAGTAGCAAAGGAACAGCTACTCTGCACCCTGATAGGACATACACTTCGTATAATTAGGGATGGCATGTGACCATTTAATATACAATACTTCAAAGATCTCGGGAGCAGAAACCAGGTGGGTATCTTAACTACAAAGAAGTGGAGACAACATTTTTTCTGTGCTACGTATTGGCTAAGAAAAAACAAATACTTGCCTGAAAAGTGCTTTAGTGACAGGAGGGGAGGACATGCCCTTCCCTACCTCTGGGTCTGCAACCATCTTGTCTTCCACCTGGAGTTCTCAGACTCTTCTGTGGACAGGGAGAGTCTGAATCTTCTTGAATAGGTGAAGGAATTAAACTTGGGGTTCCCACTTCTCTGAGACTGCATAAAAAAGGGACTAATTTCATTTTTCTCCAGCCATCTTTTACAAAAGCCACCCATCACTGAAACAAAAATTATAGCCACGTCTGGAAATGGGTCCCAGTTGGAAATTAGTATTTTTTGTGCATACGTTTCCATACTGGCTCAAGTAAAGTAATCTCAGACATCTCTTTCCTTGTTGCATTGCTTCCCTGGGCACCTGACTCTTCTCGAAAGCTTCCCAGTAAGGTTAGACATTCAACAAAGGGTTCTGGCTAGAGCCACATAGTCTAAGACAATAGTTAGTGCATGGCATAACTTTAAGTGCTGAAGTCCTTCACTGGCACGGGCCCTTACTCTATTGAGGTCAATGGAATCACTCCAGGTTAACACCCGCGTAAAGAAAATCAAGGTTTGATAGTGGCCAGCCAAATCTAAATCTTGGCTATTTGCTTCAGCAGAGAATAATAACGAGAGGACGTTCTTCCTACTTCCTTTTGGATCAGACAGCAGATGTATTTTATTAGGTTCATTATTGAAGCAACTTGCTAGGCTTGTTGAATAGTACCTTCCCACCATTCTTCTTTATCATTGCTACTCCAGCAGGTATCCCCATGGGAAAGTCGTACTTGGACTAAATGCGTTCAGGGATGTGAGAGAACATGTCCAAAAATAAGAAACAGGTCACAGTTTTCTGGCAGTTCCATGGATCTCATAAAAGGAAGTCAATACTCTCCATGAACAAGAAAATCATTCATCTGCTGCCCATTTCAGTGTGCACTGCACGTATTAAAAACTTCAGCTGAATTATCTGCATTCATTTTTTTTGCTGTGGTTTGCTATTATACCCTCTGTTCAGATCCCTGCATTTGCCGCTTACAATTTTATACTGTGAAAAGGAAAAAAAGATACAGACCAGTGAAGCATAAAGGTAAGTAAAAAATTCATCTAGTGATGAATTGGTGTATGTGGCTGGTTTTGTCTCATCTGAGTAATGACAGTACAAACAATAATCATTAAGTCACTCCAATCTGCCAAATGGGAACAAATATACTATGTATATTACATGTACTAATAGGATTATATGGCAGCTGCTGGTGGTATTTGTAATTAGAAATCTATATAGAATATAGATGTTTTAGAGAGACGGTGCCAATTCTAAAAGATTTGTGTGGGCTACAAGTGCTTGTAATTATTTTTTTTAATTTGCTAATAACTTATGAACAACTGGTTTCAAACATTCTGTGAGCGTTTGTTCTTTTTTATGTTGTTGCTGCTTATACTATTAAAAAATAGAGAATGTAAAGTTATTATTTTGATGTGAACTGAAAATGATTTTTCATAAAATTTAACATTTTTATCAGCTTTGGTTTTGCTTTCTACCTGTACAAATGTAATTTATTTTAGCATTGAAAAATACATTTGCTTGTTTCTCGATTGTCTACATCATGTTATAGTTGGTGTTTATGTAGAGTCAGGTACTTTTTGAACAGTATTAAAAAAATTCTGTGATATGACTGAAAACTGGATTTTTTTTCTCTGAAATACAGTTACATTTTCAGTGCATTTTTCTGCAAACCAGGTGTGCCTATACACCATCTCTTCCATGATAGGCTCTCCCTCTCTGTTGTTTTAGAGGATTAACTTTACATCCATAAATAATAGTTACATACCATTCTAGTGCACTTTGATCTCCTGTTTTGAAACAAATGCAATCTCATTGATGAGATATACATGGATTTTCAGGTCAAGAGGAAATAGTATAATAATCTAGTCTCAAACAACAGAAAACAAAGCTGTTCAAGTGAGAATTCCTATATCAAAGTGTTATTTTTGTAGCTGTTGTAAGAAATCTCATTACTCCTACCACTGCAGGTTCACATCTAATCTTGAATTGTAAACAGAACATCTGAGAAAATTTTCTATATCCTTTAATAATTTGGTTTCTAGTGCTCTGCCATTGTCACCACTAGAAATTAATGCCTTACCTCAAGTCTGGCTGCATTCTGTTTCCAGCCAACAGACTGTGTTTTACTTTCCCTGAAAAAAAGACCAACCCAACCCAACCCAACCCAACCCAAGCCAAGCCAAGCCAAAAAAAAACCCAATAACCCCCCCAAACCCCCCAACTTTCCTATTTAGAAATCTTCTCCATCCCATTCCAAAATCTGCTCTTACTTAGACAGCGATGAATCTGGAATAATTGCACTGCATGCAGTGAAGCAGCAGAATGTGAGCTGCAGCCTTCAGGTAAAAGACTCTCATAGGTACTGTTTCCTAAACACATCTCCAGAGAGACTGCTGATTTGCTTTATTTGCTGTTGAAGAATTAAAGGGAACAATTTCATAACACAACGGGAGGTAGAGTGCCCATCTCCAGCTAAAAATAATGTGAATTCACATCGTGTCTTTGAACCACCTAAAAGTCCACATCCCAGTGCAGAATTACACGGCAGTTCTTTCAGCAAAACACACTGCTTTAGGTGAATAATATTTTATCAAAAGAAACAGTGCAATTACACTTAGGAGACAAGGATTTTGAAAAATATGCAGGAGCCTGCTTCATTCCAGAATATTTTTTTAATCGTTCTCTGGAACACTGGATCCATTTATGCCATGCTCCATCACCACCTCTCAGCTGTGTTTCTTCTGGGTTTCTATTATCACTACAGTACGGTGACCTTCAGAAACTCATAAAGTAATAAATCACATCAGAGACTTAATCACAAATCAGTGTTTACATAAAAGGAGAGGGGTTTGATTCCATGACATGCCTTCAGAAATATCAGGGCACTTAGTGGTGAGAAAAGGAAAAGCTCAGTTTCTTGGAAGGTTAGAGTCTAATTTCTCTGCCTGTCAAGAGTATGATCTTTCGTTCATGTTTGGTCCATAAATACCATCACATACCAGAGGAGCCTTACTGCCAGTGCTGCTACAAAAAAAATTAAAAAAAAATTTAAAAAAAAAAATCACTCTTTCCAGTGTAGAAGGTTGTTTTTTTAAAAAGCCCCTTTTGATGATATTCACCCTATTCCAGCTGCCCAAGTCACGAAGCAGCAAGAGGCAAAAAGGGTCCCTAAGAGATGCAGAACAAGAGTAGATAAGCAAGTTCAAGGCTTCCCTAGGTCTTACGTAGATGAACCAATACATGGGCTGGGTGCTCCTTTCCTTCTCCCATCCTCCTTCTCCTCTCAGCAAGGATGAACCTTGGGAACAAGCCTGGAATTTTAAGAACTGAAATCTGCCTCCGTGTCTGCTCAGGGGCTGTTTAATAACTTGTTTTCCTATTGTAGGAGTTTAAGACCAAACCACAGTGGAGTGCATTTGCTACGGCCAAAGAATTAGACTAGATTTCTTTCACATATACAGAAAGCTGTGTGATTTATTTACATTTTTTCAGGGAAATTCAGCTTAAAACCACCATCTGCTTTTATTTGTTTGGCTGCTTGTAAGCCAAGTCTTACAACTTAGCCTTTTTTTTTTTTTTTTAGACTGAAACAAAGCAACCACCACGCTCGTTCGCTATGATTTTGTAACAGGGATTCAAAACTTCCCTCTCCATAACTTATCACACACAACTCCTTCCCAAAGATCTGTAAACTAAAAGCTTCACTGACAAGCGTTGCCTGGGCTTCCTCACACGTGTTGTGAACTATATATGTTCACATGAATATGAAAAGAGTAAGACCAGATTTGTGCTTATTTGGTAAGGTAGAGAACAGGCTGAAGTGCTTGTCACAAGGTTTATGTGGTGTGTTATACACACCACGGGCTGGCATTTGGCCCTAAGGAGAGCAATTCCCAGAAGCTGGGTCTCTTCTACTGAGCACCCTCTGCCCGCGCCACTATTTGGGGAGCTCCAGAGCTTCCATTATGAATGTACTTAAACGTGTGTAAGTAACAAGGATGTCAGTTGAATCCCAACTTAAGAATCACTTCAGACCCACATTTAACTAACCGTGTTGATACATCACTGATGAGTCTGGAGAGGAAGATGCAAAGAGGACGTGGACTCTTAAGAATCTCAGTCTAAGACTGCGAGGACAAGATTGGCTTCCGAGGACAAAAAAACACTACAGTGTGTTCACAAACTAAGGCGTCAACAGCAAGTGTACAAATGAAATGCCGGCAAGGCAAAGTATGAAAAGGACATGTTCTATATCTACACGGAAAGAACAAAAGTTACATATGGAATATTGAGATAAATTGACTACAACAAATAAGGAAAAGGAGACCACAACCAAAAATTCACGACTGTATTAGAAGTGCTTGCTGAGATATTACTGGAAGAGTAATCATGAGACTGTGAATTTAGGAAGCAACTAAAGAGGCCAAGACAACTCTGGAGGCAGATTGCTCAAAAAGTGCTAAATACCGCTTTGCCATGAGGCAGACTGTGGATGGGAGAGCATTAAAGAGCAGGAGAGAAATCCTGTAACGATCTTAATAAGGTCACTGGATTTCCATGCCAGTGTCATACTGAAAATCTGCCACAAGATACAAACTGTGTGAGAAGCCAATACTTCCTTCCAGATAAACTTGGCCCATTTCCTCTTCTGAGTCTTTTTCTTTGTTATTTTCTGACCAGAAAGATGCCGGACAGTTAGATAACTGCCATAGGAAAATCCGGCAGCAAGTTAGCGCAGCAAAGTTGAAAACACAAAGACTTGCCACGTTCTTCTTTGGGAAGATAAGGCTGGCAAGCATTGTCCATACATGAATACCAAATGTCAGAAAGCATCCAGCCAAACAGCAGGCTTCACCAAGCTGCGTCTTAAAGCGATATAATAGAGTGCCTTGGCTTGTGGCACTTACAGTTTATCCCAGCTGCCTTCCAAATAGCCCTGGGAGGCTTGGAACGATGACTTCATTAGGTTACAAAATACCAGGCTTCTTGGTTGCGCTGCTGCTCCAACAGCAAACGGCATCTGTTCAGGCTGGGGAAAAGCACGACGATAGCCCAGACATAACACGGCGTGTATGTCTCCAGTGAATGAAAATCCTCTAACCGCAGATGAAAATCCGTAGTTGAACACAGCTACAGAGAAGCCACTTCTGCTGCAAATACCCACAGAAATAAAGGGGAGCTCATCGGGCAACGGCAGCTTGAATTCAGTCCAAAAGGTGCACGTTTCTTGCATCACGCGGCAAAACTTCGCCTGTAGCTTTGTGAAAACAGGCTGAATGCCAAAGGAAAGGAAAGAAATCATATAGCATTGCACAGAAAAGGCCAACTCTGCTGTGATGGATTACATGAAAATACTGGAATTGCCTTTTGCTCTGTTATTCCTGAGTTATCTGCTGATGACAGACCATGGAATAGTGAGTTTTTAATTCCTTCATCATCCTTTCACTACCCCAAGCAGAAAACAAATTCACAACACGATAACCGACAGGGGATGTTCGATCATCTCATACTGCATTGATAGCAGCTGTCTTCAAAATAGACTGGGAGATACAAGGAATGAGTCAACACTGCCCGAGAGGGAACACGCAGTCAGCTGAATGAAGAAAAACACCACATATGTTTTACCAAACAAGGTAAAAAAAAAAAAGGCTCAGATTACAGCAATATCAATCCTGAATAACTTCACTGAAAATACTGGTGATGAGTGTGAATGAGTTTTATGAGTGTGTAACAGATCGCAGTCTGAGGCTGTGCTCAGAGTGACTGGCAGCGTAATACCGGCTGTATTTGTTTTTTCTTAAAATGTTTCTGTAGCAGAAGTTTGCCAGAGAATGTGCAGCTTTTGTTAATTAGTATTTGCTTTCCCAGCTTTTATATTTGGTAATTTTCAATAATTTCTTGGCTTTGGATTTTCCTAGAAAAGTCGTCTACAAAAAACAGTGTACCTGAATTCCATCGGAAATCTCCTAAAACCTTTTACTTTTGTTATTTTAATCAATCCTTGGCAATTTTGTATTAGTACTGCCAGTACTGGTTATTTTTTACTTAAACTAAAACCCTGAGAAACAAATCCCAGTTCTAATGAAGCCAATGGGAATTCAGCCATAGAAGTACTTAACCGGTGAGTAAGTCTGAAGTTTATTGTTAACCCTATTTGTGTTGGAGCTGACAACAGCCCATGGGCGTCAGCAGGGGCACTGTTCCTGGTAACTAATAGCTGAAGGGGGATAATTTTCTGCGTGTTCACAGAAATGCAGCTCCTGACTAGAGCTGAACTTCCTCCTGACTAATACCCTGCTTTATTCTGCACCAATTGCCTTGGATACAAAGCTGGTTTTCTGGGAGAGAAGTTCACTAGGATCCCCAAAGGCTACATCATGCCAGTCAGTCTCAGTGCCAGAAAAATGTTCCCATTCATCTTAAATCCCATTTATATCATCAGATATAAACTCATGTTCTCCGTTTTCGGACTTACTCAAACTTGAAACATGAAAAAAATCAGGGTGGAACATCAAGAGATCAACACAGTCAGATCAAAACTGAAGGTAATGATCACTCTGTGGTCAAAAACCATCTGAATTTAACAAATTTCAAGTCTCATCTCTTCTTCTGTCCTACGGGGAAGAGGTGAAGCTCTCCAAAGCAGTATTCAAGTCCAGTCCCAAAGAGTTTTTGCCACAGCTGCTGGGACATCAAACCCCAGCCATCAGGCCAACAGTTAAATCTCATTCTCCTCAGCGATGGCAATCGTTCCAATGGAGTTATCAGGCAGTGGAAGGGTATTTAGCTGGGTTAAGCACATGTCATTAACTCCTAATACCCACTGGCTAGGTAATAAACATGTCCCTCTTGTATATGCTGTTTTTTGCATTAGGGTGGTTGGTACGTGACTGGTTAAGGTACCGTTTTATGCAGCCTTCAGCAAACAGTAAGGGCTGCTCTTTCTTGTGGCACTTTGTGTTTTCTAAAGTTGCCATTTATGCAAACGCTGGAACTGACTTATTTTATTTATGATTTTTTTTCAACACTGGACAGCAGTAAAAATATTCTGATTGTTCATCATCTTTGTTTTCTTGCTTCTCTTTAAAACCTCCTCCTAGCGCAGATCGGATGCTGTGTATGTGCAGCGTGCGCAGCACCCGACAGGTGAGGCGTGTTACCTACACAAGGAAATAACACTGGGGGTTTTTTGCCCCACCCACACATCAAAACAAAAGTCACAGAATAGGTCAAATGTAATTACAGTTTGTATGACACGGTTTCATTCTTCAAACATTTCTATTTGTTAGTTGTCAATTTAGACTTGACAGACAATAATAAAGTTTCTGATATTCAAAGCCACTGTGATATCATCTATAACAATTTAGTTTGGCATTTTCCGTGAATAACTGGATCCATATTCTATCTGAATCACTTTTTGTAGTGAATATTTTTGTATGAGAAGTTGAGAGAACCAAAAAGTGGATCCCTTATGGCAAAGTGGTACAGATCGTAAAAGGAAAACTTACTTCATTGTTTTAGTGTTATTTCAGTATTTTTATCTTACTAAAAATATCTCAGTCATAAAGATAGAAAGGATAATGGGGTTTAGTTCATTTCTCTGCGACATCTCTTCGTTATTGGCATCAATACACAGAGTTGCTGAGTCAGTTGGCCACGATCGCCCAAATTCATGCATGCCGATGGCCTAACGCAGCTGTGTGGTAAAACGTACTCTCTCAAATATTCTACCCTGAACTCTAAGCTATAGAATTTTTGCCTCACATTTGCACAAGCTTAAAGCAGACGCACGGTCTGTTATACATCAGCCAAAGTATGGTAGTTTAGCAAGCTGAATGGTACATGACCACCCCCCAAAAATCCAAAACCACTAGATTTCCTTCTCCCTAGCGTTCCCTTTCACTAAACAAAGCTGTCTGTCTTCAGATATTCAACGTTATGGAAAGTCAAAAAACAAGTTGACAAAGAGCAACCAAGTTCCAAATTAATGAGTCTGCTAAAAGGAAGAGAATTTTCATCCACTGTAAAAGAGATCAAATCATGGGGAAAAAATATGAATAAAACGCAGTGTTTAACTTCTGACTTCCAAATTACATTAGCTGCATTTCCACTTTTAAAAATTATAATAAAACTTTGTTTTGCACCGATAATAGTTAGCACTGCAAAATCCGAGTGAAGACAAGGCAGTGATAGCCTTTTCTGCAGTGCAGCAAACTGAGGTCAAGCCATGGGGGATAATTTAAGGCTGACCCCGAATGCACCCTGTGAACCACCCCTCATACCTCGTACTCAGTGGGATTTAGCTAATTATCTCTGTGACTTGTAAAAAGACGGAGTCCTGCTTTGTTATGGGAAGGATTTAACGGTCAGCTTAAAAGGTCTGAAACCTTCTCATCCATCCTACTTCCGCAGCACAGCTTCATTCAGCCTAGGCTCTGCGGGCAAATAGTCCGATCCAGTGTAGTGAATCTTTCAGCTAGAACCTCAGCTGTGCCATTCCTACACTTCCCGTCTCAACTGCCACTCGCTTGAAGTATTTGCAAGAAGAGCCTGTAAGGAAAAATATCTTCGCGAAACTCTTCCTCAGGGTTTTATTTCCAAATAGGGTTATTTAAGCACTGTTTTTCTTCTGTCTAGCGCAGCCCTGCTTCCTAATGTCAGAAATCCCTTTGGTGGAGCAAGAATGGCGCTGGCTGTCAGCTCCGTGGATTTTACCATCTTGTCACATCAGAGATAATCCTATTATTTCTTCCTTGAACTCGCTTCATAACGATGAAGAAAATGAAAAGCTATAAACCAACAGATAGAAAAATGAAATAAAACCCACAACATATTATGGAGTAGAGAAAGCTGCAAATATCGGGAATTTTCCAGGTGATACGCTTAATTCCAACCTTCTCCATTCCTTTTTATGCCTTATTACTTGGCTTGGACGATCCTTAGCTTCAACAATCGTCTCTGTGTTTGAATCAAACCTCTAATGAGATACTATAGCGTAAATGGTTTCCCCAAAATCCTCTACAAAGTCTATGCAGAACAAAGAACTGAATTCATCCCAAATTCTAGGCAACACCCTTAACATATACGCTCTTCTCTTACCCCAATAAATCCATAAGACTTTGGCTCTTCTTGGTTGCTTGGAGCCAGCTCAAAATTACCACTGAATAACCCACTAAAGGAGCTGGGTTTTTTCCCAATATGCATTTCTTCAGCAGGCCATTTAAACTTGGCAAAGGAATACAGCCAAAAAGGCTATCTCGTGATCAGCATCTATTATCTCCTGCTTTCATCTCCTTTCACCCACTCCTTCCCACAAATGTTTGTTATGCTAGTCCTTCTTTTGTGCTCTGGAAATATTACGGTGTGTTACGGAGAGGACAGTTTTGGGCTTGATTGTTTTTGTCCATGTACTAGAAATACTACTATGACCCTTTCGCAACTGAGTAAATACTCTGGTCTTAATGCAAACGTATATACGGACAGTTGCATCCTGGCAGATGTACTGTTTATCCATAACATTATTCATTTATTTGCTCTTACTGTGTTTCACATAAATAGTTCACAAATCCCAAGAGAGGAAACAAAACTTTTCAAAACTTTGTACATCGGCCTTCATTTGTATCACGCTCAAAATTATTCACCTTGGAAGACATCTGCTCCTTAAGGTCACTGCTAAGTATCAGGTGTTCTTCAGAGCGAATTAGAAGTACTCCTGCACAACATCATGTTGTGCCACCTTTTTCTTTTTCTCCCCAGCATCTGTGAGGTTACCATCGGCAGACGCAGACTGCTTTATGAACAGTGCCCCTTTTCCAATTGCACCAGCCATACCGCGTTAATGGGCCGCGTTTCGGCGGAGTGGGTGGGTGGCGAACCACACAGGACTATTTAGCATTCAGGGAGCCTTTTCTTTCCTTCTTGTCTGAAACTGTCACCCAAGCCTCTGCAGTTATCAAGGAGCAAGTGCCACTGGAACCCATTTAGCTTAGCCCTCCGGTAGCAGGGGATAACTCTTAACAAGGCCAGTGTAACAAAAGCATATTACACCGCTGTTCTCCACAGAATGGGGCAAAGAAATGAAATAAAGTTTAAAAATAAAAATAAAAAAAAAGACAGACTGCTGAGAAGAAACCTCCTCCACTGGAGAAATACGAGATGCAATGCTATTTTGTTGATATTCTTTGTTCTCATCCATGATGGTTATCAGGGAGATACTGGATGGAGTTTGTAACTAGAGCAACTGGCAAAAAGTACCACTGGATTTGCCAGAACTGTATTGATTTACACCAGCTGGGCAATGGAGGGGGAAGTTAGCTCAATTTTGCTAACAACTCTAGTGAAAGCTAGCTTGGCTTTCATTTCTTTTAAGCCAGCTTGGCCAAAAAGACTGTAAATCCTAAATAGGAGAGTCAGGAGGAGAAACAGAAAGCTCACACCAGGGAAGTGATACTACCATGAAGCAGGGCTGCATTTAGCACTAACGGTCCACGCTGCTCGCAGCATTAAGGTGTTGCTGTATCTGAGAAAGCTTTAAACCACCCGGGCTGGGGAGCGGTAGCAGTTCACCAGAGGTACCGCAGGATCTACCTGTCACCTTCACAAACACTTAGACATCGACTCACGCCGTGTTTTTCATTGCCACAGCTCACCTGGTATTGACAGCTGCCCTGGGCGGTCTAGCGCTAGGGCAGATGTACCTGCACCCCACCGCAGGTACAGTGGTGATGGTACCAAGAACGACTCGGCAGCTCAGCTCTTTAAAATAAAGTGGGCCCTGTCTCCCCTTGGCAGTAACAAACGCTGATGTCTGAGCAGCCTTAGAAATTGATTTGTGAGCACTTTGGAGATTTCCTGCCTTTTCTGCGTCTGCATGGGTTCATCTGAAGGAGATTCTCCCTCACTTAACAGGACAAGATGCCTGAACACCAGTACCGGGCTCCTCTCCTAATCACAACAGCAAACCCAGCAGACTGTTCCCTAACCTGCCGCATTTTCAGTTTTATGTATCTATTATAAAATGATCCCGCAAAACTGCACAATATGAGCAATCCAAAATTTTTCAGCTGAAGATTCCTGCCCATCACTGCTTTTCCCTGGAACAACAGAAATGCATAAATTCGTGCATGACAATGTGTTATCTCAGTCTTACTACCTCCATCTGCTGTTTTGCACTTGTACCATCACTTTCACCTTCCAAGCCTGAAAAAAAAAAGCAATTATGTTTTGACAAATAAAATGGGTAGATCACAGAACTTTAATAACAATGGCTACTAAAACTAACAGAGAAATTGAGAGAGCCCTGCTTAACTGCCTTTGCGATTTCAGAATTTCCAGAAGTCAGTATATCAACATCAGGCAACCCACACACCCCATCACAATTCCTGTCACTTCAGACACAGAGACACAGTTTTTCTTAGCTTTGGAGAACACCCCGTGATCCGTGACCCAAGCAGAACGTGCTGGCTCACGTATATATCTTATTTAGATGCTGGAAACCACATGGTGACCTGCCGGGAAATTTGCTAAAAGTTAGTGTTCAAATACTGTATCTATTTATTATGATAAAATAATAATTACAGTAATTTTCTTTTCTGCAAATATCATATGTATTGTGTGACATTCATCTGGTTTTGAAAAACAAAGGATGCTGGTTGAGGCTCAAGCCGTCTTAAAGGCTCAATTCTTGCATCTTTTTTCTGGTTCCTTGAGATTAATGCTTTCCATCTGAGAAGTGTTTCCTTATGTCATGACACTAATACTGTATAGCAGAGAGAGTTGGTTTTGTCCATTTAACAAGACAACATTTGTAGCAGATTTCTACTTCTGATTTATTTTTTTTTTTGTCATACCATTAAACAGAATGCAATTTTTCATTTCAGCTACTAGGCAACTAACAATATTCACAAGTGTCATCAAAATCATTCACAGAGAGGAGGAAATCTAGTGAAGAGGCACGTCAGATGGCTGTTGCTTATTTAATGCCTTGCTTGCAAATGAGGAAATACAAAGTAATTGAAAAACAAACTGGAAATTCGTGCGGTCCGTTGCATAGTATATGCTGTCATAAAGTAATTGATAGGTGTTAGGAGAATCAGGAATGTAACTGACTGAGGATTTAAATTAAAGGAAGAGGGATGAGGAGCATGTTCTTCTGGGTTAAATATCCTTCACTGAGACTATAAATCAAACATAATCAATAGCAAGAAACACTAGCGACACGTTCTTGGGAGCCACAGAAGAGTCATGAAAAAGAAGCAATTTGGAAAGCACTCCACCTTTAGAAGGGAGGTTTTCATGAACATTGATTTTTTGAGACTTTTATTTGTTGAGAGTTATGCGAAAGCACTTGGCTTTGGCAGGACTAGCTAAACAAGCACAGGTCCATCATAAAGACCACGAACTTCATAAAATTCATTCTAATGGCAAAATCAACAGTAAGTGACATGAGGAATTCTCTGCACAAAAATGCCAGCTTCAGGGAAACTTCAAAATCCTAAATCCTAAATCTCCTAGTCTTCATTTACAAATAAGGGGTGATCATGTATCTACCTTCTTTACAAGGCATTAGAAAGACGTTTGGAAAACACTCTGAAGATGAAAACGCGCATATAAGCACTAAATGTACCACTGCCAAGAATAAGAAAGACAGCTCGTACATATGTCACATTATACACATAAAGGACAATGTGCTTGAGAATGTAATTGTGCAATGGCTATTATTTTACTATTCTGTCATAGGCAACCTGACACAGGTATCTGATTGTACGCTCCAACTTTCTGAATGTTACAAGTGACAATTTTTCTCAGATTTTCTTATATTGGGACTGGGAACCCATTTGAAGTAAATCTATTGTCATTGTTAAAACAACTCACCCAATTATCAGAACTTCAGCTCTGGTGAAGTAATCAATAGTCCTCATAAAATGTTACTTTCACAGACAACCCCAACTCTCCCAGACAGGCTGAGAGAGCTGGGGGTGTTCAGCCTGGAGAAGAGAAGGCTCCAAGGAGACCTTATAGCCCCTTCCAGTCCCTAAAGGGGCTCCAGGAAAGCTGGGGAGGGACTCTGGATCGGGGAGTGTAATGATAGGGCACGGGGTAACGGCCTCAAACTGAAAGAGGGGAGATTTAGATTGGATATCAGGAAGAAATTCTTTGCTGTGAGGGTGGTGAGCCCCTGGCCCAGGTTGCCCAGAGAAGCTGTGGCTGCCCCATCCCTGGAGGGGTTCAAGGCCAGGCTGGATGGGGTTTTGAGCAGCCTGGGCTGGTGGGAGGTGTCCCTGCCCAGGGCAGGGGGTTGGAACTAGATGATTTTTAAGGTCCCTCCCAACCCCGACCATTCTGTGATTCTGTGACTCTGTGACTTTGAAATATGTTTTTGCTTGGAAAAGTTACATGACGTTATCACAAATTCTTAACAATAAGAACTAAGATCCTTTCTCATTCTGCAACTGAGACCTATTGTGTCCTAGTCATCTACTGGGAAAGTCAAAATATCTCGTAATCTTGAGGTCTATTGTATTCCACAGCCTTGTTGAGTCCAAAATGAGATTTATTTTCAGTATGTACTATATAAAGTCACAATAGTTATACTTTGTACCGATTCCTGGTGGAAACAAGAAAAAAAGTTCGTATTTATTGAAATGAGGAAAAATGTGAGGTGGACTGCAGTAAATCCAAGGATATTCTTCGTACCTCTGTCTTCTCTTTTTCTACATCACTATGAAGTGGTAAATTATTATTATCATGTTGTGTGAGCTGGTGCTCAGAGAAGCAAGATGGCCCAAAGTGCTACTGGGAGAAGTAAGACGGCCCAAAGAATTATCAATGGCATTGACAATAACATAACATTTACCGCTAGAGATTCTCTTCATGTTAAACCCAAGCTGTTGATCAAAAGATAGTATGACCCTTTAGCCAGCAGACCTTGGTAAAACGGTCCCAAGCGGTTCTTTAATACTTTTTCACAAAATCCTCCCGCTGTATGCCGCCAGGCCATACGAATCCAGAGGGTGAGAGATGGGTTTGGAAACTGGGGTTTAATCCTCGCTGATTTTGTGCACAAAAGTGAGCAAGACTCACAAAGCCTGGCTCTCCAAAAGTGATGGCTGCACTTGGTTTTCTCCATGCTTTGAGTATTCTCTGGCTTCCCCTGGAGCCCCACCAAAACCCAAAGCCATGGAGCCAGGCATTTTGATCCTGGGGGGGTGTTGTTCACCTCCTGCTATGCACAGTCAGAATGTAAACCTACAATCAATCCCTGCACTGAAGTATTTCCAGAAAAGTCAAAGCATCATGCTCATCGCTTGGTGTTGCATTTATTTTAAAATGCTTTCAGCTTTTGCTTCTGTCTGTATTTGTTTATTTTTGTTGCTCTGGCAGAAAAATATAATTTCCACGCTCACCAAAAGAACCCCTACCAAAATGTCCAGCTCATATGGCATTTTTGGGGGTTTTGGTGAAGTTTCTGTTGCCTCCTTTCCTTTTTTTTTTTTTTTTTGTATTTAAAATGTATAGCCTGCCATACTTCGAAATACCAAATAGTTAAAATAGCGGTGTAAGCTGACAGTAAATTACACAGATAGATACTGCACAGGTGGATTCTTTCACAGAGGAAAACACTCTGCTGGAAAAATTTCTATTACAGACTACCCATGAGGATTTTTCTCTCTTGCTTTAGGCTGTGTTTCCCGTTCCAGAAGTATGGAATAATACAAGTATAAAATGAAAAAAAAAAAAAAGAAAAAAGATGAGAAAGTAGATGCAGAAGAAAACAAAGATCGTAACTCCAGATCCTGATTGTGGAGCAACCAAAGGAACGCGTGACCTCATTCCTGAGTCTGCAGGTGTCAGGATGCTGTGAGTGTCGTCTTTATCAAACATCCAATAAAATAACTAACAGTTCACTTAACACAGCGTAGATACACAGTGTAGGTGCAGCTTTTACATGACTTGGTATTGGAAGACTCTCTGCAGGACCCTCTATCTTAGACTTGATGAAAGTGGAGGATCTTTTATTTTTTAGTGACATTCTCACTGTGTCTAAAATAAGGCGGCTTCTCTTTTCTTGTGGCTGAATGCTGATGGAAATCCTCAGAGACCTGGAGCAAGGATGCGTCTGTACTCCCTGGTTCTGGGCAACTTGTTCCTCCTGAAGAGTACTAACTTGTTCCGGTCCTCTCCTCCAGGATTCCCTCTGAATCTCCAAATGGCTGCTACAAAGCCACAGGTGATCCAGAAAGTAATGTAGGTTATCCCTACGAGGGTGCTAGTGTAGAGCAACTCAAGTGCAAGGCGAGACAGCTTTCACTGTGAGTTTCTTTGGTCTAAAGGGTTTAAAGGCCCTGTATGCTGCACAAGTAGACATACTTGCTTGCTCCTTGCATGCTCCTTCTCTATCTACGGAGATGCCCTGGAGAACTTGATGGTGTTTTTCTAATCTTCCTCTGTCCCATTCCAAGATCTTTTCTTCCTGTGTAAAAAGATGACAGTTGGACTGAAACGTATTCTGCAAACTAGCACGTTGTTCCAAGTAATCATTCATATGCGTAATCAATGCCTGTATGAACTCTACAGCAATTACCACTTCTTGAACTGAGAATGAATGAGAGGTTCTGACCTTCTCTCAGAAGATTTTTGAAGTCACTGCACTGTGCCAACAGATGTTTTCATTGCCAGAGTGATGAAAGCAAGAAGGCTGTATGCTGATGTATTAGGTGAATGTCTTCATTACAGAATCTTGCCAAGTGTCAGTTCTGGAGTACATGATCAAGCCGATGAGCTCTTCTGAATTAGTTATTTATTATTTTATCCTAGCAAAGATTTGTAGTAACAGCCATCTCAAAAAAGGGTAACACATAAAAACTACGGTGGGCATGACTGATGAGTCAAAATTTCTCATAAGCAATGCCTGCAATACTGCATATACGATACGCTGGATGATATGTATGATATGCTGGATAATACTGTGTTTGTAAAACTAACGATGTTTGTAAAGAGAACTGCCTACAGAGGTGCTGCCAGTGAGAATTACTTGCAAGCCGTGCATAAACTTTCTAGTGCTTTCTCCAGATCATTCCCTGTTGTATTCTGTCTCCTTCTTCCCAAATTTCATCGAGATCATTGCCTTTTCTAACAGTTTGGTTGATTTATTAGCAGTTGAAGCGCTTGTTAAGGCTAGGGGTCACTAAGACATATCCCATCAAATAGATGTGCTTTAACTGTGATTGCTAATCCTTGTTAAGATTCAGAGCCCTTCAACTACGCTGTTGGTCTTGCTTATATATCTCTTTCTTTCCAACACATCTGTGTTAGTCTTTCTGGAATCCTGCTTGTCTTCTACCTCTTGGTCAATATTGTTCGTTTCAGAAAATTGAAAATCTATCTTCAGATAGGAATAACTGTCTTCAGTGTTGTCCCTACTGTTGCCTGATTTGCTTTTACTTCATCTGCTCTGCATCCCACAGTATTTGGATGGCTGCTCTTGCTTTGTGTTTTTATTTGATGTCATTCCCAGTGCACAGGGGCTCCAGCTCTCCTTGGCAGCAAGAGACTGTCCATCATGTGAAGCAGACAACCACAGCACTAGTCTCTGTGTTTTCTGATCCAAGAGATGAGTCAACACTGTCTCCTCATTACGATCTGTGTTGCCATTGCCATCGGTCACTTCACTACCAATGCCATTTTCATGTTGCGTTGTGAGTACGCAGAACGGCACATCTTGCGCTCATGTTCCCGTGTGGTCTTGAACCGTTTGAATTTAGTGGCAGGCTCCGTGACTCACTGCTTCATTGGGATGGCCGGGATATGCTTGTCCTTGCTGTGCGTGCCTTCCGTTTCCTGATGCCAGCCACCACCCACAGCAACACGCCATTTCTTGTCTCAAAAATACACCAGTAAAAATCCCAGCGCCCGGGATTTTCTCTAGGTGAGGATGTTCCTGCATTTACATTGACCACCTCTGCAAGGCAGACGAGATCCAAAGACTTTCTCACCCAGCTGTTCCTGTTCAAAGATTTTCAGAGGAGTAGGAAGTTTATGTCTCTCAATGTACCATATGACTTTTATCCTGGGTAAATCTAGTGGAACTTCTTTAGTCACTCGTGGTAAGCACCTTCTTTTATGTTGTCTGTTAACGGTCTTTCAACCAGTGCGGCTAACCTGGCCAAGGCTGCACTGCTACCATGCTCGGTGCTAAACCTTCAAGCTTCTCTCCAAGTTGAAGGAATTGTGCATGTCAGTGAGCTCAGGGACGGTTTGTGGAGTTTTAACTTTTGTTTGATCCCTGAACTTCCTCCTTGAAGCACATGTTTCTTTAAAATTTTGACCAAGTTTGCCATGACTTGTCTCCCTCTTCTCTCACATCAAGATTTTACTTACACTGAAAATTTACTAAGTAAGGATCTTTGTTGAAGCTGAGTTTTGCACTTGATGGAACTGCTCCATTTCAGCTCCTATGATCTCCAAGGAACAATGTTTATTACTTGTCCCCTTTGTTTCTTTTACGAACAGCTTCAGACTGCTTGTGCTGTATACACCCGTTAGTTGGCCACATTTTCTCCAGTCTAAAATCGCCTTTTATCATTTCTGTGGGTTGATATTATGCCTAGTTGCACCATCTATCAAGAAATAAATGCCTCTTTAATGTAAAAACAGATCATAAAATGCAGCATCCTTCTTCTTCAGTGCAGTAAGAACCTTGGGATCTGCCAGGCTTGCTGGAAGTGCCCTCCTCGTACTGGTTAGCGCAGAAAGCAGCATTCGTTCTTTCTTTCTTCCTTCCCTTATTTCTTTCTTTCTTCCTTTCTTAGAATGGGATATTAATTGATTCTTTTCAAACCCTATTTGCTTCACTGGCCATAGTTCAGGCATTTTTACTTCTGCTTCCCGGTTGACTTCTACGATGTATAAACCGGATCGTGCTGTTTATCTTCTTGATGCTCTTGTCCCTGTCTGAAAAAGGGTTTTTTTCTTAGTCCTGTGAACTTGTTCTAAGCTAGTGACTTTTACTGTCTTCACTCTTTCAGTGGACAAAATCTTCTGTCCTTGATAGCAAGTGGGGTCTCTCTGAAGCAATACCCGTTTCTCTCAAGGATATGTCCTAAAACCTGGAACCAACTGCTTTGCATATGATACTGCCTTTAATAAGGCTGTGCAATGCCTTATTAACATAACACGCAATGACTCCAAAGGTCCATGTGCATGCAGAAGTTCTTCACCCTGGTATGTGTTCTCTCTGCTGCTGCTTGGTTTTGGCTTTAAAAAAGATGTCTCTCTAAAGCCTCATTGCGTAGGGGGTTGCAGCACCCATACGTCACCTTTTTTGGCTCTTTCAGGATGTTCTGCATTATTCTTGAGAGCAGGGTCTCATGCACTCCTCATTCTTCTTCTCCAACAAAGAAAAAATAAACTAACTTACTTTTCTAACTTCTTTTCGTATTTTTTGTTCATGGATGACAAAGATTCAGTTCTTGCTTTTTTTTTCTTTTGTTTTCATCTTCGTGCTGCAAATCCGGCATCTTCAGAAAGCTGAGTCCCTCCATACCATTCTCTTAATCCATTTCCAGTTGTTCCCTTTTGCCTTTAGGTCATATTTTCTCTTGTTTGTTTTTTTTTTTTTTCATTAGCAGGTTCCAGATACATAAATACGTGCATAAATATTAACACATGGAACTCCAAGCATGTAAACTAGAATTGAATCTTTAGCCAGAAATCTGTTTATGTAGACAGTCAGCTTCAGCCAAGGTTCCAGCCGTGCCCATGCACATTAACTGCCTGCTGTCCCCTCTAACGTGGGGTTTTTTTTTCCACTTTAAATGCTTCTTTATAAATTCTGTAGAGATCACCGCACCTTGTCTCTTCTAATCTGGGATCTTTGCACGGCAACAGCTTCTGTTTGTATCAGAATTTGTGATGAACTAGTGACCTAATCTCCATCATACCAGAAAAAATCCTTATTTGAGAACAAAGTGGGATTAGAACCTAACTCTTCAAAAACATTCTTATTTAACTCAGTCAGGACCTGAATCTGAATATGCCATAAGGTACTGCCATCTGCCCAATTGTCTCATCCTAGGAATCTACAAAGATATCAGTTGCAAATAAAGATTGTCAATTTTTAGGAATACTCCAGAAATCTGAATTCAGGTAAAAACTGTCAGCAAGCCAGGCAGAATGTTCTTCTCTACTGAGTTGTGGTGTTTAATGGTTGCTAAAATAGTAATTATAAAAAGAAAAGATGATGTGTTTTCACCTTTTATTGAGTTTAACATTTAAATAGCTCACTCATCTTAAATTAATTCATCTTTAGAGATACAGCATATGTAACCACACGGAACTCATTGCCAGTATGGAAGAAAAGCTGTAAGGGCTTGGGTTGCGTATGGGCAGTTACAGCATGGCCTGCTCTCGGCGCAGCTACCTGACGCTCTCCTCCTTATGCACTGGCTGTAGAACAAGACGGCTAAAAGCTTAGTGGAGTCAGGTCAGGAAAAGGAATTCTTAAAATGTCTGGCCAATAAATGCAATTACACTTTATTTCTTGGCTTTAATTAAGAATACAGATTACTATAATCTGTCACTACTGGTGGCAATTATTTCATGGCAATTTTTTCCAAGATAAACAATTAAATAAGAAAATTAAGTCCATGTGGAAGTTGCAATCCAGATAACAGTGAAGCAATCTCACCCCTCAGGGGGACTGTCTCACTGCTCCGGACCATTTAAAACTATTACGGTCACCGGTAATTGAGACAGTGTATCACACACTCAGATCATCAGGCACTCAATGTTTATCAATATTGGTAAAAAAAATTACAAAAAGTACTGTGCTACCAACAGTGCCTTGAGATTTATATCAAAAAGGGAGAGTAAAAACCTCAAAGATAAGCATAATTATTTACAAGAACCCACTGAAAAACCCAAACTGTATGTCTATGCAATGTCTCAGGATGAACATGAAATGTGCCAAATTGACGTTTGATCCATGACATAGAGGAACCAAGTGAGTATGTGCTCTCAAAAATAAGTATGTCTCAAGTGTCCTTTTTGGACAATGAAACTGCAAAATAATCTTTTCAAATGTATATGGAATTGAAGATGCTACGATTAATTAAAATTAAGGCAATGTAACTAGCAATTGCAATACCAGAATGAGAAACCACTCTGTTGTGGTTTGGGATGGACTGGCCCCTAAATGAATGACAGATGCTCTCTTTACCCCTCTCTTTTTCCCTTCCCAGAAGAGAAGGGAGACAAAATAAGGGAGAGACTCCTAAAACTACTTTAATGAAATATTACTAATGAAAAGAAAACAATATCAAAGAAGAAAATAACGAACTACATAGAATATATACAAAACCCTATCGAGCTCACAGGATGACGATCACGTCACTGGGAAAGTCCCAGACTGGACTCAGCGACGGACAGGAACTGGGTTCAGGATCTGGAGTCGGGAATGCAGGGATTGGGATGAAAGGTAGATGAATAGACCAAGTCGTCCTCGGATGCCAGCCACTGAAGAAAGAGGCTGACCCCTTTGATCCCTCAGCTTTTATACAGAGCATGATGCAGATGGGATGGAATACCCTCTTGGTCAATTTGGGGTCACCCGTCCTGTCCGCTCCTCCCCGCAGGTGGGACCCCTCGACGCTCTTCTGCTTCCAGCCCTCCAATGGGGCAAATAATGAAATTAGCTGAGCTTGGCCGTGAGTAAGTATAAGCAAGAGCCTCTCTGCATACCCTCCCTTGGCATTAACTATAAACATCAGGTGTTATCGCTCTGGAAGCAGACACTGTCTGAAGAATATGCCGTTCTCTTCAGAGAGTCAGAAGAGGCTCAACCGAAAAGTAAAATTACTGAAAAGACAACTGTTTCTGTTTTATCTCAAACCAGGACACGCTCCTGCTACGAGGGGGAGCGTGCTGTGCATACTGCCATCCATGTAACACTCTTGTGCAAAGTGTCTATTGCAGGACAGTTAAAGCCTGATATACTGGAAAGACGATTTGTTAGTTTTTATATGGAAGACAGATTTCTGCAGCGGGTAGAAATACATTAGGTATTATAGCTTCTTTCATCTTTATGTATTAATGTATTCCAGTCTTGGCTATTCTGAAATAATGTATTCCAGATCTGGCATACCCTTATGGTAATGGAGAAATTTTCTATAACGCTGACCTATTATAACAGACACTAGATGCAATCTCATGCATTTATGTAATGTTTAAATGGATTTATTCAAATTGGTAAAAACCTTTCTTTAGTTCCTCCAAATAATGAACTATTAAATGTTATATTGACAGAAACTTATAGACTTTTCTGTGCTAATGCATTCCACTCTCAGTCCGCAGGGTGAGAACATCTTCATAGCATTTTTTTGCTGATTAATTGATCTAACCGCAGTGAGGGCTTTTATCACTCCTCTGCCAGAGATGAATTCTGCTGCTAATCAGGCTGCGCTTGGTGCCATTGTGCTGCACAGGAGAAGATCATGTTCATGATGAGGTGACCCAGAATTTAGTAAGACTGCTGTAGACAGAGAAAAGGAGCAGCAGTAAGCAGTAAAATAAGCAGATAAGGATCCAAGCATACAGAGAGCATCTCTGTTGATGACGGCCGTCTGATGTCTCTCGGTCAACGAAGCAGCATCGCTAGGGTGCCAGTGGTACTTTCAGTGCCAGCATCCCTGCTGTGGATGCTGTTTGTCAGCCCTGCAAGGAGACATTTTCCTGCTGCTGCTATGTTCCCATGCGCTGCAGAGGTGTAAGTGGAGGGGTTATTCCCCATATTGTCAGTCTTGGATGAAAACATTTCCTTTATCGGATCAGGAGTCCATGCCAGTGTTTGGGATCAAGTCTGCACAGTGATACTTTACCCCTTTCTCCCTGTTTGCCCTGGCTACGGGTACAGCATGGTGGTGTTCTACATCAGTAGAGCATTAAGGATGTAGACGCAACTAAAGCATTTTTCCTGTAAAGGAGAGGATAATTTCACTTATCCGTATAAAAGCTATAGGTGTCATTTCATTTGGACTCCACAGATAGTCAATGTAAAGAGGCAACTACTTCCAAGAGGAAATTCAGCCTTCCACCTTAGACATTTACATAAGGACAGGAAACTGTTGTCTGGAGATGTCTCGCACTCCATCTTTCCATGTAACAGGGAACACATATAACTAGCACAGACTAAAGGCTCATCTTTAGACACCTGCAATTAGGTGAGCAGCGTTACTTTTACTGTCACTTTTCAGTGGGAGGTAATGTGACCTTTCTCAAAATCAAATTTCTTTCTGACAGTAGCATCTATGGGAACGGAACTGAGAACCTATAAATCTGACTGCAATTCCCAGTCCGTTTAATTGTCAATTAGAAAGACTCAGTATTTTGCAGAGGAAAAAGAAATAATTCAGGTGTCTGAATTAACTGGCTCAATGGACAAGGAGAGAGCAGTGGATGTTGCTTACCTTGAGCTTAGCGAGTCTTTCAACTATGTCTCTCATAACATCCTCATAGACTAATGAAGTAAGGACTACATAAGCGAACAGTGAGGTGGACTGAAAATTGGCTGAACTTCTGGACTCAAAGGGTTGTGATCAGCAGCACAAAGCCCAGCTGGAGACCAGTCACTAGTGGTGTATCCCAGGGGTTCATACTCAGGTCAACATCTTTGTTAAGGACTTGGATGATGGGACAGGTTGCACCCTCAGCAAGTCTGCAGGCAACACAAAACTGGGAGGAGTGGCCGGTGCACCAGAGGGTTGTGCTGCCATGCAGAGGGACCTTGCAGGCTGGAATATTGGTCCAGGAAGAACCTCAATAAGTCCAAGAAAGGGAAATTCCAAGTCCTATCCCCAGTGAGAAATAACCTCAGGCACCAGGGCAATCTGAGGCTAACAGCTGGAAAGCAGCTTTGCAGAGAAGGTCTGGGGGGTCCTGATGGACACCAAGTTGAACTTGAGCCAGCAATGGACCCTTGCAGCAAAGGAGGCCAACTGCCTCCTGGGCTGCATTGGGCAGAGGGTTGCCAGCACGTCCAGTGAAGTCAGACACATCTGCAGGGCTGTGTCCAGTGCTGGGCTCCCCAGTACAAGAGACACAGACATACTGGAGTGAGTCCAGGATAGAGCCATCAAAGTGTCTGAGGGCGTGGGGAATCTGCCATACGAGAAGAGGCTGACAGGGCTACGACTGATCAGCCTGAAGAAGAGAAATCTCAGGGGGAATTCTGTCAATGTATAGAAGTACCTGGCATCGGGGGGGAAAACAGAGATGGAGCCAAATTCTTCTCGGTAACACCTAGCGACCGGACAAGATGTGGTAGGCACAAACTGAAATACAGGAAAACCACTTAAGTGTAAGACAAAACTGTTCCATGGTGAGTGTGGTCAAACACTGGCACAGGCTGCCCACAGAGGTTGTAGAGTGTCCATCCTTGAAGATATTCAAAACCCAACTAGACAAGGCCCTGGGAAACCAGCTTTAGCTGATCCTGCTTTGAGCAGGGGTTTGGACTGGCCAGCCTCCAGAGGTGTCTTTCCATCTGTTCTGTGATTTTAGGTGTGTAGAGTAGAAAAAACATAAAGACCACTTTTGCCTTCTCTTACACCATAGGCTTTGAGGTGAAATGACTGTGAAATACCTTAGCATTTCTGAAAGGAAGTAGTTTGGGGTTTTTTTTACTAGATTTCTAAATGCTGTTGCAGACACTGAGCAGACAAGTGTGAATAACTTGGCTTGTGTGGTTCTTGCACAACATCTAACTATTCACTAATGACTATATCATTTGTACACTCTCCATTTTCCCAGTCTGCCCTAAAGTCTTAGGTACTAAAACGCTCTTTATACGGAATTATTCATCCCAGATTTAGCTTGCTGCTTTCCTCCTTCTTTCAGCAGCTTCCTTAAAATCTTCTCTATATCTTCTTGCTCTTGGTCATAAAAAGTCAGACGAAGAAAGTCCTTCTGGGACTCTTGGTTATGAGCTGTACATATTTTCCTACCTGTGTCTTTGTCTACTATGCATCACAGATGTCTGTTACGCTAACGCAATAGTTCTTGTACCTTGCTCACCTTTTAACCACATATGCTCTTTTGGAGCATTCCTCCAAGAAGCCAACAAGGTTGGATCTCTCTCAGAGACCAACTATTTTAACTCCAATTATTCTCACTCTCAGCACGATTTGATAGAGAATACACTTCTACTGTCTAGGCAGCCTACTAACACTTCTCCAGAAGTCGTTTCCTCTTTGTGCTCATTAGATCTCAGCAGCGTATCCAAACTGCTCTCTACTTTCTGTTACCTGCAAGACCACAAGTTTGGCTGCAGCCTTTCCAACTGCCTTTGCCCAGAGCTTGCAGCAGCTGCGGCCAGATGCAGTTAAGGGGAATGGCTGTGCTGTGTCATTGCCTGCGCCAGGGTCTGAGCCGTAGGGTTGTCTTTGATGAAGGAAGAAGCGGTGAGATTTCTTCACAGATAAATTATGTGGGAGGGGGAAAAAACCCCACAAAATGGAGCTCGTGAAGCAGTTTGTTGAATTTCACCCCATAATGCCTACACTGTTTCGTGTTTTTTGAAGTCATCTTAAAGAGGAGCTCGAAACATCTGGAGCCTTTCAGTTTTAATGACATTTCCCTTAGTGACAGACTTAGAAATAGCTCATCAAGCATAATGACAGCAGGACGAGTTAAAATATGGTGTTATTGCCTCTTCTGAGCTGCTAATGTCTATTTTGTAGCTGATAAATTCCCTGGGCTAAATTACACCCTTGGATAGGAAATGGCTATCACAAACACCAATGGGAGTTTGACATGGTCATCAAGGGATGATAAGCAGCCCTCAGGGAAAACAATATAAACATATTGTCTTTTCTATTAGTCGATCCCACTAATTAAGAAATCAGAATGTGATAGAAAAATATTGATGATGAACAGATGCATTTGCTGAATGATTATTGCAAGTCTAGTTTCTAAAGCTAACATGTACAGCAGAGCACTCAATATTTTAGCATGAACTTTAGAAGTCTAATTAAGTGCTAATAGCAATTCTCTGTAAAGCACCAGAAATGCAGCAAGCATTTTGCTAAAGGTCACCTCTACATACGAAACATTCTGCGTCTAACTTCGCTGAAATACAGGTAATACACTGATCTCATCGGCACATCGCGTTATCCCCAGCTGTTACGTCCACATGTTTTTCGTCTTATATTGTAAATTCCTCAGGATGTCATCCAAGCGGCTGTGATTCTACCAGCCCTGGACACCACAGATGGGATTCACCAATTTTAGGTATCTGTGGTATGAGACAGTCTCCATTTATTGAACACGTTAAACCAAACTGGATAAGTAGTCCTATCAGACGACCGGAAACTGAAACACATTAAAAATAAAGCTAATATGAGCATGAACTTGTCACTAATATGCAGACAGTCTGCTTGGTCTCACAAAATTAGGTTGATGAGAACTCCAAGTGAGCACCGAGTACCAGATCACTCATATAGTTCAGTGCTTAAAGAGATGTGCTGAAGTTAAGCTACCCATATCAGAAAACCCTGGACCAAAGCTAAAATCCTGCTCCCATCCATCAAACAGGGTTTGATGCTTCAGAGCTTCTGATGCCTCCTTGTTGTGCATTGTGACTTTTCAAAGCTGAATCCGCCATCCACTTAGGAATGATTGCAAAAGGGTGGGATTCATTTCCTTGAGCTGTCATAGACCCAATGTCACAAATTGCCATTTTCCTTCATATTTAGTTATGCGTATTTCCTAACTTATTTCTTTCTAAGATATCTACACTCCATGATGACCTGTAATCACTTTATTCCAATTCTGTGTTTTTCTTTCAAACTGAGGAAGCATCATCTGTTGCTTGTTTGGGGAAGAAAAGGTTAAAAAATATTTGTCTGCAGCTGAAACATGAAGCACTGGGAAGAAAGTGCCTTCTATTTCTTCCTCCCACTGGAACATATCAGTACCACATGGTCTGCGGACTTGACACATAAGAAAGCATCTTGCTTTTATAAATGTACCTGAATGGAAGTGATTGCGGTTGATGTTTGTTTTGCTCAATGGTATATTAACTGTAAGCTTCAAAAAAAAATCTGTCAAAAGACAGGTGGAGCGCTTTGAACACCTGTGTCCCAGGCTGCTGCTATAATCATTGATGTGAATTAGGAGCGTCTTTACAAGGCTTTATCTCAAGCCTCCGAAAACAATTTTACAGTGAAGTAAATCTGGCCTGTGTGCTGGTAACACAGCGCACTGAAATTTAAATGTATTTCATATGTCAAAAGCTGGATCCAATAATGAGTTAGAGTCAATGCTTAGAGTTCAGTCATAGTGGGTTACCTCCTCAAGACTGAGAAATAAATTTCCCAAGCCAGCAAAGATCCATAAATCCTGCCCTTTCTCCAAAGAGCCCAAGGGCACAGGGAGCCTATGAAATGCACTACCTCACTGCATGCAGGATGTAGTGCAAAATTAGTTCCATCTCCCACCATGAAGACGATGCTGGAATAACCCTAGAAGTCCTAGAACAGAAGTTAGCGAGGCATCACCTTTTAGGAAACGGTGGTGATAAACAGAATTACTTCTGTATGCAATAGTCTCTTCAACTAATGCTAGGATGGCTTGGTTTTGCACTTTTGAAATAGGCATATTTAAGACCTTTGGTGAAATAAACCTGAGGAGAATAAATGCTTGATATATAATCCTATCGATGTCACTTCCTTTAGCAATAGGCTTTTTTCTTTAAGAGACCAAAGGGTAAGATACTGTCTTGGAAAACAACTGGCTTAGGATAGAGGCACTGTGTCCTTATAAAGTTATCCGTGGTCTTTCATGCTTTCGTCTGTGCTTTTCTTTAGCTCTCTCAAGGTCAGGCTCAAAATGGAATATTCCAGAAAAAAGAAAATAAACGAGAACTGCATATTGAGATAGTTTGTTGACTTTGTCCAAAGAAGCGTTTCATCTCAGACTGAGATCCTTTCATTCTTTAAAATACTTTGCTCTCCTTCTAGTTGTTCACTTATCGTCATGAGAGCTCATCTACTTTGCAGAACAGACAATTTCCTAAATCCCAGTGATTTACACAAGTTATTTGTTGGATGAGAAATGGCCCAGGCATGACCTTCCTGACAAAACAGATTTTCTCAAGAGCACAGCCGAACTTTGAAGAATAGGTGGAATCAAAAGTTGAATTTTTAGTTGACTGAGGGTGTAGTAAACTATTTCTTAAGGAACTCACAATGGAGTCGGTGCCTACTCAGTTCCAGAAAACAAGGTCAATGGTCCAGGCACCCTGGGGCTGCCACCCCCTGGTGTCATGAAAAGTCCACAGGCAGTAGGAGCTGCCCTTTGACAGCAGTCTATAGGTCTTGCCTTGGCTGAAGTGGTTTGCCAGGCCTTGCCACCTCAATTCGCCAGAGGTCCCCAGCGCTGCCCTCCAGGTGTCGGTGGGGTCAGGCTGTTTCTCACACAATTCACCCTTAAACATCTATAAAATTTTTCCATCCCTCATGGTGCTACCCATGACTTCTGTCACCTTCTCACCCTGTAAGTTGTTACATCCAGCATTTTCTCTTAGTTTGTTCAGCCAGCTAAGCCTCAGGCCAGGGTCTAGTCATCAGCCTGCCCACCTCACCAGGGACATTCTCATTAACGAAGAGTCAGCTTTGAGGATTAATTCTTCCACAAAGAGTATTCTGGAGGTAGATGCTGCATACAGTACTGTTGTATATCCTTGACATGTACAGGTTAAATGACTATAGTAAGGGTGATACTTATTTCATTTAATTTTAAATCCTCAGAAATAAGTCATCTAAGTGGGCTAGATCCAAGTGACTCCTGTAAATTATTCAAAGGTGATAAATAAAAAATGGACAACTCTGATTTGATTGGACCCCATCCTATCACCAGTGCCTTAAGAGACATTGACTAGACCTCTGAAAAGAGCTTACATTGACATATACCTTTTATTTAGGTGATCTCAGGTGCAATGAGTTCAATCTTAAGTGCATTCAGGACTAATCGGTCACCTTATTCCTTGCAAATCATAGGAGGGTTAGAGTTGGAAGGGACCTCGAAGATCATCTGGTTCCAACCCCCCTGCCATGGGCAGGGACACCTCCCACTAGACCAGGCTGCTCAAAGCCCCATCCAGCCTGATCTGGAACACCTCCAGGGAAGAGGCCTCCACAGCTTCTCTAGGCAAAATATTAATTAGAGGTCATTTTCTGTTTACTACTTTTTCAAGTTAAATTATTCATCATCTAGATTTGATTGCTGTTTCAGTATTGAAAGACCCTCCCAAAATCTTTCTCAGACTCTTTGCTTTGCAGAAACAATTTGGTAAAACTCTTGAGCTTGCACAGTGGAATCCTCATAATACTGGGTTTAAAGAGAGGAATTGCATTTCAAGCTTAAAATGACTCCACTGAAATGAATCCATCAGTTACAGTAACACCGCGGTAACCATGCTTGATAGAAAATTCTTCATGCAGAGTTTGTAGATAATATACAAGGTGACTGTGAATAATTTGATCTGGACACATGAAACAAAAGTAGCAGATCTGCCTGTAGCAAAACTTCTATCTTGTGAAGTTACTTCTTTGATGAAGTAACTTCGATGAAGTTACTATTGCATCGACAGGCTGGATCGATGGGCCAAGGCCAACTGGATGAGGTTTAATAAGGCCAAGTGCTGGGTCCTGCATGTGGGTCACAACAACCCCAAGCAACGCTACAGGCTTGGGGCAGAGTGGCTAGAAAGCTGCCCGGCAGAAAAGGACCTGGGGGTGCTGGTGGACGGCCAGCTTCACAGGAGCCAGCAGCGTGCCCAGGTGGCCAAGAAGGCCAACAGCATTCTGACTTGTAGCAGGAATAGCGTGGCCAGCAGGAGCAGGGGAGTGATGGTGCCTCTGTACTCGGCACTGGTGAGGCCTCCCCTCGAGTGCTGTGTTCAGTTCTGGGTCCCTCTGTCCAAGAGGGACATGGAAGTGCTGGAACGGGTCCAGAGGAGAGCTACCAAGCTGGGGAGGGGTCTGGAGACCAAGCCGTATGAGGAGAGGCTGAGGGAACTGGGCATGTTCAGTTTGGAGAAGAGGAGGCTGAGGGGAGACCTCATGGCCCTCTACAACTCCCTGACAGGAGGGTGCAGAGAGGTGGGTGTTGGCCTCTTCTCCCAGGGGAATAATGACAGGACCAGAGGAAATGGTCTCAAGTTGCGGCAGGGGAGGTTTAGATTAGCTATTAGGAGGAATTCCTTTAATGAAAGAGTGGTCAGGCACTGGACCAGCCTGCCCAGGGAGGGGGTTGAGTCCCCATCCCTAGAGGGATTTAAGAAACGTGTAGATTTGGCACTTCAGGGCATGCTCTAGTGGCAGAGAGTGTAGGGGTTTTTTTTGTGTGTGTATGGTTGGACTTGATGATCTCAAAGGTCCTTTCCAACTGTGAAGATTCTATGATTCTATGATTCTATACTTCTTCCCAAGTCAGCTGTGACCCTCCAGGGCACGCGGATTGTAATCAAAGTGACTAGAGACTGTAGACTTCAGGGGGATGTTCAGGAAAGATGAAAAGTCAGCCAAATAATTATAGCTCTGAGCACTTTTGATTACCCTCCACATGATCAAAATTACTTATTCAAAAAGCTAGGAACTTGGCCATTGAGTCCCTTATTGCAGTTTTTATCTTGACATTTAAAAAGTGCCTCTTAATTAAGACTTTTTTGGATGACTTCTGTATTCTAAAAATAGTATTTTTCTTATTGTTTATAAAATATATATTTAAATACATTTAATCTATTTTATATGCTTTAATGATTCAGAAATTTAATGATTCCAGAAAAATTTATTTTATGGAAATAATAATTTTTTTAAAACAATTTTGTAGTTTAAGAATTCAAAGCATTTCTTGCAGAACACAGTTCCTCTTTCCCAGCCATCTACATTCAAGATTCAAACCATGCATGTTTTGTTTAACCTCCATTGCTACGATAAACTCTATCCAGCTGGCCTTCTGAGTGACAAAAGAAGCTCATAACGATGCCAGATGAAGGAAAAANTTGGAAGAGTTTCCCAATGGAGTCCCGAGTCAGCCAGTCTCCCCAGTAAAGCATTTGCAAACTCTGCCTGAAACGCGATTCACCTCCCAAGGATTGCTGTGACGCAATTTTCACATGCCAGCAAAGGGCCCTCTTTTCTTTGGCACTGCAAGATCTCTCAGGCAATAAACCAACACATTCAACCTGCAAATTGAACAAAAACAGAGGTGGGATGTATGGCTAAAAGCAAAACAGGTCCAGTTCAAACCTGCGTGAGAAAACCTGCAACAGAAGCTCTCATCTTCTCCCTTTCTTTCAGCACAAATACACACAAAGTTGGCGGGGGGGGAAGCTCTAGTCTGGGGGTCTTCTTTATTGGAGTGTTTGTGCATCTATCTTTAGGGTAATCAGACAAACACGAACACTTACCTCTGGACCACAATATATAATATACAGAGCTGGAAGGTAAATCTGTACTTCTCCTTGCAAAACACGACAGACAAATTCTTACTCCGGATTTGTGGATGAGTATTTCCTCTAGGCGTATGTCCCCGTCTACTGGTTCTTTTCCAGCTCGTTTTAAAGGGTTTTATTTGAAAAGGCAAAAATTTCACACCTTAAAGAAAAGATATATGGATCCAAGGATATTACTTGTAAATTAATTTGTGAGCCACAGCTTCACAGCGTCGCAATTAATCGGTGGTTATTCCCTTATTTTACAGCTGGGAATCTGAAGCAATGACAGACATGATTTGGAGGGGAGACAGGAACAGGTCCACAAGATCCTAGTGTTTAACCACTCTGTCGTTTCCTTGGGCTGGCCATTCAACAATTCCAAAACGTACAGGAAGATGCGATTTGGGGAGGGTGAAGTTCTGCTGATGCCATTCTCATCTGGTACCTTATTCTATTCTCATCTGGTGTCCTCTGCTACAAACACCAGGCGAGACCATCTCCTCAACAGGACAGACGCTATTCTGGCTGAGCGAGCTAGAAAAATAGCAAGAACTGCAAACTCTTTTCATGCTGAATTGAACTCTGAATCACCTGTACCTGTCGTGTTGAGAAAAACAGGTCAGTACATTTCGCAATGGATTTTTACCGATATGTTTTGCACTGTGAACACAAAGCAAATACATTTATTTTGTAAATCATTTTTTGTTGGGGCTTTCTTGAGCCTGATGTGTTTTAATATTCGGTGCATTTTTGTTTGGTTTGCATCGTGGGTTTTTTTACGTCCTGAATGTGCAAAACTTGAAGTGCATCTAATAAAAATTACCAGCTTCTAGGCATTGGACTCGAGAGAAATGAAGCAAGTGGGGAGAACTATTTTTAAAAGTCAACGACAGGAAGGGGGCTAATTTGGCCTCTAGGGCGGGTCAAAGGTAAATTAATCTTTAGAAATGAGACATAGCCGGTGCAAAGTCGTCAAGCTGCCTGCCATCAGAAGATAAGATTTCAGCTGCACTTTGTCCTTTTTAGGGGGAAGATTTAGAACTGACAAAAACACGTGATGGGAACTGGTAAGAAAAGAAACACGAGTGAACAATAAGATCACTTAAAACCTGCCTGTAAAACCCCTGATTAGGACTTCTCTTGTTCTTTCACTGTGTGTCACTTCTCTGTTCCTTCCCTCTTTGAATGAGGGTTGCAGGTCATGTGAAGACAGCTATTGGACTCCCGTTATCAGATAACCAGCACAGCCTCAGGCTTCAAAGCCAGCAAACTTTCTACCGATTCACGTTTCTTCACAAAATACTGGTAGGTTAATTTTGTATCAGCAGGCTCTGAGTGGCTTCTGTCCAAAACATCACTGATATCATGGTGTTACCGGGTACTGCCACAGACCAAGTAATGTAAAAATAAATTAAAAAAAGTCTAAAATCGCTAAAATCTAAGCGAGCTTTTGGTTGATTAAACAGAAGTATGACTGTGTGGAGTGTGTTTTGCAGCCTGATCCAGTAGTAGAAGGATGAATAATCATGGAATCAGACCTTCAGGGATGACCTATGCTATTCATGGTTTGGCAACGCAATTGCTGTATCACCCCTGCATTGCCCACCCAAGCTGTTAAAGAGCCTTTGCCCCCTTATTTCCTTATCTTGAATAGCTAGTACTGTGCTTAAGCATTAGAAAACAATGTCTTAGACATTGCCCTGAAATAGCTCTGATGGGTGGAAACATCCAGTATTTATAAGCACCAATTGTGGAGTCCAAGGAGAAGCAAAAAGCTCCTTGATGGAGCAATCCGCAAATGCTACTCCTAGATAAAGGGTGGCACAGCCCCCACAGGTTAACAAACCCTGCACCCGTCTCGCTTATCTTAAAGCACCTAAGAACAAGCTGTGCTGCTAAACAGAGTGCCAAAAAGAAAGATGAAGCACTGGACCTATATGATTTGCGTTACTGGTTGCTCTCCTCCCGGGTTTTTTTTGGACAGTTACAACTAGGTCTCCCCATGAAACATCTGCTACACTCCAAACAGTGTGAAAATGAGTTAGTAACTGATAATTGATTTAGCAGTACAGACAGCTTAATTTACACACTCAAGATAGGCACATGGTCTCAAAGGTCCTTTCAACCATGAAGCTTCTATGATTCTATGGTCACCCATGTTGAATGTAGTCAATAATAACCTCTGAATTCTAGGATCGGAGTTACCCTCTGACGGTTTCTTCTCCACTGACAAGGGGTAGGAATGTGCTTTACTGATCTACGTACCTCATTTAAGCACATAAACCTGTAGCTTCCTACAATCTGGCATTCATCATGTCGTTAGCAATACGCTGTCAAAAAATGTCTAGGTATCATCTCCCCATTTTGCTAATGGATGTTCATCAAAATTATAGGCAGCCAATTCCCTAGGATGGCCACGCAACCAGCTGCCAACGGCGTTGCAAGTTTTGTGTCTTATGATAAGCATGAGAAAGAAGTTCTTCAACCTAAGCGTATGAGCAGAAGCTGTGCAAGGGACAGCAGAAAGCAATTGCAAAATTTCTGGGAAAGCCTGTAAGATACACGCTTTCTGCCTGAGGGCAGTGCCCCGCGTATCAGCACCCTTGGAGAGGAAGTGGCTGCCGTTTGCTGTTCTCAGAACTGTGAATCAAGAGTTAATCATCCTTCTGAAGTCACAAGGCATTAAGCTGTGGTTTGACTGCCTCAGCTCAGAGATCTCTCTGAGTCCTGGCTGCTAGGTAGCTAACTGCCTTCGCCTATTTCAAAGCCATTTGCCTTGAGGAGTAATATTCGATGTAATTAGATCTATTGATCGTAAACGCAGGGTTTGTAGGATGCATGCATCGCTGGGTTTTTTTTCCTTTTTTAAACAAAACCTGCAAAGCTATCTAAAAAAGAAACACTAACCTATTTATTATACTTGCTCTCTGGTTGCAATTACCGTGCCTCTTTTCCCAGTTCATTACTAAACCCTCATTTTGCAAAGCTACTTTAATAAACCTCTGCTCTTTATTTCCTACTTAAAGCTTACCCCTTATTCCTTTCTGCAGTCTCTATTATTACACCGCAATGATCATCAGCCTGCATGAAGGCATTTGTCAGGTTCCAAAAAATATTTTGTTTGCAGCTAGGCTCCTGTATATGCATGAAGCATTGGTGAATGAATAAATTTCATTATCTTTTATGTTAGCACAGTCAGAAAACAGCTGAATGCTGCTTGAAAAACAAATAGGCAGCAGCTCAGGAAAAACTATTAACAGGATAGAACAGAGCTGGCTAGTGGAGACCCCATGAATGTATGCAGCTTGGCCCAGTGGCCACTGTAAATGCTAGGTATTGTCCCTGGGAGGTATAAGTAATGGGTTGGACTGCAGCTGGATGATTATGCCTTCGGTAAATTAATATACCTCTTTGGAGAAGATTTTGGCTCTCAAGTAATAGGAAGAGACCCCGTTCCTCTATCATTTTCCCCTGTTTGGGACCACCTGAAGAACATCTCTACTTGATAATTGCTCTTGTTTGTCCCCTGCTGAATCAAAACGTTAAAGCTCTGCCCAGCTCCACTGGCGGTGAACTTGTGTGCTTATATATGAGTTGTGCAAAGTCACGTGTGGAGTCTGTGGCTTAGCCCGACTTACTTCTCCCTCTACTCGCTTCCTCCACCTGTCCAAATGAGGTGACTTCACTTCATACGAAGTTGCCATGGGAGCTGCGCTCTGCTAAACACATCTCTCTGCCAGGTCTGTGTAGCTCTCACTATTATGCATGAGAATTGCGTGAGCACGTCGAAGTAGGAAGAAATCCCCCTGGCTTTTACCTCCAGCTTGTTTTCCAAAATCCAAATGACTTTCTTTGTGTTTCATTACTGCATGTTTTATCGGAAAACTAGATTGTTTTGTCATTAAAATCTTGGCTGGCAGCTCATTCTTCAGGAAAACATATGTTCATTTTAATTTTTTTTTTTAAATAAAACCAGTGGTATAAATACATTTAAACTGAAAACAGTCTTTCCCAGTTATACTCTGGGACTATGGTTAGTTCATGTTCTTCGCACCCCAGAAGTCAGCGAGACCCATAACTGGTGATATGACCCCATCCCCATGAGACAAATATCCAGTAGCAGACAGGGCACTGAGACCGTCTCAGCAAGGTCCATGAAATGCACAACCACAAAGAGCCCTCTGACTCTTCCCAAAATGAGATGGAGGTAAATTAACCAGGCAGCGTCAGGAAACTTCACACCTAATTGTTTGAACAAGGTATCTAATACCCATGTTGTCATAGAATCATAGAATCATTTAGGTTGGAAAAGACCCTTGGGATCATCGAGTCCAACCATCAACCCCACTCTACAAAGTTCTCCCCTACGCCATATCCCCCAACACCACATCTAAACGACTCTTAAACACATTCAGGGACGGTGACTCCACCACCTCCCTGCGCAGCCTGTTCCACTGTCTGACCAATCCTTCTGGGAAGAATTTTTTCCTAATGTCCAGTCTAAACCTACCCTGTTGCAGCTTGAAGCCATTCCTTCTTGTTCTATCGCTAATTACCTGTGAGAAGAGACCAGCACCAACCTCTCTACAGTGTCCTTTCAAGTAGTTGTAGAGAGTGAGAGGTCTCCCCTCGGCCTCCTCTTCCTCAAACTAAACAGTCCCAGCTCCTTCAATCGCTCCTCATCAGATTTATTCTGCAGGCCCTTCACCAGCTTCGTTGCCCTCCTCTGCACTCGCTCCAGCACCTCGATATCTCTCTCGTATTGATGTGCCCAAAAGCGGACACAATACTCAAGGTCATTTGCTTCTGCTTTTGAGCAATAGGAATGTAAAATCTCAATGGATTGGTGTTTCGTCTCGGTGGATGGGTGTTTCATCTACTTTCCATACTGGTGAAAAGAAAAAGCATAGAAGCATCCAGATCGAGAGATTTGTACCTAACAAGAACTATTTTTCCCTATAAAAGAAAATAAAAAATACTCTACCAAAACAAACATCCACTGTTAACCTTCACGTCAGAGGAAGGGGAATCACTAGGAAGAGAATGAACAACTCAGGGACGAGGTTAATTACATGCTTTCACGTACTACTAGAAAGAGTTCAGATGCTCTAATAAAATAGCTCAGATTCTTTGTCTTTGTGTTTGTGTGCTTCATTTCTAAGTTCAAAACTGCCAAAAGTCAGTCTGAGTAGAAAACCTTTTGGCAAGATTGCACGAAATAAATTCAGAGATTCTTAGAATTAACACTGTTTCAGAATTATTATTATTTTTTTCTGTGTACAGAAAGAAAAAAGAGCAGGCTTTCAGGATCAGTCTTCACACTGAGGTCTTTCACTCTGTGGTAATGAGTGATTCCAAGCTGCTGTGCTTCCACCCACCCACCCACCGCAAACGTTAATTTCATTTTAACCTAATAGGCTTTGTCCAGCCTAGCTGCCGGGTAACAACGGCTGCTTCTTGCAAGCCAAGAACACAAAAAAAGTGGGTGGTACAGGATGAATTGTTGCTTACTCCCTTTCAGCAGCAGCTCTCTCCACCGTCAGAGGACGGTACGTTAAACCCCAGGCACTTCGCTTTGCCTGAGACTTCTGAGCAGTGCTCGGCACCGTGCTCTGTTTTAGCGTTGTATGCGCCAGGCTTTCCTCACAAAGGAGGGAGCAACAGGACAGCCCAGGTCAGGCAGGGCGAACATCTCTGCGGCTGGAGCCCACAAGCCATGGGGAATCCTCTGCTCACATAAACATCAGTGTGCTTCGCAAGGGCTGCTCCGCAATTTGCCTGGAAAACTCCAGAATTCAGGTATCGAGTATCGTTCAGCATCACTTCAGCACTGCAGTGCTACACAGTTTTTTAGGGAGAAAAAAAACGCATAGCATTCTTATTGATGCTTTAGGAAAACAAACCTCTCATAGTCACCCCTTTCTTGAGGAGGAGAGTTACAGCAAACGTTAAATCCATGGAAACATGGTGGGTTCACATCTGTCTGTAAGCTTTAAGCTAATCCCAAAGGTTGATGAGTTGTAAATTTTCGTGTGCAGTTGGATTCATGTTCATGAGCACGGAGCTACAGGCACTCTCCCAGATGCTCGTGGCAAACCTTCTGCCTTGGGTAACCCGCCCCTGCCCCTCCAGCCGCAGCGTGAGCTGGGATGCCAGGCTGTGGTAACACCCGTGAGATCTGTCAGAGCCCTAAATTATACTTTTTTTCCCTTTCTTCTCCCACCTGTTATTTGTCCCAAACGTCTTTTTAGGTCGTGAGGTATCTGGGCACGTCAGTTTGCCTGCAGCCTCCAGATTCTGTCAAGATATTGATAATCAGTCTTCAAACTTCTTTGAGGGCTATGTCTGAAAACAAACCACTGATGTTTCTTGTTCTGCCCTTCTGGAATTTCCTGTTTTTCTTCATTCTGTGCCTCATGAAACCACTCAGACCTTGACTCTGTTGCTCTCCCCTGGACGGACGTAGTGAGCTCTCTGTACACAAGCAACTTAGGCAGGAGATGCAACCCAACCACCGCCCCAAAACCTCAACTGTAAGGCAACAGACAGCAAAGTTATAGATGACCAGTAAAGAAGGAGTTGATCCGATGTCGATAACACGTTTCCATGTCTTCTGATTTTGCTTTTTCATGCTTGCTTAAAAACAAAACTCAGAACAAGGCCAGCTGCTGCAAAATAAGTGAAGTGAAAACACTGAATTTAATGTCATCCTGGAGAACACAAATTAAATATATTGCGAAACTGGTTGTGAGAAAGCCCTTAGTTTGCAATATGCTTGTTTTTCTAGACAGGCTCTTGCTCAATCAGTACGGGCTAACAAATTTCTTTATGATTTTCCTAAAGCAAAGGCAAGTGCTGGGTTTCACGGATTTTAGTTTTTAATGCTAACAATTAACAAATCCTTCCTACTAGGTAAGGAGCAACCAGAGGGTTGTAAAAGCAATCCTGACTGCTTAAATATTCTTGTATTTCACACATACGTGCACACCACATTTTTGGGTATCTGTGTTACCCTGCGGCTGGCAGCAGGATTTGATGCCATGGCACACCCAGCAGGGGAAGCTCTTTGCTGCAGAGGCCGGTCCGCGCTCAGCAGCTCTTCCACGGGCAGGGAGGTAATTGTCCGGAAGAGGAGAGGATGTAAGCGAGAGAGGTTGTGAACTCCAGAGGCAGGGAAACAAGTAGCAAAGCAAGAAGGAGCATGAAGAGCAGTGAATGGGCACTTCACGCTGGGAAAGAGAAGGGTAAACTCTTCTGACTCCTTTTGCAGGTAAGCAAAGAAACGGTGCGATCCCTTGGCATGCCTTTGGACAGAGGGGTCACTTATTTTTGTGAAATGAAGCACACAGCTGTATTCAATCCCTTCTGCTACGAATGAGCTTTTGGAGAGCCCAGAGCAGGGACTGCACTTTGCCTCTCCTGGGAATGGGGGAGGACAACCTTGTAGCAGAAACATCGCAGCAGAACTGGGGGAGGGCTGGGCGCTGTTTGCAAAACTGCTGCAGTTTCACAGTTGCCGAAGCTTCTAATCTCAGTACAAACATGCCAGCCGGGGTTTCTTTCTTCCTCTTACAGCTGTATCACACGGAGGTTTAACCTCTCCTTTCTCAAACACACAAAGCTGCTCGCGCTCCCTGTCACACGGAAAACCCTGGCAGTATGGACCTTACAACGTCCCCTCCACCCCAAGGCCTCAGGCCAGCCAAAAAGCAAAGCAGCACACACGAGATAATCCCGCCAGGCTGACAAAACACATCAGAAAAGAGAGGCACTTGTGCTGACCGCACATCTCCGCTCTCTTCTGACAGATACAGGCCGCTGTATTCCAGCTGAACCTCGATTTACCCAGACCAGACCCGAGTACATCCCTCCAGAGAGCTGTGCGTCAGGAGCCAGCTGGACTCCTTGGCGCCCAGGAACGGGAGAGAGCGGTGCCAGCAGCCCAGGTGGACATCAGGGTGTCCACGGGGTCCACACTGGAGAGAGCTCTCTCCTGCCCACGGTATGTCACCAGTGAAGGAGGGCTGATTGCTTTCCCACATCCTCAGGCTATTTGAAGGCTGTTTAAAACTCACAAGACCTCTCCCACTCTCTTCCTGCGTCCAACCTGCCCCTGTACCATGGATATGAGGCAAAGAGACGACTGCCGCTCTAAATCAGGCAAGCATCATACGCCCCATGCATTCGTTGAGGGATAAATAGTATGGTTTCATCGCCCACTTGCAGCATTGCAGAAAGACATTGGGCAAGGCTTTCCGTGTGGTGTCATCACGAAAACAGAGCCGAGGTCCTCACAGTGGTGTGTGGTACAAAGATGACAGATAACAGATGTTCAGACTGGATATTAGGAAAAGTTTTTTCACCATGAGGACAGTCAGGCAGCAGGACAGCGGCCCAGAGAGTTTCTGCACTCTGTCCTTGCAGGTTTTCCAGACCCAACTGGATAAAGCCCTCAGCAACCTGACCTAGCTGATCCTGCTTTGGCCAGGATGTTGTTGTAGAAATGCCCCAAGTCCTTTGCAGCCTGAATCATCTCATGATCCTACACACTTTGGACCTCTTCTTTTGCAGGGGGACAGAAGAGAAGTCCCCAAGTGCTGTTCATTAAAGCCTGAGGTCTCCCTGCTCCATGCTGTTGCTTAGGAAGATGAGCTTCCCTATGCAGGGGCTTTTTCTCCTGCTCCTGCAGGAACCTGCTGTCAGAGACCTTCTTCTCTACCCGAAGAAGGTAGTGGAGTCCATGTCGTCAAAGCAGAAAGCCAAGTAAGTCTCTGCTTACATATATTTTGCCTGATATATTTGGGAATGAAGGGAGAACAAGGAGAAGCCAACTTAGTCCAAGCCTTCACAACACTTAGAGCCAGCAACTTCAGCAGATGCCTGCAGAAGATTTCAAAGGAAGGAGAGAAGAAGGGGAGCATAACCTCTCCTTGCTTTCTGCTTCTACAAATGGCAAGCACTTTAGGCCACACCTGCAAAAGGTCCAGCTGCATCCTTACATATGAGAATGCAAGTACTCTTCTGAGCTGGTGATCATACGTATGTTTGGCAAGCAGGTGCCTCCCTGTACGCACATAATTTGTGAGCAGAGACTGACTGCTCTTTAAAATTACCTCATCCATAAGCTGTGGCATCAAAACAGTGCAAAACCCAGTGAGGAAAACCCAAATAAAGCTTCAAATGACCATTTCTGAAATACACCCTATCAGGCCTTACATCACTTCAAGGGAGAAATCACATCTGTTGGATGTGAACTTCTGGCCATCCCCTTGTATTGGACAATCAGATAGCCAGTCCATCTTCTGAGGACATTCAACTCTTCTACCCCGTCTAGAAAAGACTGTCCCCATTGCTGTGTGCGTGCCGTGCTGAGAAATGGCAGACACCTGATTTAAAAGCAAGATCAGATAACTGCAGTAAGAGCACAGGAGCAGAGGGGAAAAGGCAGCCCGCACCTGCACGGAGCGGAGCGGTGTGGTTGCCAGCCCCGTGCCTGGACCAGCCTGCGTGTCCTGTGTGCCTGTCCCCTGTCGAGCAGGAGTCCAAGACGGTGATGACACCTGCATGTCCCTGAGTATCTTTGCTGTATGTGAAGCGCTGTTTTACTGATACCTCCTTGAATCGGTGTTGATACTTCCTTGAGCAGGTGCTGAGGAGCATTTAGCAGGTCAGGGGAGGCAAGAAAAAAAATCTGAAAATCTGAAACTGTCCTTCCAACAGGCATTCGGCGCCACAAAAGGAAGCCGTTTTCATGTGCTCTGAGCAGGTTTTTTCAGCAACACTGTGACTGCCTGGGGAGAACGGCAATGATTCCTTACTACTTCAGTGACCAGGAAACCAGAGGGGAATTTTGATGTACCCAGTGTAAAACCAGAAATGCCATCCATGTCATTTAAGCAAGGCTTGGTTTCGTCAGTACTCAAAACAAAAATCCCCGTGCTTTGTAAAATAGTATCAGTATTCAGAAAGGGATGTTTCAACCATTGTACTCATGTGTGCCAAAATCTATTGCGGCCTTGGAATTACCATGCTGAAGTCATCATAATTTTGGGTAGCTACGAATCAAGTGATATCTGATGCAAGGCTGGAAGATGCGCTCTCCAGTATCTTTCCCCGGTTTCTGTGTCAGTAATGACTTCAGGATAGCACGAATGCATTCTGCATTTTCAGTATCTCATCCAGAGCGCCCACCTACTGTGAGGCAGGGTGAGAAGACGGGTTTATACTGTCTCTTAAACAGATGGGCTGGACTCTGCTCCTGATTGCAGCTTCATGCATCTGTTGATACGTATGTAAAATGGAGGTTAGATGCAAGGAAAACAACCCGGGGTGTGGCTCTGTGCTTCAGGTCTCATTCTTCTCCTCCCGTCTCACCGCTGCTGTTTTAGAAACTATGGCTAGTGTAAATAAACCTAACCTCCTTACAAGAGCATCATTGCACAATGTCTCCAGAGGACACTGTGGGGTTTCTGCTATGTGATGCCATGCAAAGTTTCTACCGAATGTGGATCAACACAGGAACATGATCAACATGAAAACAATCAGACCTGCAGGGCTAAAAGCGGGAGAAAGTGTGGATTTTCAGTCTTACAGAAGCCTCCTTTTCCTGCTTTGGCATTTGCAAATTGACATGAAGTTACCTCATAAACCAAATGCGTTAAATAATACATTGTTGATAGCACAACAGTACCTAGGAATTGTAGGGCTCTACTGGAGCAGGTCCTGTACAAAAACAAAATAAAGAGGCAACTCCCGACCCTTGTGCTCGGTCCCCCCGTGATTACCCACGCGCTAGACAAGACAATAGATGGGGAGTACAAACACAGACATAGTGAGAAACTAGCCCTCAGCTTCTTACCCAAAGTGGTGTGAAGCAATCCTAAGGTTAATGCAAGTGAGCCCTGCAGCTCTGTAATAGGTCTGATATTGCTTCCAATAAAGTAAAAATTGCTTTCAAGAGGGAACAAGCCGAGGAGAATCAAAGCGGAAATGAGAAGGGAAAAACCGAGAACAGCAAGATGAAAAAAAAAAAACCCAAAACCAGAAAACAAAGTACACTGGGCAGAAGAAGGAGGAAAAATAGAGATGGTAGTTTAATAGTTTTGAAGGCTCAGACGATGCAGTGACACGTGACTCCAACCGCTGGCAGAAAACTGCATGTCAAAAACCAGCAGTTTTTGTCTCTGATTCTAAAAAAAAACAAATGCAAAAAAGACAGAGAAGGTCTAGTTCAGCGTGGGCGGTACATCTGTTTTGCGGTGATTAAGACATATCTGCTGCGGTACAGATAAGTGAGGGTTTGCAGCATGTCCCTCTGCTTTCGACATGGCAGCACTTCCACCTGCGTGAACTGCTCCCGCTTGACCTGACTTGGACAAATTTGGAGCCCTGGAGCCTCCTCTGCTCCATCACTGTCCCCCCCTCCCCTGACTAATTAACACTGTTGATTTTAACGGCAGGGCTTTTTGTGCTCGTGTACTATATTTTGTGTTTATGACACCTTAGCCTCCTGCTAGTTATCTCTCACCATACAATGCAGGTGTGCCAATTCAGAGCATCACAAGACACCTCATTCTTGCAATTTCGCATTTAAAAGTAGTCAAAGCATCCCTATTCATGTGGATGATACCCCAAAATCTTATATATTTGTGTGCTAATGTCCCAAAGACTGTTGTGGCACAATCTCAGAGCACTGGCATGTTTTAAGGCATCTTACAATACGTGTAAATTCCTTTTAAGAATCTTGGACATAGCATTTTTGTTAACAATATCTTAGAAAATTACACTTGAAAATTATGGGAACGTTTCCTTCTTTTCTAAGAAAAATGAATGAATATGCACTGAATGGCTTGCTGCAAGTTTCTCAAATGTATTCATAGCTAAAAGTCTCATGTTTAAAGATGAGATAGACTCAAGACAACTAACTCAGTGGCTTTATAGATTAAAAACAGAAGCAGCAGCTTCTGACACTCAATTTATTCCATTAAAGCCAACACTAACTCAGTTAAGATTTTCTCTGAAGAGAAACTTTGGTCTCTTTAAAGAAAGAAAATGATCGGCTATTGAATAACAGAAATGAACAGCCTAGTGTTGTTATTTTCTTAGTTTAGTATTATTCAGAAAATAGGCAATTTTAAACCTGGTGGTATATGTTAGTGAGATTCTTTTGGTTCCCACTGTGGGAAACAGTGGGAACAGAAGGAGGCTCCGTCTAAGGGCAATTCAAAACAGGAGTCTAGATTAGGCTCCTTGAAGTATCCTAAATACGTTTTATATGCATGCCTACTTATTCTTGCAGAATGGTAGGACTGGAGACGTGCCTCCGGGTGACCGAGCTCAGGCTGGGCTGTGGCAAACAGGCCCCCTGTAATCCTTCACCCCGCTCCACCCTAAGGGCGCTCCCAGTTTCCCCCCCTTCTTTGGAATAATCCAGCTGCTTCCAGGTTAGGAGACGCCTTCTGATTTCCAAACCGAATTTTGACCTGGCCAGTATGTGCCCATCTGCCGCTCTGCCAGCAGCCATCTGGCTTCAGGTTACACGGGTCCTGGTGTCACCTCCCCCAGAGCGTTAATCGCCAGCAATGGCGCGTCCTGCGTTTCATAACTGCCTGGATGCAAGGAGCGAACGGCAGAGCTGGCAGTAAACTTCTTTATCTCCTTTAAATGGCGACAACCAAAGCGCGCTTGCAAAACCTGCGATTGGGATTGAAGTCTGATTGCATCTGTGTCTCAAATGAGCTGAGGAACAGCCCCAGATAAAAAGCTTTTTAACTTCATACATAAAAAACAAGGTGAAAAAGTCCACGGCAGACTCCATTCTTTTGTGGCCCTGGTGTCGAAGGAGTAAAAATCAATTAGAGACTCAAGTTGGTGATAAACAAGAAGGCAGTTACAGAAAGTTTTCTGGAAGAAGACATTACATTTTTTTCCTGCCAACCTTCAGGTTTGATGGAAAAATGGAACGTTTTGAGTTGGCAGCATTTCAGGAAAAGTGCTACAAACTGACAAGCTCTTGACACTTTAAAATGCATCAGTTGTATAATCCACAAGGCAGCTTGGAGTAACAAGCAAAGAAATAATAAAAAAAAAAAGGATCCCGTGTTTGTTTTCAAAACTCAGGGTGGAAAAGCAATAATGCATATTTGGCGTGTGCACATAGAATCCACCAAACCACATCCCCCAGCACCACGTCTGCACGTCTTTTAAATCCCTCCAGGGATGGTGACTCCACCACTGCCCTGGGCAACCTGTTTCAACGCTTGACAACCCTTTCTGTGAAGACTTTTTTTCCTAATATCCATCCTAAACCTCCCCTGGCACAACTTGAGGCCACTTCCTTGACCGACCCCCACCTTACTACAAACTGCTGTCAGGTAGTTCTAGAGTTCAACGTGGTTCTTTGGCACTCAGAGTTTACCTGGCATTTGTCACGGCACACAGTTGCATATGTGTATTCATCCTGCGCAGGCCCGTTTTAAAACTAGGCAGGATTTCAGCTGAGTGGTAGGTAGTAATAACAGAAAGGATGACCGCTAATCACTTACAGTTACAAGTATCCTTTGGTTTTTCATTCTTTCTCAACTAGGAGCATAGCTGATATAGTACTGGAAGGTTTCTCACAGTCTGCAGGCAGCAGTAAATAGCCACAGGATGAGAAGCACTGGTACCTGAGTGGGAGGCTTACCTTGTTTGGTCTCAGTTTAACAGTTGACAAAGCACAGGAATGACTTCATAGGATCATAGAATGGTTAAGAGTTACAAGGGACCTTAAAAATCACCCAGTTCCACCCCCTGCCCTGGGCAGGGACACCTCCCACCAGCCCAGGCTGCTCCAAGCCCCGTCCAGCCTGGCCTTGAACCCCTCCAGGGATGGGGCAGCCACAGCTTCTCTGGGCAACCTGGGCCAGGGGCTCACCATCCTCATAGTGAAAAATTTCTTCCTAGTATCTAATCTAAATCTATTCTCTTTCAGCTTAAAACCGTCACCCCTCTTCCTATCACTACATTTCCTGATAAAAAGTCCCTCCCCAGCTTTCCTGTAGCCCCTTCAGGTACTGGAAGGCTGCTATAAGGTCTCCCCGGAGCCTTCTCTTCTCCAGGCTGAACCCCCCCAGCTCTCTCAGCCTGTCCTCACAGCAGAGGGGCTCCAGCCCTCTGAGCATCTTCGTAGCTTACGGGTGCTTTCAGTTCACCAGCTCCTACCAGGCAGTAATGGTTTGTGGTGCCTTGGAAATACCTTTCCACCTGCCGAGTAACCCTGCTGCACAGACCATAGCACCCCTTGCTGCGCTGAACGTGTCTTTGTCACCAATTTCTGAGGGAGCAAGCGCCAGTAAGGGCCTCCTGGGTGATTTAAGCTCCCAGAAGTCACACGGGTGCACGCACAGAGGACCTATGTGCTATGACCAAACTGCATCGCGGTGAGTGAGGCAGCGCCCAACTCCATGGCACAAAACCGATTTGGTTTTGCAACAGGCAGCAGAGTTGGGACAAAACCCCCACCTCAGGGCAGCAGTGAATGGATGACGATTTTGTCTAGAATAGGCAGACCCTTGTGCAAACCAGTGCTTTCAGCAAACTGCTGCCTTGCACTTCAGAAAATAAAAATGTGCCAGAAGCCTGAGAGAAGTGGGTTAGGTAATGAGTTAATTAGTCCTCATACGGAGTGCACTGCAAGAAACCCACTGCTGTGACTGTAATGAAAGAGATGCTGTCGTTCTCCTCCTCCAGCTCCTGCTTGCCTCTCTCCTGCCTTCCACCAGACCCAGGGACCATCACGGGTTCAGCGAGTGGTTGAGTGAGTGAGTGAGCCGATGCAAGGGAAAAATACTCCTTTTTTTGGGAGGGCATGTTAGGTTTTTTTGTCTGATCGCTTTGCTCACCTGTGGCTGCTCAATCTCTGGCTTTGATGCCTCAAAAGCACCTGCTGGGCCTGGTGGAAGAGGGAGGGAGGGAGGAAGAGGCAGAGCAGGACTGTTCTTTGCGCCGGCAGCCTGCAATTACAACAGCTAAAGCAGAACATCAAACTGCAAACAAACACCAGGAAAGGGAAATGAGTTATCACTTTACCTGCTTACCTATTTGAAAGTTGACTGGAAAGCCTAGGTAGACTAGATTTTCTTGTTTCATTTCAACATGATACAGCTGTATTGCTATCAGGATTTCTACTTTTCATGGCCAACCAATTTCCCAGCTGACACATGCGTTTTAACATCGACTTGCAGGACACTAGATTAATTTAACTTCTCTGTCCTTTTTTTCACCAGTTCCTAACAGTGAAAATAATAGTGTTTACCTATGGAGATGTGTAGATAACTAATTATTTCAGGTTTGTAAAATCCTTTAACCTTTGAAGGTTAAAATGCTGATACGTAACAAGCATTCAGAAAAGCTGTTTGTATATGAGACGTGACATTTCTAGAAAACGGCATTTCTCTTCAGTGAAGGCAACTCTGAGAGGTCACTTAAATTTTTTTTTATCTTCTTCACCTTCTTTCATTGAGTCATGGGGCTGGAGGGCTCTCCAGGAGGTCACCATCCTCTCAGTACCAGTTCATATCTTCCCGTACAGGCTGGATGTGCTCTGCGGAGATGCTTCTGGACCCTCAGCAGCTCAGCCGTATCTTTCTGAGAGTGGCCACACCAAACTGGACCCAGTCATTGTACCGACACCTCCTTGATGCTGTAATATTCTACAGATCTAAATACCTGAAAGAAAGAAGATTTTCAAGCTGAGTTTCTCCAGATTAAAACTTACTGAGCTCCTGGCAGTTTTGAAGATAATGGGACTTTCATGTTGCTTTTAATTACAGTGATATTTCCTGTTATTCTGCCCTAATTGGAACATTAGCTGGATATTTGAATAGTATCTTAATCAACATGGAATTAGAATTTTTATTTTAATACTCATTACGATAACCAAAGTAATAGTTTCCAGGAAGCCTCCACACAAATTTTCTAACTTTCTAAATAGAAGCGCAAATTCAACACCAATTAAATTAAGAAATGTTTTTCCAGGAACAAGGGATTTATACTTGTACACACACACACATACAGGCAGGCTACACACTCAAGTATTCTGTGTATCATCTTTCAGAAAAAGCTGGCAGAAAAAATAAGTCATCAGTGGACAAAAGCCAGGAAAACTAACTGAAAGGTGATATTTATATTTGACTTATGGGATTGGATTACACTATGATTTCCGACCTTGCATTGTGCTGTAGGAAAAACCAGCCTCCGCTCACGTCCTTCTACAATTTGGGTGCTTCAGCAGCAGTTGCAGTGAAGAGGGTTTCCTTCCCCCTACCTCCAGCTATTCCCAGCCCCACGCTTCAGCAAGATGGGCTTCCAGGTGGGCCAACACAACTGGTTTGGAGATGTGCTAAAGCCCAGCTCGGTGAATCGATCTGAATTAAAGATGTCCTCCCATTCCCTTTCCTTCCCCCATTTGTTTGCTGTTTTTTTATCCGGCTGTATCATTTTCCCAGTGCATCTCCCTGTGCTGCACCGCAGCCAGGTGTGTTGGTGTCCCTGGGAGCAATGATGCTCTCAGCCAGAGAACCCATGGGCTCAGACTGTGCTTAAATCCCACCCTAATATTATTTATTATTGCTACGATTTAGGCTTTGGACAGTGGACAGACACTTTAGAAAGCTACCTTTTTGACCAGTAAGAGCCAATAAAGAAAGTCATAAGATAACACTGAGAGAATTTGAGGAAATACACTGCCTGTTTCTAAAAAGAATAATCTAAATAGGATTCTTCCACACTGCTTTTGCTTGTTTTATTATTAATTCCTGGATTGGAATAAATAATGAATTCTCAAAAAAACCCCCAAACTTTCTGAAAAACAACAGTTCTTTTCCAGAGAGCTACAAGCTTCAGCCATTAATTTAGATCTCCTAGGGGAAGTGCTGCGTATCAAGCTGCACACACACACTCGAGAAACCACCCTGCTTGTTCTGGTCACAAAATTAATTCCCATAATTGCTAGCAACCGTTCGAGTTGTTCCATAGAGCAAGTGTCTTCCTTTAAGAAAACCCCAAGTTCACAGGTGCAACAAATGAATACATATTAGATACTCCCTTCCTAAAAACCTCCACAAGTAAGGCTCTGCAGTTTCACTGCAAAGTAAACAGTGTGAGTTCAATCACGCATAAAGGCATATAGTGCTAAGCTGGTTTAAGTACCCTGAGGTAAAAAAAATGGTCAAATTTTATAGTGAGATAATGACCACATATGAATTAATGCTCTGAAAAATAAGTCTTTGAGTACAGGTCTTCATTTTTTAAAGGCACGTAATTAGGACACTGCTCCTGCAGAGAGCCATCTGCACAACTGCAACAACCGTCTCACTAAGGAGTTAACTTCAGAGCCTACGCAGGACCATAACAATGCTCGCATTCTTGCACCTTTCCAAAACAGGCAAAGGAAAAGGCAGCCCTCAGGTATGCTTAGCTTCTGTATTTTTTAAAATTAGTTCCATTAGACTGTGCTAACAGCTTCATCAGCAGTAGGGGTGATGATACACCGGTAAGTGCAGCAGGGTTTGTAAGGAGACATCGTTTTATTAGATACATCTAAAATAAGTGGATAGCTTTTGTGCACAAGGATCTTTTTTTTTGGTGCAGTTTTCCCTAAAATTAGCTTTTTGCGAAGCACTCCGGGCATGTAATCTTTGTGTTGCCTCCTTTAAAGGCATTTTTAAAGGCTCGTTACCACGTGGGTCATGGTCGGCTCCCAGACTGGGGAACTGGCCTGAGTGAAAAAACATCCCTGGGGTTCTCGCTCCCAAGATTATTTTCAGCCAGATCATTTCATAGAATCACAGAATGGGTGGGGTGGGAAGGGACCTTAAAGCCCACTCAGTGCCACCCCCTGCCCTGGGCAGGGACACCTCCCACCAGCCCAGGCTGCTCCAAGCCCCGTCCAGCCTGGCCTTGAACCCCTCCAGGGATGGGGCAGCCACAGCTTCTCTGGGCAACCTGGGCCAGGGGCTCACCCCCCTCACAGTGAAAAATAGTGAAATATAGTAAAATAGCTATTCCTCACATCACTTCACCATGCGGTCGCTCACCACTTCTACTTGTACAGGCAGTGGCAGGTCAAAGTCACTGGGACTGGCTAGAAATAAACACTTTATTTGGCATTATTTGCCAAAATTCTGATTATTAGCATTCAACAGCTACTCTTCAGATCTGTTGTCACCGAAGGAAAATCCCTCTTTTTCCCCCATGCTGGTGGCTGTGCCGATCCCTGAGCTTACTCTGGTGAGCGCTGGATCCTTTGCTGAGCTGATTCAACTCACTAACCCAGCAGAAAACTATTCGCTTTGTGGAGGATTTTGACTGTCTGTTTTTGAGGGGTTCACCCCCCATGATAGTGACCAGTGCACACTGCAGCTATCAGGAGCTTACTAGCCCAACCACTCCCCTTGGGGACAATAAATCAGGACATCGACTTGCCCCCTCCTTGAGTGACTTTGCCCTCAGTCTCAGGAGCTCTGTAAAACGCTGATAAAACACAGTTTAGGGAGGTCTTGTAACAGATTCGATAACATTTTGGCTTCAAGAGAGCAGGTAACAGTTTACCTGAGTGTAACGATAAGGGACAAGTCTATCACCAAACGCAGATGTCCCACGTGTCCCACACACACAGTGGTACTAATTTAAAGCCGTATCTCACTGACAAACCCGGGTATATCAGTGCTTGTGAGCCAGGGAGAATTTTTTCCATGAAAGTAACTAACTCGAAACTACAAGGCACAGGGAGTTTTCACCTTGCTCAAAGAGGCAAAATAAACGGCAGCTCAAGAGCAGAATCGGAGTGAACTCAACAATTGTTGTGAAAATTAGCTTCACAAAGAGCTAATTTTTGGGAAAACTGCACCGAAAAAAAAGGATCCTTGTGCACAAAAGCTATCCACTTATTTTAGATGTATCTAATAAAACGATGTCTCCTTACAAACCCTGCTGCACTTACCGGTGTATCATCACCCCTACTGCTGATGAAGCTGTTAGCACAGTCTAATGGAACTAATTTTAAAAAATACAGAAGCTAAGCATACCTGAGGGCTGCCTTTTCCTTTGCCTGTTTTGGAAAGGTGCAAGAATGTGAGCATTTTTAGGCTGAACTTAAACCACCTCTGCCTGGGCTCAGCGACGATTTTACAACCCCGTTCTGTAAAATGCACCTTATTTGCGATGATCTATTGTGACTCCAAGGCAATTAAAGAGAAGCCCTTATGTTTTTGTGCAATGACAGCCTGCAGCGGCTACAAATTGAAACTGAAAATTGAGGTTCAAAGCACAGTACGAATGCAAAAGGCAGGATCACCCAACCAGCGTCACGTGGATGAGACGAAGACACCACAGACTTTTTCTGCTCCTGCATATAAAAGGTGAAGAACCGTAACGCAGACATTTCCCTAAGGTCACTGGAAACTTTTGGGTTGCTTTTGGAAAGTGTGGAGCCAAAAAAAAATCTCATTGGTAAAGAAAGGAGCCGGGATGATGCTGTGTAGCCACAACTCATTAGAGAGTCTTGATGAGGGCCAAGGCACATGCGCTTGTATGGCAAGTCCAGCAAAATTTTGGAGAAAAAAATGAGAGCTCAGTTTTATAATGCCAATAACAACACTATTGGCCAACGCAGTCTTAGTAAACTGAAAAAGCATTCATTTTCTTGTCTGTGACACGGAGTAAATTCTGCTTTTCCTAACAAGTCCGTGCTTCAGGATCCTTAAGAGACTGTCGCAAAAGAAGTGTGATATGTTTTTATCTCTGTCAGCCTGACTAAGAGCATCTACTAGGTGATTGTTCTAAGAATCAGCAACAAAATGTCAAATTAACCCCTCCCCAAAAGGTTGAGAAGATGGCTTAAAAGCAAAGTGATGGTGATAAAATAACGTATTTCTTAAAACATTTAAAATTTACTGATGCAATTCCTAATGTCCTTCTTTAAATCAATATGATAAAAACCTAGGACACTTCTAGTTTAAACCTAGTTCAGCTCATAAGTGTGTTAGTTAAAGTTGAATTGTTGAAATCAGTAATGAGTATCTACACGGAGATTTATAGCAGTTTAACACAATTATTTTAAATTTATATCCATATTTAAGCTAGTGCATCAGTTTCATGGCCAAAATAGCACTATACGCATTTATTGTTCCCCTAAAAAGGGTTATTTTTTAGATCATTCTGTTTTAAAAATGAAGGTATATTTACTCATTAGTAACTCTTTTAGCCTTCTTGATTGCATATGTAACTTTGAGGATGTGAAAGCAGGTGCATTTTGAATTTGGAGAGACAGTGGGACAAGCACCACTTCCCTGCCTGCTCAGCCACGCAGTGGGCTCACGCTTCGGTGGAGACACCTCTACCCTCCCGCAACGCCCGTCCTCTGCAAAGTCTGGTTGCTGGACGCACAAGATTCTGCACGCCACTAAAGCTTCTGTCTTCAGGGGGAATTTTCTGCCCTTTTTGCTGACTGCTGCTGTGTACAAAGAGTCTCAGAGAGGGTGCAGGTTTCCGAGGTCCGCACCCCATGCAGGACGGGCGCCGCATGGTTTCCTGGCTGTGATGTGTGGCTGGTGTGGAAGCCGTGAGTCACTCCGTGACGCTAAACCCGTGGTGGACAAGATGCCTTGTCCTCCACAGCTACAAGGCGCTCGCCTGAACTAACACCAGGGTCACAGAATCACAGAATCATAGGGGTGGGGAGGGACCTTTGGAGATCATCTAGTCCAAGCCCCCTGCCAAAGCAGGTTCACCCAGAGCGGGTTGCACAGGATGGCATCCAGGTGGGTTTTGAATATCTCCAGAGAAGGAGACTCCACAGACTCTCTGGGCAGCCTGTTCCAGTGCTCTGCCACGCTCAAAGTAAAGAAGTTTTTCCTCACGCTGAGTTGGAACTTCCTGTGCTCCAGCCTGTGCCCGTTGCCCCTTGTCCTGTCACCAGGCTCCACTGGGAAGAGTCTGGTCCCAAGAGTCTGGTCCAACCCTGCTGGCCTGCCCCTCTCTGCAGGGGACTTCTCCGAGTGTGGAGAACTAGGGCTGGGTAGCGGGGCAGGGACTCTGGGCAGGAGGCTACCCTTTTTTGGGGGAAGGTGGGCTTTGGGGATGAGGATGTTCTTTGGGGAGGACTCCCTCTGGAGGGAAGGATATTTGTTGGGGTGGGGGATGCTTTTCAGTGAGGAGGATGCCCTTGTGAACGAGGATGCCTTTTGGGGACATGGGTGCCCTTTGCAGGAGAGGACACCCTCTGGGCAGGAGGGCACCCTTTGGGGAAGAGGTACTTTGGGGAAGAGCATGCCCTTTGGGGAAGAGGACTCCTTTTGTAGGGAAGGACATCTTTTGGGATGGGCAATGCCTTTCGTTATGGGAGGACACCCTTTGCAGGAGAGGACAACCTTTGGGAAGGATACCCTCTGGGGAGGAGGACAACCTTTGGGGCAGAAGACACCCTTTGGGGAGGAGGCACTTTGGGGAAGAGGATGCCCTTTGGGGAAGAGGACTCCTTTTGTAGGGAAGGACATCTTTTGGGGTGGGCAACGCCTTTCGGTAAGGGAGGACGCCCTTTGAGGATGTGGGTGTCCTTTGCAGGACAGGACGACGTTTGGGAAGGACATCTCCTGGGGAGAAGGACACCTTCTGGGGAGAAGGACACCTTCTGGGGAGGAGGACACCTTCTGGGGAGGAGGACACCCTTGCGAGCTGTGTGAGGGCCCATCCCCTCGTCACGGCCCTCAGGGGGACACACCGCCTTCCTCAACAGGGACCCCCCCACCTCTG
>VWZL01005707.1:480412-533472 GCA_013396915.1 Stercorarius parasiticus
GCCCGGGCCCGGGGGCGGGGAGGCGACGGGGCGGAGAGGCCGAGGCGCCCGGACCCATTTCAGCGGCAGCAGCGGCAGGTGGCGGGAGCCGGCGCCATGGTGGGGCGGGCGCTGTGGGCCGCGGGGCTGGTGCTGCTGGCGGCACTGCCTGCGGCGGTGCGGGCCGACACGCCGGCCAACTGCTCCTTCGCCGACCTGCTGGGCGCCTGGGAGCTCCGCGTCTGGCGGGGCGGTGGGCGCCACGGAAACTGCTCCCAGGCGGGTGAGACCGCGGCGGCCCGGACCCGTTCCCCTTGAGTCCCGGGGTCGGGGGGTTCCCTGTCAGCCTGAGGGGGGAGCGGGCCCGGGGTGTGGGAAGCGGCTGCTCCGCGCCGTGAGGGCCTGAAACCGAAGCGGGCGGCGGGGCAGCGGGTGCCCGGCTCGGTTATAGCGGGCCCCCGCACCCGCTGCCGGCTCCGCTGCGGGGTTCGCTGCCGGCCTTAAGGCAGAAAAAGGTTAATTTGAATTAAGCAGCGTGGAACGTTGGCCTTCACCTGGCTCTGGGTGACCGCTGTGGGCAGCGCTGTTATTCTTCCACGCCAGTTTTTTGTGGTGTTTTTTTTTTTCTTTGTTTCGATTTGAACTCAACTAGGCCTCTTCACGAGCACCGCCGGCTCATGCCGGTTCGCTTCTTCCTCCCTCACAGCCCACAGGTCCCTTCCCTCTCAACTCAGCCTGCCCTGAAAGTGGCTGTTCCCACAGCGAAGTGGCTACTGCTTCTGAGGGTCCCCATGCCACTTCCTGGGAGGCCACCGTCTGCCGGCACTGGCTGCCTAGGGAGCGTGAGAGCATCAGAAGTAGAAATATCACTTCCTTTGCAGGGATAATAGTAGCAGGGAGTTACTGTTTGATTATTGTATGTCAGTGTTATTTGAAAAAATAGATATTTTGTGTTTTCTAAATCACCTCCTTTTTGATCAGGTGAGGCAGGTGGCTGTAGCAGCAGCGGAGGTGAGGTGGGTGGTGGAGTCGGAGCACTGGTGTGAAGGGGTGTGGGGTGGCTGGTACCTCATCCCAGGTGGTTTAGGGGAAGATTTGTCACTGCAGACACAGTGCCCGAGTGACACAGCATCCTCTGAGTGATCACAGAGTCCTCTGTAGCTGTGTAGCAAGTTACGTTTAAATATGCTGATGTTTCCCGCTGGCAGCCTGTTTGGTGCTGCTGCTAATTAAATGTGCAAATACTGTTCAGGAGCACGTAGACCCACTGACAGGTAAGTCAGGCTGAGGGAGTTGGGGTTGTTCAGCCTGGAGAAGAGAAGACTGTGGGGAGACTTTATTGTGGCCTTTCAGAACTTAAAGGGGGCCTATAAGAGAGATGGGGACAAACTCTTTCGAAGGGCCTGTTGCGATAGGACAAGGGATAATGGCTTTAAACTCAAGGAAGGTAGGTTTAGACTAGATATAAAGAAGAAATTCTTTACTCTGAGAGTGGTGAAACACTGGTTACAGGTTGCCCAGAGAGGTGATGGATGCCCCATTGCTGGAAACTGAAATTCAAGGTCAGGTTGGACAGAGCGCTGAGCAACCTGATCTAGTGGAAGATGTCCCTGCTCATTGCAGGGGAGGTTGGAATAAATGACCTTTAAAGGCTTCTTCCAACCCAAACTATTCAGTGACTCTAAGCAAAGTCCCTGAAGTGTGTTTGCTTGATGCCTTTTTGCAGAAGCCTGTATTCAACAAGTGTATTATAGCACCTGTTGGAATAAAATAAGTGTTGCAACGTTCTTTGTACGAGTTTTTATTTTTCTCTTCCACGCAGTAACCATGCAATGATGTTTGTGTTTCTTGCAGGGCCTGTGGAAAGAAAGGTGCTTGTGAATCTTCAGAAGTTAGATGTGGCTCAGGATAGTCTGGGCAACTATGGGTTCTTCACTTTGATTTACAATCAAGGCTTTGAAATTGTGATAAATGACTACAAATGGTTTGCGTTTTTTAAGGTGAGTTAACTTGGTGTGTTCTGCAGCACTGACTCTTGCTAAAATCGCCTGTAGCTGCTCTTCTCTTTAGTCCGTGAGTGCTACAATGGGGCAGTTGGGGCACTTTGTTATCTTTTCTCTGAGGTTCGCCTGGATTACTAGATACAGGAGTTGTTTTTTTTTTTTTTAATGTAAGGAAACAAATATCAGTGGCTGGGTAGGGAGCAGAGTATTTATATTCCACATTGGGCATTATGTGAAAAATCTGTTACAGATGCTGCTGCTTTCCCTTCTGGGCATGCTTAAAGCAGTTGAAGGCCTTCATGAATCTAACTCTCCTGGTAGCCTGGAAATTCTTTTTTTTTTTTTTTCCAGTTTTCTTCCTGACACCGTGGACCCAAGTGAAATGGCAAACACCATTGCTTTTATCTTTCCTTAAAGATATTCTCAAATGCATGAAAACTTTAGAAAGGCCATCTGTTCCGCTTGCTGGAGGTTTTCTAGGATCTCTAAATTTTATTCCAGAATACTGTTTTAATATCTAAGGAACCTTTCTGCTGCCTGTAATTGTTCTTTTGGAGTAATACTGTTATCTCCAGTCCCTGTTACTGACTTCAGATCAAGCTGAAAACAATGCTGGTAGGCAGAGGGTAGACAGGAGAAGACCCACTTGCTGAGGAGCACTCTGCTGCTGTCCTGATGAGTGGCATTATGATTCTGGAGGGTGGCTTGAGGCAGTCTCTGCGGGATGACTTTATTACCTGGGAGACAGATATTTTGTGCAGCAAGACTGCTCAGTTGGTGAGTGCAGCCCTAGGCAGGAGCAGTGAACACACTTCTTGTTTGTTTCAAGAAACATGATCTTGTATCTGGCCTCACATGAACCGATAGTAAACACCCAGGCCTTGTCCAAGCATAAAATCTCTAAACCTTGGCTAGTAGTAAGGAGAGTGAAGAAATTACTTTTGCTTTAAATTGTCTTTCTGGGAGCCATTGTAGGTGGTTTATTTCACAGCAGGTATTTTAAAGTCTATTTTCAGATGTTAACAAAAGTGAATGATCCACTCTTCCAGGGGAACTGTAATCCTTACTGAATAGAAATGATGTACTCTGATGTAACTGTGGCTTCTTCCATGCTGATTGGAGCTGACTTAAGTTAAGGGAAAGGGTCATGTAGGTGGTTTGCAAAACTAATGCTGAAGCTCTTTACATGCTCTTTGTTGTGGGTTAGCCCCAGCAGGCAGCTAAGCACCATACAGCTATTTGATCATTCTCCCCCCCGGTGGGATGGGGGAGAGAATTGGAAGGGTAAAAGTGAAAACTCGAGGGTTGAGATAAAGGTACTTAATTAGGTAAAGCAAAAGCTGCGTATGCAAGCAAAGCGCAGTAAGGAATTCATTCACTACTTGTCATCAGCAGGCAGGTGTTTAGCAATTTCCAGGAAGGCAGGGCTTCATCACGCATACTGTTAGGAACGCAGATGCCATAATTCTGAATGTCCTCCTTTTCTCCTTTCCCCAGCTTTTGTTGTTGAGCTTGATTTTGTGTGGTATGGAATATCCCTTTGGTCAGGTGGCGTCAGCTGTCCCAGCTATGTGCCTTCCCAGTTTCTTGTGCACCCCCAGCCTACTTGTTGGCAGGGCTGTCTGAGGAGCAGATGCTGTGTAAGCACTGCTCGGCAGTAACGAAAACATCCCAGTGTTATTAACACTGTTATCATCACAAATCCAAAATGTGGCACTATATGAGCTGCTGTAAATAAAATTAACTGTCTGCCAAAACTAGTGCACTCATAACTGTAAATGTTTAAAATAAGAATGCTTCTGCACGAGACAGGTTCTTACACTTGAGCAAAAGCAAAGTATGAGAGAGAAATACCTGGTAGACATTCTCTCATCTTTGTAAGGTAGCGATACTAAATTGCCGTGATGTTCACTCCTTGCCGGTTTGGCAGGTGATACAGCAAAAACTACAGACCCTGAAAGGTACTCTAACTGGGCAGAATTACTCCAACTTCTCTGGCAAGGACATCTGTGTGAGCTTCCCTACAGTGGGAGGGCCTGCCGCAAAAGTGGCAGGAGTTGCTGCCTCCCAGAGGACAGTGTAGCATTAAATGTTGTACTGTCCTCGGGGAACTCAGGCTTGAGGTGTCATCTCTGGCAGGTGGAATTCAGCAGCCATTGCTGGCTGTGGTGGTCTTGTCTGAGGAGAAATTTAGTCAAACTAGCGGACTGGGAATCCTTAGCCTGATATTTTACACTGAAAGGCAGAGTTGCTTTACAAGCCAGTATGGTGAGCAGTTGAAACAAGTGTCGATTATCAAACTAATTCTTGAATGTGAAGAATTTAATCACAGAAACATTGAGTGGCCTGCTCTGGAATGTAAATGGAGCACCAACTTGAAGGCAGTTGAGAGTCAGTGAAGGCTTTGCTGCTGCTATCTGTACCTTGTGAAATACATTACTGGAGGATGAGAGCTAAGTCAGGTGGCTGATGAACGCTGATCTCGTGTATTCCTCTGTGTTTATGAAAATGTAAATGCGTTGATTTGCAAGGGTACTCTTAATTTACCAAAACCGTGTTACAGAATAAATCAGGCTGGAGGGAACTTCTGGAGGTCATCTCATCCAACTTGCTGATCAAAACAAAGTAATTCGAATATACACCTGAGCAGTAGCAATGCACAATAGCTTGCATTTCATGGTCATGAATGTGTCTTGGCCCTTTGTAGGCAAATAGATTAATTGTTAGTTTTGCAGTTGTTTTCAGTACTGGGAAATAGCAAGCTTGTTTGGCTCATTGTTCAGTAGTAGGGAATCCATCAGCAAGACCTGCTTAAATTAAAGGCTTTCTTTAAATATTATTGAGAGGATTAAAGCCCAATTCGGTTACCCTCTCTATAATTTTGCTGCTGTAAAGGAAACAACAGATTACCAAGATGCAAGTATAATGGCTGAGAAGCACGAGGAAATACCACAGCACTTAGTAAATGCATTTTTTTTGCTGGAAACAACTAGTAGACTTCATTAGGCAACAACTTGCAATACTGTCTATCTGCAGAACTGTTATTTCACAATTGTCAGTGGGGACTTGGTGGGAGGAGGTGTTTCCTTATGAGCTGCTTTACCTTGTGACATACATAGGTATGTGTATCGGTTTATTTTTAATTCAGTAAATACTGCATTACATATGAAATAGAAAATATCTAGTCCTGGCATAAACTGAAAATGTGGCTCCTATCAAATGTGGCTAATGCTCTTTTAGGACCTATTCCATCGTCTTCTACTGTAAAGCTTCTAGGGGACAAGTAATAATATATTCTGCTCAATGCAGCTTCAGAGGTTTTTGAAGAATGATTGCCTATTGTTTAAAATACTTTCAGGTGCAAATGGTAGGAGTACTGTGAACATAGCAGCCTTCATTTGCTTAGTGTTGGTCTTAATGTAGAAGCCCTTGGAGTAAAATAGGGTAAATGAGAATGCTAAGTGGCAAGGGCCTGCCTTCCTGAAAATGCAGCAAGAGGAAAGCATAAAAGCGATCTCTTAGAATATTGCTTAGCCTTGATTGCTATTGAGAATGTGGAAAGTCATTAAACAAAGTCCCTTTGGAATTCTTGGAAAGGAAGAATTGTCTTTGCTGGCATTCTCTTGCTTTACAGCAAGAAGGTGCAGAACTAGTACGTTTAATATGCCGTAATTTGCTATTGTTTTTACTACTTGGTAAAATTGCTTAGTTTTGCTCTGAGATAACCTTCCATTGTGTCTGCTGTTCTGGAGTAACTGCTTGATTGTGGAGTAACTTTTTGGTTCATGGAGCGGTTTGTGGTGGTGGAGGAGCCATAGCACAAGAAAGCCTCGCACGTCTCTTTCCATGGCTGTGGGTTTGCGCTCGTCGGGAAAGTATTCATTGCTTAAAGGCCACTCATAAATTTCAAGTTCTGTTTATGTTGCACTAAAGTTAAATTATGTGACTAAAACCCCATCATGGTGACAGGACAGATAAAGCATCCTGATTTACCTACTATGATGCTTTAACACTTTCCTCGCATTCTGCCATTGAACAGAGAGGATGGAGTTGCGAAGCAAAATGAACAGCGGTATTTATGCCAATACTGTACTTCATGTGTTTCAAGCACAGAAGTGCAACTGGTGCTAATTGAACTTGCAGTTTATTTTTGCTTAATGTTAAAGAATGACGCTATTAATTACTAACAAGAATGCTCTGGGCTTGTCTAAATGGTGGCTTTATCAGGACTATGGTTCTGTGTGGGTATAGACACAGCCTGTTTGATGGTGCATGTTTCAGTGAGTTTTTAATAGCCTTTTGTTCCTGTGGCGTACTAAACAGACGGCTACTAAAATTTTCGTAGGGTCTCACTGCCTTTGGAAGTTATTTGTTCTTTCACCTGGAGGCTGTGGGGGAATTTCCACACCAAAGGAGTGGATTGGGTGAGCTTGTCGATGTATTTATTTTTTTCCTCAGTGTGCTTCAATAGCTTAAGTAAAGAAGCTCTAGCAGTGTTTTATTTCTAACCGTTGTACATAGACTTGTCCCTCAAGGCTTGCTTAAATGCAGCATCCTACTGTATTCTGTTTCTTACAAGTCGCAGTTACTCTGCCTGGTGTTCGTTTGCGGCACAAAAATAACTCGTTTGTTTTGTGGGAGTGCTCTTTTTTCTTATTTAATGTGTGCTGCTGAAATGTCTGTGTACTGAGCTTGGATGTGAAGTTAGTGTACGGACTCTTGGCAGAAGTTTGAGCATGTGCTTCTGCTGGATGGTATAAGGATTTTGTAGGGCTATGCAAGATGTAAGGCTTTGAAGATTTTTTAATTTTTTTACCACCACAAGGGATGACAAAAGAAATAGGAACAACATAACATAAAAAGCTAGAGTGAGGCTGAAATGAAAGTTGAGGCTAACTTGTTTCAATTATTTGATATCTTTGTAATAATTACTTAACGTTAAGACTACTACTTGGAAGGGAGACAGTCTCATAAGATCCTCACTGTTTTTTCCTTAAGCTAAGTGGTACTTCTTCTGACTTCTGAGATGACCTCTAGCAAAAACCAGAAGTCTGGTATTTTTTTGTATTAAAACATTAGCACTACTTCAGCAAAAGAAAGATTATAGAATATTCCACTACTCAAGTTACTAATCTTTTCCAGACTGACTTGGTGACATCTTTGTCACATCTTTTCCTCTCTTCCCCAACGCCCCCAAATTTGGATAAAACCAAGGACTTCTGTTCTGAAATAACCAGCCTAGACAAGTGATGGTAGTTAATGTTTAAGTTTCAGAATATTAAAAAAAGAAATCTGAATGCATTTCATTCCATGTTGCTAAAATAACAAGTGTTAAGAGTTGCTAATGCTGTTTAATCATCCTGCAAATCAATTGAAAGTTAATTTTTAACCTTTCTTAGTTGGGATTATTTAACTGTCAGTGCGCAACTGCTGCTTCCCTGAAGTGTAAATCTGAAAGCATAAATCTCTGAATTGCAGAGTGTTCCCTAGAGGAAAGAAGATGCATCTGTACCTGATACTTGCTTGCATTTTCTATCAGGTAGCAAGATCCGATCGTTTATTCTGATAATAATGATCTTCTGTATTTTTGTACAGTAACGCATTTGCAAGTCTGCAGTCCTGTTCTAATTAAGTATGTGCTTCCCATATTAAAATGCATAGGCACACTTTTAAACTTGATGTCAAATGAGTGGTAAGTCTTTCCACCAGGCTTAAGGCATTGGGTAGTCCTGCCTCTGGGAACTCGAGTTGTCTTATTGCCTGGACATTGCTTAAATTGAGAACAATAGATGTAAAAGAGAATGGGATGGCAGTCTGTGTATGTAGCACTGCTGAATCCTTGTTAAAATGCTGTGCACAGTAAGGTCTCCATCCTTCAATCTCTTAGGGAGATTAAAAATTTAAAGAAAGATTTAAACAATTACATTTTTTGTTACTGGGACTAGAATTGAGTGTGCAATTAGATTATGTCACGATGACCAACACAGGAAAGACTTGACTAGAAGTATACTGGACCAAAAAGGTTATCTAAGTTCAGGTCTCTAATAGCAAGCCTTGAAATTTAGGTACATGAAGCCTTTTAAGGTTAATGTTGGTTGACTAAATTCTGGCATTTGGCAAAGTCCTATGGGTTGTCAGACTTGAGGAAAATATGCATTTGAAACAGAATTAAAGCTTAATGTTTTCAAACGTCAGAATTTGAACTGTGACTGTAGTTTGGGTGCCTTTCTTGGCACTCGAGTTCTAGATTGGTCAGGTCACTGGATGAAGTTTACTTAATGCTGCAGATGTGAGCATTGGCTGATGAAATTATCACATGTGGCATGGCTACAGTGGTCTTCAACTTAAAAATGAAAACCATCATCTTAAGTCTGCAGAGGAAATGCATGCAGCAGTTGTCTGGCAGTAGCTGGTGGTTACAGCTGTGTGGCCGTTGTCCTGCGTGAAGGATGCGATTCTGTGATGGGTTCCACAGATGTGCTGGGTACTGTGCTGGCAGCTTCAGTTGAGTCTGGCATTGTAATTGGCATCCACCTGGGTCAGTGGTGGCTGTTCATACAGTGGTGCCATGATGAACTGGTGCAGCTGAAGTTACTCACACTCCTGTATGACTGTTTTTTGGGCAGACATACTCATAGTAGGTCCTCTAAAACTGGTACAGTCAGATTTTCTAGATCTAACCTGTCAGAGTGTTCTCTGGTCACAGTAAGAAGAAATGCTGCATGTGGTTTTAGCAATGAAATACTGGTTTGATGGCGTAGCTTCTGGTAGTAAGCAGTGGGTGTCACTGTCATGGCACTGATGAGTTTGCTGTCCCATCTTAGTTCTTCTAACATGAGGCCCATTGGGGACTTAACTGGCTTGTAGAAATTAAACTAAGTATTGGTTTTTTTTCTAAAGGTTTCTCTGCCACTTCTCTAGATCAGTGGCTCTCAATTAAAAATCAGAGCGGGGGAAAAAATAAATTGGGACCTTAGGGGTATATTTTAATTTCTTAGATGAAAATGGCTCCTGGAGTTCCAATTCCCTTTATCCACTTTCCTGAAAGATGAATTGCATAAATGGTGTGAATACTATTCTATTTATCTGTCAATATCTTAAAAAAAGAATAAATTTAATCTCCAGAAAATGGAGAGGGATTTCGGGGGGGTGCAAGTTGTGGTTTTAATTTGCTATTTAACAGATAACTGATTGCCTTTTTTCTGTGAAGATAAGTCCCAAATTTGTTCCACTTGTTTTGATTCAATATAACTCCATGCTGGGCAGGATCTGCGTCTGATTGTTGCAGGAAGTGGGCCTGTTTCTTGAGTAGTCAGACTTGACGTTCTTCAAGTATTCAGATTGAAGGCCTATACTTACCACGAATGGTTGTGCTTGGTCTTATTTTAACCTGTGGCAGCTTTTAGATAGAAAAGACAGATAGGTATTAATTTGCACTGTCATGTACAGCCAAATAAAGTGCTCTTGCAGTAACTTACTGATGTAAAGTCAGTAACGTGTCGCTCTTGGTAGCGTGTGGATTTCTAGCAATGCTATTGTGAAGAGGGTATTTCTCAAAAGTCACCTGTGGACCTTGCCCTTGGTATTTGGCCAAGTGTAGTTATTTCCCATACTGCACAACCTTGCACAGTAAGACAGGATGAATAGGACAAGGTAACAGCTCAGCCCCCATCCTGCTGTGGTCACCAAACATGCTTGCCTTGCTAGACAAGCAAGGGTCTGCAACCGCTGACGTGGGGGCAAAGCAAATTCCCATTGTTCTAAAACAGTCAGAGGATTAACCTTTAATTTTATGCCTCTGATTGATAGGCTTAATTATTTCATTATGCATTCTCCTTCAGATTCCCTACAGAGCCTTGACATAGTCACAAACCTCCTAGTCTCTTCATTTACTTTATTTTTCGTGTTGTAGCATTTCCATCACTGCAAGCCACCACCTTCAGTGAAGAGGCTGAGCAAGCATTTTGTTGAAACATAGCTACAAAATCTTTGAACCATTGTACATGTACAACTCGAATGGAATGGGATTTAATAAAGTATTTTTGGACTAGAAAATTTGGATTCAGTGTAAGTGATTTCTGTGATCAGAAAAGTCAACTTAAAGCTTTTGTTGCATGGGGTGTTTAGGCTCCTGGGTAGCTTAATACAAAACAGACTTAACAGATGAGTAAAGATTTTTTTTTTTCTTCCCTGGGTCATTCTGCTGTCAAAGAATTTCTAATCCAGGAAATTTAAGCTGCTGGGCAAAGTGTTAGTGCGAACTTCTTATTACTCCTCTTGTGTGGCTGAATAAGGAAGTATTGGGGCTTGGGACTTGAGGTTTTGGTAACAGTCCCCTCACCGCCAGCTTTAAATGAGTTGCTCTCAATGGATCATCATTTCTTACTGTCTCATTTTGATAGTTCAGGTGAAATTGTTTCATGGTGTTCTTCCACCACAACTCCAATTTAAAGAAGTTGCAGGAAGTCTCATCTTGGGTTCTGACTTCTAAAACAGAAATGCTATAGTGCAATTCTCCCTGAGAGGTTACTCGGTGAGAGACGAGTCTTTAGTATCTCAGACTTTTGCAGCACTCCAGGGTTAGTTTGACTAGTCACATTTGGTGCAAGAAACCACAGGGCCTTGAAGAGAAGGATAAGTACTCAGAGGTCTTCTACATTTTGCCCAAAAAGTGACTGTTGAACCCAAACAATTAGCAGCTGTTAGTTGATGCTGATACTAATGCATGCTTTGTTGCTAAAAGTGCAAGTCACAACCAGTTTGTCTTCCTCTAGCAACTTGATAAAGACCGGTTTCTTTCTTCTGCTTAACCTTTTTTTGATGCTGCTTTGTTTTGAAACCAAACATGATGCTGGTTCTTCTGGGCTGCTTCCTCTGAAATACCGGCAAGAAGCAGCTGGGTGGGGAGGGACTACTGCTATGCTAACAACTGCATATACCCAACACAAGCATCCTCTTCACATTACAGTACAAAAAGGAAGGCCAGAATGTAACCAGCTACTGTAATGAGACTCTACCAGGATGGGTCCATGATGTACTTGGACACAATTGGGCTTGTTTCAGCGGACAGAAGATTTCTTCATCTGCCTCAGATGTTCACATAAACGAGGTACCTCTCCAGAAGCCCAGAGGAAGGTGAGCAACAGATAAGTGACCTTTTACTGGAAGAAAACATTTGCTACATGTGCTTCAGGTTTCAGCTGAAACCTCATGGACCAATTCTGTTACTGAGGGCAAAGTTAATGCCAGTGGTAATGTTGGGAATAAGCCTGAATGCACAAAACCAGAGGAGGGAGCGCCTTTTGCATCATATTTTCTCCTTCAGTCTGTGGTGAAGTCCTGTGAGAAAAGTGGCATGTCTAAAGATGATGATTATGTACTTCTAGTTTGTCTCAAATTTCAGAGACCTTGCCTTGATCCAATAATTGCATGTTTCTTTATCAGTACCTACCGGAAGACATTTCCAGAGTTAGTCTTTTTCATATTCAGTTTAGAGAACACCTTTACTTTTCAATCCTAGTCCCTTACTTAACGGTTTTGTTTGGTTGCTTTTGTTTGCAGACTTTCAAGCAGACGTTATGTGCACAATTTTGACTTTGTAAATGCTATCAACGCTCGCCAGAAGTCCTGGAGAGCAACAAGATACAAGGAGTATGAGAACTTTGCCCTGGAAGAACTAACTAGAAGAGCTGGGGGTCTCTATTCCAGACCTCCAAGGTACTAAAGCCTTCCGTTTTTGCCATAAACCCCCTGCTGCAAAGAATCTGCTTCTATTTGTCCTGGCTCTTCCTAGCTGTGTTTTGGCTTGTAGTTCAGATGTTTAATCAAGTTACAAGGCCTTCCAGCTCACTTTCATGGAGTGCCAACATACTTCTTCATTTGAATGATTATTCTGAGCATCTGTTGTCTCAAGCAGTTTAGACAAGTAGGGTCATCTACCCTTTAATCTTGCCCAGTTACTCGCTGCTGAATTTGTATGTGCAGGGAAGAAGTGGGGACAGTCTCAGTTGCGATCTCACTCTCCTGCCTTCCCATCAGCTGCTTGCCATAGTTAGGGCTTTCTGCTTGACCGCCTTCCTGGTTCTGCTAGTTCATGATTGCAAGTAAAAAGCGGTGAACAGCATTCTGCTATTAAACATGAATAATAAAGATTTTCCGATGGAACTGCCTGGTCACTTTGATAATTTGCCATGCCTCCAACCAGGGTCCTCTAACAGGAGGGTGTCTCAGTGAAGAATCAGGAAGTAGCCCTGCGAGTGCCTTCGGGGTCTTGCAGATCACATGGCAGAGAGTGCTAATGGGGATGGACAGATGGTCCTCTACATTAATCTGAGAAACTAGAGTTCTTTGCTCTGCAGATTCCCTTTACAGCTGTTTTACCTTCTTTTTATTTTTGCTTTTTTCACTCTGATACTGCTGTGGGTAGGAATGCTACTTACTTTTCCAAACTGTGGCAATTTTATGTCTGTAGAAGAAGGTCCTACTATACAATAAAAATTCTGATTTGCATGAGAGTATCATGCAGATTATTGTGCTTTTGTCCTATAGACAGAAGTCAACTTGTAGCTGGTCTTAAATACAGTAACCTATTTGGAAGCCCTGTTGCACCATGCGGGGCTGTGGCAGTATTTTGTTGGCCCTCTCATGCTTTCAGAACAGACTCCAGTGCCTGGTGTCTGTGAATGGCACTTGATGGCACGGCTTATGGGACAAGCGTCAGGTTATGTGAAAGCAGAATGCAGGAAGCTCTTGGCTTGCTGATACATGAGCATCGCTTGGCTGCAAGCGGTAGATGGGGACAAGTAACATCCAATGCTTCTTCAATAGTCACAGCAAAACCTTGCTCCAAGGAAGTTTCTGGGGCAAGTGGGACTGCAGTCGTTGAAGCGTCGACATACGCCATCTCTGTGTCTGCAGTTAAACGGTCTTTGCATGTCTGAACTGTCAGTGCGTGCTGGCAAAGTGAGGTGCCTTCTGCAGTCAGGTGTTCTATGTACCTCGTGATGGCAGAGGTGTAAAGTAGCTGTTGCAGATCTGCATTGCTACAGTCGCTGAGAGTTACCTCAGCAGTTCAGATGGGTTCAAAAGTATTTGACCTCACCAGCTTGTTCGTAATACAGTTCCCTCGGGGAGGGATTTGAGTAGGTCTTGCATCCTTCTGAAACTAATCTCCTGAGATTGACACCCACTCAACTTAGATGGAGACTATTTCAAATTGCTTAGCGTGAAGTAAGTACAGCTAGTAAGAGCCAGAAGATGACAACTGAGCGTTACGTGTTTGTTTCCTTGCCTAGGGTGTGATATGTTACTCAGAAGCATTTTCTTCTCTTTAGGCCAAAGCCTGCACCTCTAACACCTGAGTTACTCAAAAAAGTTTCAGGCTTGCCAGAATCCTGGGACTGGAGAAATGTGAATGGTGTCAATTATGTCAGCCCAGTTCGGAATCAAGGTAAAAAAAAAACAAACAAACAAACACAAAACTCTGAATGAAATGCTGTAGAACTCCTTTGATGTAATTTGCTATTAACAAGAAGGTTTGTCTAGTGTCTTGCAGTTGACAGCTTGCACCTTTACTATGAATAACCTGTGGAAACTGGGTGGAGTCCTGGCTGACAACACTGAGCCGAAATAGAAGGTGGTAGTGGCTTATCCAGACAGCAGTGTCTCTTGCTGTTCGGAGTGAAAGCCAATTACCACAGTGCCCTGCATAAAGACAGCTGTCAGGTCTTGTCCAGTCTCAGTCGTGGTTTTCTGCATGCTGACAGAACTGATGTACATTTAATTCTTTCCCTCATTCCTGCTGATGGCAAATTATCATGCAGCTTTAATGAATAAACCCATGAAAACGGTTTATCCTATATTGAAATCTTATCATCCTGATAACTTCAGGAGTTACGTAAAGGGCTAGTTGGAGGAAGAGGTGTCAGTCGCTATGAAAAGTGTGGACACTGATAAATATAGTATACTTGTAAAAAGTATTTTTTTCCTGTCCCTTTGAATAGGAAGTATGTATCTCAAAGTAGACTTAAAAGGATGACATTCTGGTATATGTTTATTTTATAGGGAGTGCTTTTATAGCACTGTGGCGTGAGATATCTCAATTAGATGGTTACATACTGGAGGCCAAGAGGGGACTGGTCCACTTCCCTGCTCCACCATTTCCAAATAAATTTGCACCTGCCGGTAGCTATCTGGTTGCAACTTTGAGGGGAAGGGAACGTAACGTGGTGGGGAGGGGATCACATAAATCACTGGTCCTGCATTTATGGCTTAGTTCTTAGGCCAGATTCAGCCAACTGGACTCCTGGTAGCAGAAGAAGTTCGTGGGATTTCTAGCTCGCAGACTGACACAGGGCATCACTGAAAGACGGCAACAGGAAATGGTACAGTCCTGTGTAGGTGTGAGTCCTGTACTTTCTCCCTGTGTGAGCTGTGAATATCCCAAGGGCTCGTTTGCCTTCCAAACAGTTGGACACTCAGTCCCAAACTTACCTTTTCTCTGTTGTGTTGCTTCAGAGTCTCTCTAAATGAGAACTAGTCTGTTGCTTCCAAGAATAAAGCTGCCTACACGTTTCCTGTAATCTGAGAATCCATGCTGAGTATGTTAAATGCCTGGAATATGCATTCTGCTCCATTAAATAAGAGATTCAGCTTTCAGGCTTTCAAAAAAAAAAAAAACCAAACCAAAAAACCCACCACCAACAAAAACACACGAACCAAAATCTCCAAAAGGTGACCTTGTGCAAAATACTGCTTACATACAAATTAAGTCTTGCGTGTGGTAGCTTGTACGATTTTCTGAGGCATTGGATATTAATGTTTCATTAAAATGATGGTATTAGAAAGTCTTAGTTGTATGTCATTAAGATTATTAGATGACTAATTAGAAAATGCTGTGGGGGAGAAAGCTGCAAGCAGTAAGATGCAAGTTGTCTGGCGCATGCAGAGAGAATTGCATGAGTTACAAGATCATGGCTTCCCAGATCTCACGTGCTTTTGGAGTCACTGCTCCTTACCTAAGGAGGAAAAAAAAAAAAACCCAGCATCTGAAGTGGTCAGAAATTAAAAGGGAAATGTGCATTCTCTGTAGAATACCTTGGGATGTGGCAGGCTTCGTGCAACTGCAGTTGTCTTGGACTGTAGTATTTACTGCCAGTGTGTTCAGCATCCCTGTAGTCACAAAAGTAAAGGTTGAGCTCAAAACTGCGTCTCTGAGCCAAGAGATGCGTTTTCTTTGAAGATAGCCCTGTCATTACTTGTTACCAGCTTTACAGGAGAACCTACAAATTTTGTTAGCCTTAGGGTGGAGTTCCCCTTTCTTGCTGACTGCTTTCTGCAAGCTTTTTCTGCAGGTCAAAGTAGGTGAAAAGCGTGGTCAGCTGATTCTTCACTAGATGTGCTGTGTCTTCTCCTCTCTGCTCATAATGTAGCAGCCCCTTGCAGTAGAGTGAGTGGAATCTGATGTGGCTGAAGCTTTAATTGACTCTGGAAGAGAGTTTGTGGCAAGTCTCACAAAAGCGACTACTCCTGCAGCTGTGCTGGCTCTCTGCTGATACAGTGTGGTTGTGCTGTAAGCCTCAGAAATACCACTGTGGTAGCAGGGAAGAAATTTAGCAACCGCCCCAACAGACTTCAGACTGAAATGGTTGTTAATTGTATTTTTTTTATATATTTTTGCACACAAAATGCAACAAAGTCTTCTGCAGCGTGGCCCATCTCGGATGCTGTGACTCTACGATGAGTGGGAGGCACCTTTCACTGCTTCCTTTTGCCCTGCTGGGCAAAGAGCATTCGTGCACAGGCTGATTGTTGTCCCTTCTCTTCCGAGATACGTCTAACTGAGAGAAGGTGAAATTTCACAAAGTCTTGCTTTTGTAATAGCTCTGCTTTTATACACCTACACAGTTCAGGAGAAAGTCTTTTGTTTTGTTCCTCAGGCCTCCCTCCTTTTCATAGCTCTGCAATGTTTGCCTTTCCTACTGTCAGGAAACAAAAGGAAATCGGTGACAATCAGTAGATAAAATAGGACCTCATCTAAGTAATTGTCCTGCTCTGTGATGCTTGTCATTCCATTTCCAAAGGCTTTTAATGTGTTCCAGGAAGCTCCTAGGGAGTGAAGAGGCCTAAAACTAGAAGCAATACTAGATTTTGATGCAAAAGTAAGGAGACTCAATTCTCTGCCAGGAAACGGAAAGGAAATTAAGGTGCCTCTGAAAAGCCAGTGGAAAAATTACATGCCCTTGGGAAATAAGGGGAGCTGGGATGAATCCACTGTGTCAAACCTGGTATTTATACCACTAGACTCTCAATAGTCGCGTATTTTAGGGGTAGCTCTAGAGGTGGAATACTTTTTTCCACAGGAAATTACAGCGTTAAATCCATTGATAGGCCGAAATAATCTAGAACAATATAGTCAGCATTCACTTAAAAGAGTTGATTGCCCCTTAGCATATGTGCTTCATAAAGGGTTATAGGCTGAGGCAGTAGGTTATGAGCCTTCTCAGCCCTGCTAATGTGGTCCCTGTAGGTTTATCCTGAACGAATAGCGTAGCTCTTAAATGATACTACTGGAAAACACTGAATAGCGATATATTGTCTCTTGAATAAGCTCAGCGTTCTTTCAAAAGTTGTTAGAATTGTTTGTTTTAGGGTCTTTTTAATTGCACGCTTAAAAGCTAAATGTATATTTGAAGTCTTTGCTCTGTCAGTATTCAACTTGTAATCGCTGCCTGGTAGGTTTTGACTCCTTTCAGTGGACTCTAGCAACAGTTGTACCTGAATGCAGGTGACTTGCCTTCTTTATGTTACTGACTGCTCTTCGTGATTCCTTTTTCTCCCCTCCGCAGGCTCATGTGGCAGCTGTTACGCATTTGCCTCCATGGGCATGCTGGAAGCAAGAATACGTATCCTCACAAACAACACTCAGAAGCCAGTCTTTAGTCCCCAGCAGGTTGTGTCTTGTAGCCAGTATTCTCAGGGTGAGTACGCTGGTGTATACAGTGATGCTAATGCTGCAGGAGGAGGCAGGATGTTAAGAAGTTCCATGTCTTCCCCATCACCCACAACTTAGTTTTTTCGTAAAGTCTCTGGCAGTCTGTACTTTTCAGTAGTTCTTTTTTTTGAAAGGCTGCAGAAAATATTCCAGAGTTGTCAGCTCACCTGACAGGGCCCCATGCTCAGGATGCTGTTGGATTTGAGGTACATCTGCCTGGGAGATGGGGAATATCTAAGGAGCAGGGCTAAAAATACAGCTAAATGGCAATGCATGTCGAGAAAGAGCGGAACCAAGTGTCCTCCAAAAGGATATTCAGAGGGAGGAGGAGCATATGAGGAAGGGGAGATACGCGAAAGCAATGACTAAAGCTTCCCAAAGGACAGTACCCGTATCAGGACAGGTCTTTTTATGGCATGTAACTACCTGCTTTTCTTGATGGGGCAGTGTCAGGAGCAATTGGATGAGAAGATGGTCCATGCATTAGTGTTCCCGGTATAGCTCCCATTGATGTTAATTTTGTCTTGTGTGTTTCAGAAAGCTAGCTGGCTGTAGTTAGCTATAGCTAACGGGAATATTAGGAGTATGTAGGGTCATTGCAGTTTGTGTTCAATACTGTATGTAAAAGTGTTCCGAAGGATTGGAGTAGGAGAGTCTCCCATGTCAAAAAGCCCTCCAAGGGAATAAGCAGATATTTTTTTTGTTTAGGTTGTGACGGTGGCTTCCCATACCTCATTGCTGGAAAGTATGTGCAAGACTTCGGTGTGGTGGAAGAGGACTGCTTCCCTTACACAGCCCAAGATTCTCCATGCACTTTCAAGCGCAGCTGTTACCACTACTACACTTCTGAGTACCACTACGTCGGTGGTTTCTACGGAGGCTGCAATGAAGCCCTGATGAAACTCGAGCTTGTGCTGCGTGGGCCCATGGCTGTTGCCTTTGAGGTTTATAGTGATTTCATGCTCTATAAAGAGGGGATCTACCATCACACTGGGCTGCAGGATGACTTCAATCCTTTTGAATTGACCAATCATGCTGTCTTGTTGGTGGGCTATGGTACAGACCCCAAAAGTGGTGAGAAGTTCTGGATTGTGAAGAACAGCTGGGGCACCTCGTGGGGAGAGGATGGTTACTTCAGAATCCGCCGTGGCACTGATGAATGTGCAATTGAAAGCATTGCAGTGTCTGCAACTCCTATTCCAAAATTATAAATGCAGAGGTCTTCATCCAGTGCCTTGTCCCCAGCCATAAGAACATACTGATTTGGTAGACTGCTGTTAAAATCAGTCCCCGGGCTTGAACAGGGGAGCTTTAATGAGATTTTCCAGAATAGAGCAAACAGTTTCTCTAGTAGAGAGGGTGAACGCTGTTAGCTCTGCTCTGTGCACTGAAGGCTTCCTCTGGAGTCTGAAGTAGGTCACCTAGAATGCAATGGCCGTTCTGGTTAACGGTGGTGATAGTTACTCATCACTAGATATACATCTTCAGTCCTCAGTTGCATTTTCGTCCGTGGACCGTCTTGAACCTCAGATCTCAGAGGGAAGCATCTGCTAGGATAATCTGTAACTGCTCTGGAAGGACACTGTAGTGCCTTACTTCTCAGAAATCAGGAAGTCGCTGCAATTTAGAACTTAAGTGTGTATTGGGAAGGGAATGGGCAATTACACTGGTCGAAAGGAAATTTTAAAGCTTTAAGTGTCCTGCAAAAACTGCATGTCAAACCATTACGACAATAAAAATCAATTCTATGTTCCGGGCTGTACTAAATGTCCCAGTTCTGGATTTTATTGCTGTGCTTTGTAATTGATCATCTCGGAGTTCAATAAAAATTACCCCACTCCTGGAGGATTTTGTACTTGTGGAAGTAGTTGGTTCTTTATTTCAGTGAGCTGTCTTAAGTTTTGAGCTTCCTGTCAAGATCTTCTTACTTCATCAGGATCTAAACTGGTGGGGAAAGAGGATGAGAGGGGAGAGGAACTAGGAATCATCCAGCTGAGGCCAAGATTCTCACAGCAGCATCAAGCAAGGTTGTCCAAGAGTCAGTAGTCCTTGCTGTGCATATGGGAGAATTCCTTGAGGAAACTGGCTAATTCCCCAGTAATCCCGCTTAAATGCTCTCTGTTAATCTGTTGCCGTATTCCTTTCAAATATACAAGGTAGAAAAATCGACTTGGGGGTGTGGGGGGGGATTGCAACTCTTGGAAATGACCGTTCTTTAGATGAAACTTGGCTGCAGCACAGTACTTGGTTAATGCAGCACTGGGCTTTGCTCTTCCTCACGTCAGTAAATAGGAGTGGCCTGGAGGCGAGCCCCAGTTTCACGGGTAGCAGATGACTTTTTTTAGTAATATTCTGTTAAAATAATATGTCATCAAAGCAGTTAGTATTTTTATATATAAAAAAAAACCAGTCTTGGTGGGTTTTGGGTTTTGTTTTTTTAGGGTGTAGGGAAAATTATAAAAGACAGGAAAATGGAACAGTTGTCTGTAGTCGAAATATCCCATTTAACTCAGAAGGGAAAACTAAACCGAATTTCACAAGAACTGCTTCACTCTCCCTTGCTCCAATTGAGGCGCAGGGGAAGGGTAGCTGCATGGTTTGGGCTTTCTTTTTTGGAAACCCCTGCCAAAAAATACCGAGCCAAGTTTGGAAATTTAGAGCTTGTGTACTGTCAGAACAAGAACCTCTGGAATAGTTTATATGGTGCATTGGATTGTTCTAGCTGGAGGAACTGGAGGCGAGGGAGCAGGGCACTTGTTCCTTTCCACTTGGATTATTTGGTGTTACTGGAAAACTGAGAGCTCCGTGAGGACTTGGCCCCATAGTAGCAGCTGCAGGTGCGTCATGAAGATGTAGAGTTCTCCCACACCCCTCTGCCTAAAATACACCACTCGGCACAACCCTTTTCTCTTGCGCTTCTCCCTCTCTCCCTCTTCCTTCTCCCACACCAGTGTTTTCCCTAGGGAAATGGTTACTAGGGTGGGAGAGGCAATACCGCTTTCCTCTGGCGGTGTGTGCGTGGTTTATCTCTGCTCTGTTACCGGGCGTAACAACGGTGTGATGGTTCAGGTGCTGATAAATCTCAGTAGGTCACCTGCTACCCTTTTTCCAGGCATTGATTTGACTTATTAGTAATAAAACTAAAGCTGAAAATTGCTTGAAATAATCAAGGGTGGAAGAAATTGTTGCCTGTGCTTGCTTTTGGAAGAGAAGACTCTTGGCTGCAGTGCGATGCCAGCAGCAAGCTTCCTGCTGTGCCGATATTACAGCTACGCAGCTTGACCCAGCTTGGACGACAGCGTGTCTGTACACCAGCAGCCCCAGTGACACCAGTATAAAGCTCTCGGGGGGGGAGAAGATGGTCGTCTCTGTGCAGGCGATCCGCAGGCTTGTCCTGCCACCTGCGAGTGCCTGTGGTTTCACTGCAGGGATGCAATGCCTTTTGAATGTCGCATGCATTTGGAAGTGTCAGTTCGTAATAAGCAGGTACTCTCATGAAGGTACGGCTTTGTAGGGGTGTGCTAGGTTCTTAGATTTCTTCAGCATCTGTAACACTTGAGATCAGCTTGAGAACAAGGATATACAAGAAAGCTGGGGAGGGACTTTTTAGGATGTCGGGTAATGGTAGGACTAGAGGGAATGGATTAAAACTAGAGATGGGTCGATTCAGACTGGACATTAGGAAGAAGTTCTTCACCATGAGGGCGGTGAGCCCCTGGCCCAGGTTGCCCAGAGAAGCTGTGGCTGCCCCATCCCTGGAGGGGTGCAAGGCCAGGCTGGACGGGGCTTGGAGCAGCCTGGGCTGGTGGGAGGTGTCCCTGCCCAGGGCAGGGGGGTTGGAACTAGGTGGTCTTTAAGGTCCCTTCCAACCCTGACAATTCTATGATTCTATGATATAAAAGTTAGGTATTTCTTACTATTTTTACTGTCCTTCAGCCATTAGGAATCAACTCATTATCATCAAACTGCTGCTGACACCCATGGTACTATGAATATTAAAGCATTTTCTATTCACCGTGCCTCATATCACGTTCGCTATGTGCCTTTTGAGTAACAGCGTGCGTTATTTTCCTAGAAATTCCCGGGTCTGTCTGTCTGTCACCGCTTGCGTGTGGCAGCTAACGCGAGGATGGGGGAGTTCTCAGAGCGGTCCGTCACCATCGCTGCCCCCAGCGACCGTCACCAGACATACCTGTTTGCCTCCGGCTGACTCCGGTCTGGGAATGTCCCCTTTTTCTGTGTTTCAGAGTTGCACAGAGAAATGTCAGTCAGCCTGACGGAGCTAGTATGTGGCCAACATGACGTATTTGCATTCTCAACGTCTGTTTTGGATTGTGGGCCAAGTACAGAAAGTACATTCGGCAGCCACGGGCTGAAGACCAGCCAGAGCATTTCCTTCCCGCAGGCTAAAAGGGATGAAACGGCAAGAATTGGTAAATCTTACAAGTGAGGCGGTGCCGCTCCGCTTTGTGATGGTGCAGGCTGTGACACAGCTGCACCCGCTGGGACTCTGACAGCTCCTCAGAAGTTGAGTGGGGCCGAGAGGACAGGCTGAGGCAGCTGTGAGGACGGGCTGAGAGAGCTGGGGGGGTTCAGCCTGGAGAAGAGAAGGCTCCGCAGAGACCTTATTGTGGCCTTCCAGTACCTGAAGGGGCTACAGGAAAGATGGGGAGGGACTTTTTATCAGGGGGTGTAGTGATAGGATGAGGGGTAACGGTTTTAAACTGGAAGAGGGTAGATTTAGATGAGATATTAGGAAGAAATTTTTCACTGTGAGGGTGGTGAGCCCCTGGCCCAGGTTGCCCAGAGAAGCTGTGGCTGCCCCATCCCTGGAGGGGTTCAAGGCCAGGCTGGACGGGGCTTGGAGCAGCCTGGGCTGGTGGGAGGTGTCCCTGCCCAGGGCAGGGGGTTGGAACTAGATGGTCTTTAAGGTCCCTTCCAACCCAAACCGTTCTGTGATTCCAAGTTTGGCTGTAAGGGGTACAGAGGACTGGAAATAAACTACTGCCCACAAAACAGGCAAAATGGAGAGACGTGGGTCTCTGCAGCTTCCATTTACCTTTTTTAAGAGGCTGTAGTTTGGTTAGGTGGCTTCTACGTGTAAATGATGTGTTACCTGGAGCAGCTTAAAATGGGAAACAAGCTATCACTCAGGAGAATAATCGCAGGTTTGGCAAATCTGCCTTGCAGTGAACAAGGAGGGGCCCACTCTAACTTATCACGGAAGGTTGATAGATAATGTCATGGCTGATAAATACTTACAGGGAAGCAGAGCTGATCATCAGCCCAGCAAACAGAGATATTAAAAGTTCGGTGTTTTGAAAATGAATACATGCGGAGGACAAGTAAGCTCTAGCTGTTTGACGGCGAGTGTCATAAATCCTGTAAATCTATCAAGGGCTGTGGCGGAGCCTCCATCACTGGAGTTGGGTGATTTTCTAGTTCAAGCACTTCCCCTGGCACAGGAATGGCTCAGGGAGTCCTGCGGTACCTGTATGAAGGTGGCCTGGCTCGATCGTCATGACTTCTTTGTGATCCGAGGACTTGAAATGCAAGGTTTTTAACTTTTTTTACTTTCAACTTCCGAAGTCGTCGGTCTGATTTTGCACTCTAAGCTGTATATAAAGCGACAGCAGAGAGATTTTCCTGGATTTGTTCAAACTGATGAAATTGGGACTAAGTAATTTTAGAGTTGTGTTGGTCCAGGGGTCTTGGGAAGACAAGGAAAACCACAGTGTACACCAACGGAGCATATTAAAATAGCAAGCCTGGGAGAATATTACACTTTGACAGCTGTTTCCTTGTTTGTGGGGTTTTTTTTGTTTGTTTGGGTGTTTTTTTAATGAGCTGCACTCTCATCCGTTGCTTTCCCCTCCATTGCTGAGGGCTTGGAACTAGTTTGTAAAGGGGAGCTATGACCATCGGGCTGCTTTAGAAGGTGTTCCTGCTAACAGCAGACTTCCTATGCCTATGCCCTCAGAAAATGCTGAGCTATATTTCTCAACCACTTGGCTTTCAAGGTGTGATTAAAACAAGGTTGCAGGTATTGTTAATGGAGTACTTGCAAGGATGTCAAACGGAGAATTTTGAAAAGCGTTTTTTCCTCAGTTTTTGTATTTAAAATGCTGATTTTTTTTTTTTGAGAAGAAAAAAAAAGAAGATGGCCTAAGGAACCATTTTTTCAGCGTTTTCAATCTGGAGAAGAGCATCCTTTACCAAGATGTTCAGGTTTTGCTTTCTTATTCTTCCCTTCCCCTCTCAAACAAGCAATTATTTTTTTTCTCCAGCAAATCGTTAATTTCTTCAGAAAAGCCATTTTTGGCGTGTGTTAAAATTCCCCTTAAAACGTCAAAGCTGTAACTGGTTTCACTTTCACCTCAACGGACGAGGCTCATTTAACCCTGCCGTAGACGATCAGCAGGGGCAGAGATGCCTGATACCGCCGGGAGTCTCTCACTTTGGGTTGAACTAACGTGGGAGGTGGTGCGGGCTCCAGAATGTGCTGAAGAGCAGGGCGTAACGCCTGGAGCATCTCGGGGATGCGGTACCGGAGGTTTCGGGGGCGGGGGGTGTCTGTGCCCAGGTGTGCTGGTGGCTCTCTGGGAGCTGCGGGGTCTCGCAGGGACGGGGCAGGGATGGCTGTCGGGGGGGGGGTGTCAGGTCACAGTGGCCCGAACCGCTGTGTGGAGGTGTCTGTCCCCGCTGGGTGTCTCAGCCTTGTTTGTACCACTTCACCCGAGGGCGAAACAGCGCTTGATTCGTAAAATAAAGCGTTACCTGCCGGGTCAGAAAGCCTGTGGGTGCTAAGGCTCTTGTGCCCAGCGGGATTCGCGACTGACTCTGGTTTTCCCCCACTGCAATGGGTTACACACGTAGACGTACCCTTAGCTGCTTTTTAAAAAAGAAAAAAAGTTGATCTGAAGCTGATCTCAATTTGAACCTTGAATTTGAAATTTTGAGGGAGAGCCCAAGCGCATCTAAAGAAAACCCCAGCCATACCCTGCACAATGTGGGCAGCGTGTGGTAACCAAAGAAGCTGTGGTTACAGCATGAAACAATAAAAGGTGCTTAGCTACCCCTTCTGAAGGGTGAGTTTTCGGTAAAAAAGGCTCACACCCTCTTTGGCTGAGAGTCCTGTGTGATGAGAAGAAAGTGGCGGGGAGTGCAGCTCCAGCAAGCGGAGGTGTCTCTGCTGGTTGCGATGGCTTCTGGACGCGCTGCCGTGGCTTCTGGACGTGCTGCCGTGGCTTCTGGATGTGCTGCCGTGGCTTCTGGACGCGCTGCAGTGGCTTCTGGACGTGCTGCAGTGGCTCCTGGACGTGCTGCAGTGGCTTCTGGACGCGCTGCAGTGGCTTCTGGACGTGCTGCAGTGGCTCCTGGACGTGCTGCAGTGGCTTCTGGACGCGCTGCAGTGGCTTCTGGACGTGCTGCAGTGGCTCCTGGACGTGCTGCAGTGGCTTCTGGACGCGCTGCAGTGGCTTCTGGACGTGCTGCAGTGGCTCCTGGACGTGCTGCAGTGGCTTCTGGACGCGCTGCAGTGGCTTCTGGACGTGCTGCAGTGGCTCCTGGACGTGCTGCAGTGGCTTCTGGACGCGCTGCAGTGGCTTCTGGACGTGCTGCAGTGGCTCCTGGACGTGCTGCAGTGGCTTCTGGACGCGCTGCAGTGGCTTCTGGACGTGCTGCAGTGGCTCCTGGACGTGCTGCAGTGGCTTCTGGACGCGCTGCAGTGGCTTCTGGACGTGCTGCAGTGGCTCCTGGACGTGCTGCAGTGGCTTCTGGACGCGCTGCAGTGGCTTCTGGACGTGCTGCAGTGGCTTCTGGACGCGCTGCGGGCTGAAGCAGTGTGTGAGCGTGTGTGTGTGTGTTATGTTCAGGTTTCCAAAAAAATAGGAAGCATTTCATGGCGGCTGGGAAGTTATTAATGACCCGCAAAATTAGGAGGTGGTCAGGTGCGGTACATTAACCGAGCATCGTTTTTTTATCAGTTCCCTCTGAACGACAGGGAGGGCAGGAGGAGGAGTTGAAGCCTTTCTGTGCAGCTCCAGGGCAACAGGCGTGTGCACATGCGGAATTTTTCTATAGCTGGAAGGGGAAAGGCACAGACATATACTCTGCCCATTATTCCTGATGGCTTCATGTGAGTCTGCCGACTTGATCCTGCAGAGGCCATTTAGCCTGAGATGCACAAGTTGAATTAATCTCTCTCATGGTAACTTCGCACTAGGCTGATAGCTTAGCTCTTTCTTCACCGAGCACATTTTGGTATTTGCACTTTAAGAGAGAGAGAGATATATATTATACTTGAAGTGATCCCCGGGGCCGCTGAGTTACCTCATTAAATAGAGAATATTTTTATGGGTTGTGTAGAAGAGTGATATCCCTTTAGCAATACGACAAGTGATAAATTTTAAGTATGGTCGTATGCACCAAAGACATTAAAAGCGATGCCTTTGCCCTAGGAGGATTTCAGAAGTTGGGAAAACATTGTGCGCTCTTGAATGTCCAGTAATTCCAACCTTGATGCTCTGTGCGTAAGATGGGAAAAATTCCCAGAAATGTTAACTAACTGTACAGAATCCTTATGATTATATGTAGCAAAGGAAATACAATATGTACGTCATGTGGATTTTTTAAAGCCTCATTTGATTACCTTTTCTGTCACTCTCTACTTATTCAACACTTGTGACAGTAATATAATATCAAATGGTGGCCTCTTCTCTTGTTCTGTTTAGGAGTTAGCCAGAATAAATACAATTTTTTGGTCTGGACTGTGCATGGGATTCCCTCAGATTTTTTCTCTCGTTAGCACTGCCTGAAGGAAACTGCGTATCTCAGAAGATAAATCTTCCTGAAAGCAGACATGCCGTGAGTTCTGGGAGGTCGCTGCTTTGCCTGGAAACCGGGATACCCAAAGCAACGTTCTCCCGACTTTTGGCTCGCTGCTCTGCTCTTGGTCCCGCCGTGGCCCCTTCGTGAGCCCCACTTCAGCATCACGGTCTCGGTGAATCTCTTGAGCCCACTTAAAGTCCCGATGCTATTTTGGGACCCTCTCACCTCACCCTGTGTTCAGGCACGAGTAGGAATATTCCACAAGCTCAGCGTTTGCAGATGGGGTGACTGAGTCTGCAATCTGTGCTTTACACAAAGATTTCCTTCCGAATCTCATACATTTATAAGGCTGCTGAGGCTCTGACTTTTGCCACTCGGTTACGTTTCTCCCTCCTTTCCCGAAGCCCTCTATTAACCTCGGGATTATATGCACAGGTTTAAATTTCAGCAGGATAATAACTGCAAGAAACTGCATCCAGTTGTGGGGAAAAAGGAAAAAAAATCAATTACAAGAAATTGACTAAAAGGCCAAATCAAATACATAAAACTCAGCAGTGGGGTGATGAAATATAAGCGATGAAATGCTTCTTTTCACAGAACTTATCTGTTTGCCGTATGTGCTGCCCTGAGGAAAGAAGTGGAAATAGGGTGATGGCATCTTCCTAATTGCTGGGGGCTGATTTTTCAGCTGTAACGTTGAGAGGGTGATTATTTTTTTTTTCTTTTTTAGTTAAAGAGGCTGGCAAAACAGAACTGGATGTTAGCTCTGTCTTACCCATTTTTTGATTTGTGATAGCAGCATTAAAACTGCTCCAAATGGCAAGCGAGTGGGATGGACCGGGAGTGGGAGAACCAGGAGATGGGCTGTAGCAAAGGCAGGTGCCGATGGCACGTGGGTTGGCAGCATGTTGAGTTCCCAGCACATCTGCATGAAGTCCATCAGGACACCCAGAACAGGCAACCTAAAGCAAGGGACCTCCTAAAAGAAGGAGATCTCTTAAAAAATAAGGGTGGATCACCTACCTACCTATGTCAGTAAGAGGTGATGTCAGGAAGAAAAGGACAGATCCTTTTCAGCAGCATCCAGGTAAAAAGACTAGATACTTGAATAACCAAATCCTAATGCTCCACGGAAGTGGGACAGAATGGAGAGGACAATCACAACCATTTTCAGCTCTGAAACAGTACAAGCAAGACTCATCCAAAACCAGCACCTGAAGGCTAACGTAAGGATGAGGAGATGATGAGGGCTGGGTAGCCGGCATCCCTTTTCCTTCCTGTTGCTGCGTGGCCAAAGCGCTGGGATATCCATGGCTATGGGTATACAGGCCATTTGACCCTACAGCACGGCACTTCTAAGAAGGTGGGTGTGAGAGTGTTGCTGTATGTTTTAAAAGAAAATCACTTTCCCCTCCTATAGGTGTTGCATTGAGTTTGGCTGCGCTGCTGCTACAGGGGAGCAATGTTAATTACTACAAAATCTCTGGCTTAAGAGTTCAACTGCAGGTCTCCAAGTGCAGCTCCCGTCCTCAGCATTCGTTTGTGTGGTGTTTGCAGCCGATGAACAATCACGTATGGCAAAGCTTGTGTTTACCTTCTAATTCGTTAACACCCTTCCCTGCAATCCCACTTCCACGAAAAAAAAAAAAGAAAAAGAAGCGCTGGCCCTGCCATGACAGGTGAGGGCCCTCTTATTTGTGTTATGGATCAAGTGAAAAATCGTAGCTGGGAGCCTGCTTCCCAGTGGAAAGGGCAGCCGCCTCTGCTAAAATGACTTCCAGAATGGGCAGGGTTTTTTTTTTTTGTTTGCAAAGAGTGCTAAAAAAAGGGTAAAAGTGGTCAAAAAAGAGTAAGAAGCTAACGCATTCTGGCATTTCTGAATCACTTAGTAATTTTTTCTTATTTTCTAAAGTGTTCATAAAAAGCTAAAAAAAGGGAAGATTTGAGAAAAATACAAAGTTTCAGCTGCTCGGCAACATGTCCTGGCATTCCTTTTATGGATATAAATATAAAAAAAAACCATAGAGAAACGGAGCTATATATACACACACAAACAGAAGGGACTTTTTTCTCTCTTCTTTTGTATTTCAGAACGCAGCCCAGCGTCCCAATCTGGGAACCCTTCACCAGAGGGACTGAGATCCAGCGTGTTACTTACCCTCCTTATCTCTAACCTTCTCTTGTCTTGCCTGTTGAGATAAGGCTTCCCGGAGCAGGCCTGGCCGCCATCCAGAGCCTGAGCAGCGTTCAGCAGGCAGGAGCCTTTCTTGTTGAGCCCCGAAGCACTGCGCCGAGAGCAGGCTAAATAACGAGCCGTAAAAGGTGGAGGGAGCTCAAGCCCAGCACTGTCTCTATAAACACTTTCACCGTGTCTTGTTGCCTTTTCAGTGTCTCGTCTCTGGGCAACCGGAAGAAAAGCGGCCTCCTGGCTGCTGTTTTGGGATCAAGCGGTTCTTTCTGGAAGGACGCTTGAGTTGCTCTTTCCTGGGAGCGTGAGTGAGGGTGGTGGGCATGGGGAGGCCTTTGGAAGTGTAAGGGATGGACTGTAAATTCCCTGACGAAGGCCCTCCAAGCCTTCAGTGGAATGCCTCAAAGACTCGCGAGGAAATAAATAATGTGGGCCTGGCCTTCAAAGAACTGATAAGGCTCACACTTCCGGCGCCTGAAAATGTGGGAGAACTGTCTTGTGAAGACAGGATCGTTCTGCCACTCGTGCGGTGAGCTTGCTGGTTCTCAGTTCTCAAGGCCATTGTGTCCGATGAGTGACCTTTGCTTCATTATCCACGAAATGCATAGGAAAGCGCACACCCCTGCATGTGCTAATGAAGATTTCAGAGATCATGCTAAACATGTATGACTATGGCACTCGTGTCTCCACCCAAATCATGCGACACGTCACCTGGGAGAAGGGAGAAACCTGAGACGAGGCTGTCCTCGGCAAGCGGGGTGGACCATGCCAATTCAGCAAACATAAAAGGGGAAAATACGTGCCCCTAGCGGGGAACAAAGAAGAAACAGAAGAAGAAGATTGTGCCTGGGAAGATTCTTCCTAAGAAAGAAGATTGAGCCTGGGAAGATTTTTCCAAGAAAGAAGAAGATTATGCCTGGAAAGATTCCCTGAAAAAGATGCTGGAACCAGGACCGGTGATCTCTTTATCCCTGTCTTTTTCTCTGTCTTTTCCTTTCTCTATCCCTCAGTTTCTCTTTTCTCTTAGAATTGTCAAGTAACGGTTAGAGTTGTTAGACCTTAAGTACGACCCTAAGTACTGCTTGCCATAAGTTGTCGTATAACTGTTGTTAACTAGCAGTATGTATACCCCACCACTCGCCATCATTTGTTATATACGTAACCAATTATTGTGGACCTGTTAAGACCTACACTAACCGTTTTGGTAAGCTAACAAATGTTTCTATACGGACCTTGAGATTTATCTCACCTTAGTCCGCACCGTTGAGAATTTACGAGTCTGAAGTCACTTACCTCCCCTCTTTACCGAGAGTGGGACGTGACAGGAAGGAGAAGCAGCAAAGGGAGAGCCTGGAGGATGAGGGGGCACCGATCAAAATAGAGCCAGGCCTCGCAGAGGACAGCAAGAAAAGGTCTTCCCTTGGTGTCCCAAGGAGTCTACACGGAGGTTGCTGAGAGTGGGGAAAACTCAAAAAGTTGCTGTGAGCAAGATTAAAGGGATGTGAACCTGTGCTGCAAGGAGACAGTGGGCGTATTTCTATCTGAATTCCCCAAACCATGGCTTTGTTCTAAACCTTGTTGTACTAAAACCCACCTTTAACATCCCGGTTCCTTTTGGTGGGCCAAGTAAAGGTGCAGTCACGTTGACTGACGTGGACAACGCAGGAGTCCTGTCCCGTGTAATGGTCAGCTCGGTGCCTGGTCCTGCTCTCGGAGGAACATGCGGACCTACATGTTCCACTGAGCCATTGCACCTCTGAAAGCAAAAAGAGGTTTTTTTGGGGCAGCAGCTCTGAGGTAGCCTGGCTGGAATACACCAGGTGAGGAGCTGGCTCTCTGGTCAAGAGACCTCTCCATTAAACCTTTCATCAGGCAAAAATGTCTGCCGCTTTTACAAGAAATGCTTGCTCTGAGCAGGATGTGGCTTTTCTTGATGTTTGACACTTGTGACAAGGTTTTTCAGTTGGTTTTTGCGGGCTGCACGAGGGCAGTATTTGGCCATCACAGCAACATCATCACCGCACGAAGTCGGCACAACTCTTCAGAACAGATCGTTCCCTTGTCTCTGCGCGGCAAGGAGATGTTAGACCTGGGGAAACACTATGGTGTTTGGTTGTATTAATGAAAAATGAGATCCTGGTTCTGGCTAAGAATGAGTACAAATGAGGCTTCCGGGCTTTGCTATATTATTAATGAAAGCTGCTGTAACTGGGGTCAGTATGGACATATACAGTCAGATCTCGGGCTCAGCTCCTCGTGAAACTGAAACGCTGTGGCAATACATTCATAACGTGCCTTTTTTATTGTTATTAACAATAGGCACTAATATATTTCTGTGAAAAAATGTCCAGAATTATTATATTTCCTCAGGAAGAAGAACGGGAACACAAAAAGCCTTTTTTTTTTTTTTTTTTTTTTCTCTTCAAAAAAACCCACCCCAACCCTCATCTCTGCAGGTATAAAGCAATTCCTTTCTTTCTTGATCTTTCTCTTGAAGGGAGCAATAATGATGTTTCAGTCGCTCCCGTGAATGGCAGGGTGATGTGTCCCCGAAAGGTAACAGGTATGCGGTTCAACGCGTCTCTGCCTCTCCGCAATCCGTAACAGGGGAGAGGCTGCTGCTCCTTTAGAAATTCTCTGAACTGGGTCATTACTCGGGTTGCATTGCACTTGCATGTTATGCTCTTACATGTAAACATTGAGGGTTGGGCTGTGATAAGACACACTAGGCATTGGTAATGACTGGGTACCACTTTGTCTGTGATTCTGAATATTGAATAACCATGGAAAACTCTTCAATAAGCTAAAGCGAATTTCTGCAAATATTAAACTGCCACTAGAAGAGAGAAAACAGGGCGGAAGGTCAGGAAATCATCTATAATTTTCAAGCACTGCATTCTTGGGCAGACAAACATTACTCACAGTGAACAAATCCTGACTCCCTGAGCAACGTCACTGGTTTCAGTGCAACCGTTCAGGCCACAAAACATCAGTCTCTATAAGTAAAAGCGTAGGATCTGCCTCCCTTTTTGGGTAGGCAGATACCCACAGGCAGCAGACCCTACTAAGCATTCCAAATAGACGCTGAAAATTGCCATCAGCAATGGGTGTTTTGCACAACTTCCGTGCAGCTGTTTTCAAGACTAAGAGGTTTGGTTCTTTTTTTTTTTTTTAAGAGCCTTTTGTTGGTGTTTATAACAATAATTTTCACGAGTCTGTCAGCCTTTTTTTCTACTGCCGAGCACGGCTTGGTTTGGGTCAATACTTTCTTTATAAAAACCGTCAGTGGGGCCTCAGGAAAAGGAAGCTAATGGCACTGGTCATCCCAGACCATTGCGTGGTGTCCAGGCATGCTCAACACACCAGAGAAGTGACCAGAAAGGTCACTTTTGGATTTGTAAAACTCTCCACACCTTCTCAACACCAGTTCTGTTCCTGCAAACTTGTTTTGGCAACCAAGGGGACACTGTTTCCTTCGCCAGTGATGAAACTCTGATGGCCTTTTAGCCTCTGTTTTCTACGTAATGCGCCCAGTGCTAGATGTTGTAGAGTTTTATCAAGCTGCCTGAAGTCACTGCTCGCTTTCCCACAGCTCCGCTATGCTGGATGTAGCAGCAGCTGTGGCTGAGATGAGACCTGAGGATGTCAGGTTTCCTTCTCCTCATCGCCTGAGTCCCAAGTGGGCGTTTAACTTTCTCTGAAAAGGAAGACTCGCTTGGGCTGAACAAAAGCCTTGATACATGAGTGCGTCAGGATGTGGCCTGTTGGCGGTTGAAGGGTTTAGCAATCCTGTTTGTAGCCTGCCCTAGAAAGAGAGACTAGAAAGAGAAACACAGGTGAGAAACAGCAGAGAAAGGGGACTGTTGCAGACATAACGGCAGGCGATTCCTTACCGTCTCGGCATGCGTCATTTACTAACAATGACGTTTTGCACAGATAAACTGCCTGGCATACTGTAGGGTTTTAGAGCCCCCCCCACTACTGCACAGCTCACCTTCATGGCCATGAACAGGTATCTCATAATTAAGCATCTCCTTGTGCATGAGTGCTTTTCAGCCTCCGCAGACGCAAAACGTACTGACAACGGGGTGTGAATATGACTTGACTGCAATATGAACTAGTCCATAAACCCATTGCACCAATAATCTGATTAATTCAGCATATCGGTCAGCTATCAGAAGCCTCTGAGCTCTTCTTCTGAGATACCCACAGGTCTTAATTCCTCTGACTTGGCAAGGTACTGTGGATACTTCGTGTCTTCCATGAAATATTCAGGACCACATAGGATCAGGCCCTCTGGGTATTCATTATTCCATACTAAACATTATTACATAGCCTATTCTACTACTTCAAGTAGTTCTAGCACTGTTCTAGCTCTTGGGAGCTTTGCTGTGCACACCATCCCTTCTGAAACTGTTGCAGCAGGAAAGGAACAAAGAAGGTTGCAGCTGACAGTGCTGTATGAATAAATTGCTTGATTTCTGATACAATGGGTAACCGGTGTAAGGCACCTAATCCATAATGACCTAAATAACTTGATGGACCTGCTCCTTAAACTGAGTCTGTTCCTGAATGCCTTTTTTCCTTGGTATTGGAAATATTCTTACATGTTATGACCTTCCTCAGGCATCTGGAAGAAGGCTCAGGTTTGCAGTCTCTGGTCCTCATGAGGGACTTCAGTCACCCCAATATCTGCTGCAGAGACAGCACAGCAGGACACAAGCAACTTGGAAGGTTTCTGAAGTGCAGTGATGGCAACTTCTTGACACAGATGTTCGAGGAGCCAATGAGGGAAGATGCCTTGCTGGACCTCATGCTTATAGACCAGGAAGAACTGTATGGCGATGTGAAAACTAGAGGCAGCTTTGGCTGCAGTGTCCATGAAAGGGTGGAGTTCTGGATCCTGAAGAGAGGGGAAAAAGGCAAAATCAGGGTTACAAGCCTTGACTTCAGGAGAGCAGACTTCAGCCTGTTCAGGGATCTGCTTGGAAGAATTCTCTGAGAGGCCCTGGATAGAAGAGGGGTCAAGGAGAGCTGACTGATTTTCAAGAATCACCTCCTCCAAGCTCAAGAATGGTTCATCCTCACGCCCAGCAAATCAAGTGAAGGCAGCAGGAGGCTTGCATGATGAACAAGGAACTCCTGACTAAAGTCAAACATGAGGGGGAAATCACAAACAAACATAAAGGGGAAATCACGCCTGACCAAACAGATAGCCTCCTATGATGAAATGACTGGGTGTGGACAGGCTTTTGACGCTGTCTCCCATAACATCTTCATAGACAAACAGATGAAGTATAGGGGGGTGGGGGGTGGGTGAATAGGCAGTGAGGTGGACTGAAAACTGGCTGAATGGTTAGGCTCAAATGGTTGTGAACAGCTGCACAAAGCCCATCTGGAGGCCACTGACTAGCGCTGTACCCCAGGGATCAATACTGGGGCCAATACTGTTCAACATCTTCATTAATGACTTTGGCAAGGGGACAGGTTGCAGATACGAGGTGACTGATACACCAGATGGGTGTGTTGCCATTCAGAGGGACTTCAACAGGCTGGGGAATTGGGCAGAGATGAATCTCGTGATGTTCAACAAGGGGAAATGCCAAATCCTGTAGCAGGAGAGGAATAACCCCAAGCATCAGTGCACTTTGGGGGCCAACCAGCTGAAAAGAGCTTTGCAGGGAAGGACCTGGGCGTCCTGGTGGACAACAAGTTGAACCTGAACCTTGAGCCAAGAAGGCCAGCATCCTCCTGGTCTGCATTAGGAAGGGCATGGTCAGCAGGTTGAGGGAGGTGATCTTTCACCTCTAATTAGCATTGATGAGATACACCAAGAGTGCTGTGCCCAATGCTGGGCTCCCCAGTATGAGAGACAAGGAGGCCTGAGTCCAGCAAAGGACCACAAAGATGGCTAGGTATCTTGGAACATCAAGGAGAGACCATGAGAGCTGGGACAGTTTCAGCCTGGAGATGATAAGGCTTATGGCGATCTTATCAATGTGTGTAAACACCTGATGAGGTGAGTAAAGGGCACAGGCAAAGACGGAAATTCTATTTAAGCTAAGAAAAAAGGTTTTTATTGTGTGTGTGGTCAAACACTGGAATAAGTTGCCCAGAGGGCTTAAGTCTCCAGCCCTGAAGATATTCAAAACCCAACTGTACATGGCCATGAGCAACTTGCTCTCACCGACTCTGCTTTGAGCAGGGGGGTTGGACTCGATGATCTCCAGAAGTAGCTTCTCACCTCAGAGATTCTGCGATATTCTAAATTACAGTGAATACAACTTACAAACCATACGCCCAATGAACTTTTATGAGGTAAAGGGAGCATCTTCTGTTGTTTTGTTCCGTGGTTTCAATTTGCAGTTTGAGGGCCCAATCCTTAATGGAAATTATTTAAGCCAATGCTTCTCAGAAAGGCAGTTATTCTTACAAGCCTTCATTTTCACTGATGTGATTCAGCCCTGTTGTTAAAGAAGATTTTCTCTGGAGAACAGAGTAGACCAGACTCTAAGCTCCTGCTATGAGGATTGCATGTGGACCCTCGTAGGAGGGCATAATGCAGGTTACTATCAGAAACTTTCTATCTTAATTTAGACATACCTATCTGTAGCACTGCAACTGTTCGATCCTCCTCACACAAGTAATTCACAGTACCTGAAAAGGGTTAAACCTGCTGCGCTGTCAGTTTGGCCCAGGCTTTTGCTGGTAGCTCCATGGTAGCAACGCTGCAATGAGCGTGATGGTTCGGTCTACAACCTCAGCCAGTGCCTCTTACACTTCGTTTATTGAATCTGAGACACGACAATCTTCGTTTGGAACTGGCGTGTTTCGGACTAATTCTGTGCTGTATGAGGCTTTCACTGCCGTCTGGCCTCAGGGACAAGCCATTTTGATTTTCCCAGAGTATTACTGACCCCCTGTTATTAGATTTTACCCATGGCAGACACTCTGGTCCTTCCCCTTATTGCTTTTCAAGTTGCACTGTGTTCATGTATTCCCAGGTGACTGTTCAAATGCGCTTGGTGTAAAATGGACTGCAACCCATCTAAGATTTCGCCGCAGGCTCCAAAGGATAGACCTTAACTTGGATTTTATTAGGCTGTGTGGATCTATACGAAAATAAAAAATAAAATAATTCAGCCTTTCTCAGAAAGGCAGTTACACCAAATTATTATTTTTTGAGTCTGGTGGAATAGAAACACGTGATTGCATCTGAGCACAGACTGTGCTGACACAGGTAACTAAAACCATCTGAGACGCCCTGAGGCATCGGTACAGGGCTGGTGGATATGGAAGGCGTATCAGAATGTGCACCAAGTAGCCAAGCCAGGTCCCTTTATCAGACAGAGAGTTTGTTATCGTGGGAGACCCACAAGCTCTCACTCTTTAAATACAATGATTCATGCACCTATAGGCTGCTAAAATTTGGAATCTCTTTCCCTGCGTTCCCACTGGTTTCCCTGCCCTGAATCCTATCTTGCCTTGACGTCTGATCTCGCGGGATCGCTAACTCTACTCCAGGAGGCAAAATTGTACCCTCAACCAGTAACTCATGCCTGTTTAAGCCTTTTTTAAGAGGGCTGTAATTGTGCTGGAGGGAAAGGTTTCATCTGTTTTCGAGAGGTGTGGTTGCTGAGATAAAACAGACACTGCCATAGACTCTTCCGACCATCCAGACCCAGTTTTGTAGGACAGCTGGAGCATAATTCCCAAGACGTAACACTCGGGCATGCTCCTTAAGTCTATACTGTTATGTTATTGATAGAGTGCTTTCAGCCAGGGTGTAGACTGAACTTTTAACGAGTGAGAATAATTGAGTGCAGGAGTTATAACTCATTTTAGAACAATAACATGACATCTGACCATAAAAGCTAGCTGGTACTTCCATTGGTTGCATAAACTTTTGTTTAGGTATTCCTTGAGGGATCTTTCCTGATAAAGTGTATTTTCTGCTAAGGTAATTGTACATTAAGGAGATCATAATTTAATCAAAGGAGAGGCTTTGCTATGTTTGACAAGTCAATAACCATTCCACTACGGGTGTGTTTGACGAGTCAACAGTAATTTTTAACTGAATGTCTTCATCACCAGAACAGTTGGAATGGAAGAAGGGAAAATCCAAACTAATTAAATCTTTCTAGTCGAAAAATAAAATTGGGGGAAATGCACCATTTTGTTAAAACAATCTATTTCTCTGTAAGAGATTATTCTTGCCATGATTGACTATTCCCATAACGAAGTCAGTGCGGTGGCTGAAATGAGGAAGACAATACATTAATAAAAGATGAACAGTCTTCTGTGCCGCTAACAACTCAGTATTTAATCCATACCCCAGGATTAGTTGGGATATGGAAGTCTGACAAAAAGCTGTGTAGAATTTCAATGTTTTGTTATTTTTTCTAAAAGATGAAATAATCTTCTGTCATATTAATTTAATCTATCACATCATATGAATGTACATATACGTACACACACACGTATATTTACCATTTCTCTGGATTAAGGTGTGATTTATATTATACGGTATATAGGCGAGATATGATATGATATAAGGCATAGGCCAATCCCTTCTAGACATTCAAAGCTACCAGGTATAATAGTGATACCTGTGGTGTAAAACCCCTAGATAATTAATGGTGATCCTTTAAGTACATATATTTTTAATAATTTCAATCTATTTCCTTGTGCAAAACCTGTTACCTCGTGGTTTCAGTAACTCAGACACATTGTCATTTTTTAAAGGTATTTTCGTAACAACCGGTGTCCTTTTCTGTGGTATGTGCCACACAAAGAGGAGGAGTGATAAAATCCAGGATGCAGTTCTGCTGTCCTTGCTTCCCGGGGACGCAATTGCATCTTCAATTTTATGACTTCTCTCGGAAAGAAGGATCTCTACTAATGACAGAGGAACAGTAAAAAATTATCAGTGTAAAATGAGTTTCACTCACTTTTACGCTGAGCCCAGCACAGTCTGTAATGCTTCAATTTGATGGAACTTTCCTAAATGTTATTATTTACAAGAGATGTGTGGAGTTTTCACCAATTCCTGCCAATTTAAAGAGTGTTAATATACTCTATGAATACTAGTGTAAGTGTTAAAATAGAGATAGCAGAGCATGGGACAACACTGTTGTGGCAAATACCGCAGTGGATACGCGGGGAATAAAAAAATAAAACAGCAGAGAGATACATAATGTCACGTGGGATTTTAATTATTATTTACATTGATTTAATACACTTTAAAATGTACGTCTTTACCAGAGAAAGCACAGACAACCAAAATATAAACACTGAAATAGCAACTAAATTGGCGGCATGTTTACATCTTCTTATTGCCTGGACGTTGTTGAAGGACCTGAAGCAGCAGAGTTAGGGCTCAGAGGTACCGTCAGGTTCTCCCAGATTAACAAGTTAGTCCCGTCAACTGAGCCGTGCTCACTGCCTGCCTGTGGGTGGCGAATGCAAGCTAATATGGTTTATATTAACTGCCCTTAACTGTTGTCTCAGCTAAGTCAGATTGCATCGCATCGGCTCCAGGGTAAGTACACGTCCCTGGACACCGCTGCCTGCAGCAAACCACTGAGTCGCCCTAACCTGGTTGTGTGCCTGAAGGGATCGGCTGGCATCGTCAAACAAGTCTTGCAGTGATCTCCTAAGACATGACCGGCCAAAATTATCTGCCTTCCCACATGGCAGTGCCTACTCATCTACACCTCGCTGCCTTCAGGTGACAATGAAGTCAAACCAGTACAGACACATAGTTCAGGACGTGGCAGCAGTCCTCCAAAAAGGTGGAGCGAGGCAGGGCTGAGAGCCTTATTCTGTCTCGGGAGCATTCAGCAGGCGATATCTATAAAAGCCAAGTCACCATGGAGTTAGGGGATCTGGGTACCACTTTCGCTCATCAAGATGCTTCAGTCCATGCTTCACTTTAGCGCAATGAATCATCCCTCTAAGTGCAATGAAGCCTCCTACATGCTCACCCCACATCTGAACACCTTGCTGAACACCTGGCTTGTGGCCCTACCGCCGTCCTGGAGTGACCTTTATTAAGCTTATGAGGAGCTCATTGTACCAGGGTGTTGCTGGGGCCAAGGATTTAGCCATATTCAAAGAAGAATTGGAAACTAAACAAACAACACGATTATCCAGAACTATTTATAGCTAATACTAACAAAAACTTTGGAAGAGACATAAAGCCTCATGCTTCTGAGCGTAGGCCAATCTCTAACTACACTCACTAACAGCCTTAGACCGCCAGTTACCTGATATCTGCTCATGGTGGCCTTCCATGCACTGGTCTCTGAGCACTGGCCATCATCGAGGAAGGATAAAAGATCAGATGTAATTTCAACCTCATCTAAAACACCAATTTCGTCATTTCATAAATTACTAAACCCTCTTAGCCCGTTCTTTTTATAACCTCTAAAATGGGAAATCTCCAGCTTTAGAGGGGAATTGTGAGCGCTCAGGAGTGCTGGGTATTGGATCCTCTCTGAAAACGGCAGTGCTGCGAAGTAACAACAGTAATAAGCCTGAATCATGCAAAGATAGTAGCTGGAGTGCGCTAGTTCGATTCTCAAATTGCAGTTTTTTATGATGTCCGTAGCTAACAAGGCTAAGCCCTTTAAAATTTTCTTTTCAAACAGAAGGATACAAATGACAGCTTGTTTTGGGAAAGAGAATTTGTCTTATTAAAAAAAGACCCTTTATTAAAAATGAAAAGCTTCAAGGAAAAGAAGACATTTTCCTCCTCAAATTACCTGTTTTCCACTTTGTGTGTGTGTGCATATATACAAACTTTTGAGTTTAAAGACTGATTATAAAAGATTGCATAACATAAGTGTTCTGAATTCTTTGTCTACTAAAATCCAGCTTTTTGGACAGGTGACAAATTTCTAATGCCATTTCAGTGCACATTCAGACGAGAACTCCATCAAATAATAACTCACTAAGTGTAAAATATGTTTTCATTTTATCAAGGTCACCAAGAAATGTAAAAATCATTCACGGATGAGTTTCACACAATATTAAAATTCTGGGGGTTTGCTATCAAAACTGTTAAAAGAACCAAACACCTCGAGGCAGTGGATGGGGGTCTCCAGCTAAGCTGCCAAGTTGAAACTGTCACTGTGTTCTTCGTTTGAAATATAGGTTCAGTCGTGTCAGTGGAGTGATTTACTCAGATGTGTTCAGCTGTTTGCGAGTTTGTTATCGCTTATTTTGGAAAATAGAGGACCGTTGAGACACTGGCATTCGTATGCTCTAATGCTGCTACGCTTTCATAACTTCTGATTATCGGAGTCATGGGATAAATCTGGATTTTTTGCATTTTAGTCCATTTGTATGAAAAAACAAAGCATGAGCTGTGTGCTGCATTCAGCAGATGTGAGCATGCTTATAGGTACAGACAGACAATCACAATTATGTTAATGAAACTTGAAAATACGCATCTGTCATAATTAAATTCACACAGCCCTCCTAGCACGGGCACATGTAAAGACGCTTTATGTTGCTACAACTGCCGCTTCTAGTGATACAACCGCATTCACACGGACTTACATCGATTAAAACCGAATCACATCCGAAGTTAAAGTCACACTGGTTTAATTTTTGCACTTCAATGGAGGCGTGAAACCTCTGAAAGGAGATTTCTGCTTTTTTCTGCAGCGACTGGCACTTTAAAGATGTCTGGAAACAAGCACGGGGTGATGCATTATCGCCAAGAAGACAGCGATTACAACAAGCGTGTAAAACTAGTGCACGACAGAAACACTGTCCTTCCAGCGAGGAGCGAAACAGGGAACGGGGGCTTTTGCATGACTTTTCCTGCAAAGCCTTTAGTAGCCAGACTAATCCCAGACACACCTCGTGCTGACCTTTACAGACACACGCACAAAACTTTCTGGGAGACTTTCTTTCCCCAGCCCCTTGCTTACTTCATCTCCCAGCAGGGCTGCCGGCTGGACCTGGTGATCCTGCTTCCGTACAAAGGGAAAGAGCCTCCACCTACCTTCTCTCCTTCCCTCCCCGGCTCCTCACTCCCTCTCTCCCCCTCGGGCTGGCAGGATTCCTCGGGCAGAGCATGCAAGCAGTTCGCAGGGAGCAGCCGCAGCCACAGGAGAGATGCAGAAGCACAGTCAGAAGGAGCACCTCTACAAGCTGCTGGTGATCGGGGACCTGGGAGTGGGCAAAACCAGCATCATCAAGCGTTATGTCCACCAGAACTTCTCCCCCCACTACCGGGCCACCATCGGGGTGGACTTTGCCTTGAAGGTGCTGAGCTGGGATGCTGAGACTGTGGTACGGCTGCAGCTCTGGGATATTGCGGGTGAGTACAGAGGAGAACCCTTTGCTCCATAACCCACCCAGAGACAATACGAAATATAGGCCCAAACTCATTTGTCCGTACGTTGGACACAATCTTTACGTTGGAAACTACCTGTGTCCATGCAGGGAGGGACAGGAGGCTGAGGAGAGAAAACTTTAAGGGCAGATTGAAATTTTGGAGTTTCCCTAAGGCCAGCGGAGTCCCAAACAGGGAGTGCCAGAGGGAAACCTGCCCCGTCGGGTTTTTCTCCCAAGCCCTCAGACGCGTGTGGGGACGTGGGCACCTCTCTCCAAACGCCCCAGTTCTTCCCCTGCAGCTGCTGCTCTTCAGCTTCCCTCATTAGACTAACAGGTAGAGCTCTGTGATGGGAGGGAGAGCAACAAGAATTTCCTGTTACGTCTATTTAACTTGGTGGAAGAGATGAGGGATTCAATAAGATGGTTAAAATTATTTTTACAGTTTAAAAAATAAGGGAAAAGTATCACTGAGTTACTTTATCGAAATACCTTCCTTCTTCCTTTCCTTCCTCTCTCTTCTACCTTCCTTCCTTTGGCCCAGTGAAATGCAAACAACTTCTGACATGCTTTGAAAAGGGAAGTGTTTCTATTTGGCAATAATCCTGGTTGCTAAAAATGCATTTACTCACGTTTACTTGTCCTTATTCCAACATCAAGCAAAAAAAAAGATGACTTACCCTCTGCTGGGAGAAAAAGAATAGAAGTCCATCTATCCGTGCATGCTTATATAATTAAAAAATAAAGACTTTGACCTTGCTGCTCTCAGTGCTTCGGAGTTCTTATATTTGGCTCCCAATTAAAACCACAACCTTTTTTTTTGCCACCCCACTTACTAGGAATTAATCATTTTTGATTCAGTCCGCAACGTAACAGTTTATCGTGATGGCATGTTTCGCATGCTGTAAGTCATCATCTTCCACCTAGTGTACGCAGGAACTCAAGTACAGCTAGAACACAATAGCTTACAGCAAAAAAGAGGGCATTTTTAAAACTCAAGTTTAGAAGTTAGGTTTGTTAAGTAAGGAACAGAGGTGAACATTATATCAGCTGTTAGGCAACTGTGCCAGGCTGCGGCCTGGGCTGTGGGTTCAGTGATCTAGTCTGTAACGGCACCGAGTCAAACCAGCGAAATGGGAAAATTCCTGACATTCTTCCCGGCGGAGGGAGTGCCTTTCTTCTACGCCGAGCTGCCTCATGTCTGAGCTCTGAATTTGGCACCAAGGTACTAAAACTTACGCAACAACGCTACTTCATGCACAACATGCATCACCTCAGCTTTTTTACACATCAGTATGGTCTCGTGGTTTTATGATATTAAATACATATACGCCCAGTTTTCCTTGTTAGAAGTTGGAATAATAGGGAAAGCATTGCTTTTATTGCTCACCGGTGACCAATTATAACAATAAACACATGCACATCCAGCAAAACTTTTCTGTATGAGAAAAAGCTTTTAATAGTAGATTCTGAATGCATCGGGGAGTGAAAGAATGTATTTTGTGTGCCCTGTTTCAGAGATTTATTACGCTACTAATCATGTGCTGGCGGATCATATGATGTAGCTTTCAGTCAGGCTGCAGAAGCAATTACACCCAGTTGTAGTACTGAATGACTAGCGTGCTTTCTGAGTTATCACACATGACAGAGAGAATTACAGCGTCGTACTAAATTTCATATGAATTGCGCAATTCAAAGCGTCTCTGTGAAGGTCAAGACAGTGGCCGGCAATAAAAAGAGATGCTGTCTCAGTTTTAATGACTTCTGTGTAAGGGGCTTTAGGCGTTGATAGATACATGTAGAAAATAAGTTCTGTAAGCAGCACGCTGAATGCAGATTAGCGTGGTGCTGGCATAGAAGTTATCACGAATAAGGCATCTGCCTGCTGAGAAAAAAGGTTGCTCAAACATGAAAGCGAAGGAAAACTGATCGGAAATATGGAGGGAATGGAAGTGTTTTATCCTGGCAGTGGCTGGGTGTATATATCATCACTTGCAAAACACAAATATGCGAGGATAAGAGGGAGGAAAATATAAGCTCTGGTCTGAGAACATCCTCTCTGTTTTGGTAGAACCTCTGTTATTAGGTCATGTTTAGCTTTGGGGGCAAAGCAATAAATTTTCAGTCCCTAACTAAGCTGAAGGATGTTGGCTTAGCACTTAGGACATCTTGAACTGCAGTAAATGCTGCAAGTGTATCAATGTATGAATATATATGTATATGTGCGTGTCTCTCTCTATTTGTGTGTGTATATATATATATATCAGGCATCATTTTAGCTCTTACATCCTTTCCTCTCCCTCCATTACACAGCAAGTGAACTTCCTGCTAAGCGCAGTGTGTGTTCTTCCTTGCACTTCACTGTGCGGATCGGTGGGCAGTAAATGGTTCGACAATCGAGAAATAATTTTCTCAAACACGTTTTGAGTAAAATTAGTATCAAACTGGTCTACATTATTAGTAGGATTTACATAGGTGGTGACTTCATGGGAGGTGACTTCATGACATACTCCAGCCGTGGTAGGGCCAAGCATTTTTCCCTCGTTTACCTTTACAGACATAAGAAGAAAAAGCAAATTTAGTTCATGTAGTGCCATCTAATTTCAGAGTCAAATATAGTTTATACTTCTGTAGCAGTTTATATTTCTGTATTCTTCAATTTGGTAAACAAAGCGATAATAAGCTGTGATAGCAAAATGCTGAAAGATAAAGATAACAGATGAAAGATAAATACTGAACAATAAGGAAAACTAGCTCTAGAAAAATTAATTCAAGGATAAGGTAGGTTCTGCATCACACATTATTACATTAAGACTTCCTGGGTTTTTTTTAACAGATAGTATATTCCTGAAGCTACGGGTGTTAGACAGGAATAATTAGACAAAACTTCATGGTTTCTGACGTTATGATATCTCTAACAACACACTGGCATTGACACCTAGGAATTTATGTCTGATTCAGTGAAGTGCCCGAGTTTCAAGTGACTGAATTTTCACTACTGTGTGTGGGAGGAGATATACATGGTAAAATTCTCCTCGTCTTTAATTACCCCCCAACAATTTTATTTAATTGACTGTCCCAAATTCTCAGTCTTGGTGTTCATGTCCCTGTTGAAGTGTGTCATCACCTCTACTGCTGTGTCATACATCTTTAAATCGTGCTCCTCAGTCAATTTTATTTTTTTTCCTTATCTTTTCTGCTGCCTCCATATGAATATCCTTTAAATTCGTTAACAGACTGTTAGAAGAAAAGCTTTAAAAGAAACTCTTAGTCACATTTCGAACAAGGCTGCTGTGGTGGGGGTGGCCCTGCAGGTGCAGGCTGGGACAGATTTTGAAGAAACCAACTATTGCAGACAGCCGATCCGGCTGTATTTCCTATTCGCTTCTCTGCAAGGCTGCTCTCAGCGCTACTGTCTGTGTTTCGTGTCCATGCAGCCCTGAGATTTCTCCGAAGACCAGCTTTAGCCGCAGATTTACTGCGGGGAGCAGCTCTGCGAGTGCAGCGGAGGGCAGAGAGCAGCACCTCGGGGCCTCCCCCCTCCCCTGCTAGTTTTTCACAGCCATGTCAGCATCACCGTTCTCTCTCACGCTGTGTACGTGTGGGCTGCATTATTCATTGCTACCAAAAAGGCGTTGGTTTGCTTTTACAGGGCTGGATCAGTCTGGAGGAGAGAAAGCTCTAGGGAGACCTCGTAGCCCCTTCCAGTACGTAAAGGGGANGTGATTCTATGATCTCACCTCATAAAGGGTTGGACCGACGCATTGGAGACACCCAGACAATACCAGTGGCAAAAGAACAGTTTAATTTCCTTTCCCTGCAACTTTCACCTTCGGAAACAGCAGTCTTTGCACAGATATAGGCAAATGTCCCTGCAGTTGTAAAATTTTTAAGACTGTTATGCTCCAGAAGGAGTAAGCAGACTGTTCACTAATGCCAGGCACAGCACATCCTCAGCAGTTTCGCTGCTAAGCATTGCAGTACATATGCATAAATAAGATATTCACGGTGATTTCTAGGCTGAGTTACGTTGAAATTGCTGTTCTGCAAACATAAATAAGTCCCTCGCTGTGGTGGTTTTATTTCAGTCCAGATTTGCGGGGGGTCGCTGGGCCGGATCCTGCTCACAGCCTGCTTTTCCACATCCTGGGGTGGTGAACACCCCCTCAAGGCTGGCTTGAGTTTCAATCCATAAAGACAATGACTTAAATTCAAGGGTGAAAAGTCAGAAAGGTGAATAGAAAGGTAAAAAATGTTTGAATATTCTCCACAAATTCCACCTTTTCAGTGTTGGCTAGAAGCCCTCTGTAAAGCACGGTGGTTCCCAGAAGCTTTTGCCTCTTAGGATGAGGGATGGTGGGAAGAAGTAAAACCCGTTGTAAAACTGGTCATTGGGCAGTTTTGATCCTTTTTTATTTTGTAGTATATTCCAGATACTGTGGGCGCGACGGTGGAAATTATCTGAGTTTTAGAATTTTATCATTAGTTTTTATAGCTTTATTAGAGATGATAGTGGTTAGTGAAAATTGTAGATTTCTGTACAAGTCATGCTGACAAATTTATGTGGGGTGCATTTTTATAAACCGAAAATTCAGCTGTCGATTGCTTTAAGCCCATGAAACGATACCTTTCCCTCCTGCATAGGGACCACTGAGATTAGGATCAATGTGCAGGCCGGTGCCATTCAGACAAGGGAGTCCTTCCCTTTAGTGGAAATCTTGTTGCTTTGGCACCTTGGTCTCACTGGGTGCACTTCAAAGTGGGGTAGGATTCGTCTGGTCTAACAATGAGGCATCTTGTTCTGAACCATCTGAGTATAAGCCGGGCTTGCCAGGGGGTTGAGGGTAAAGATTAGATACCTCCATAATGGAGCTTGTGTGACTGCTCTTAAATGCCTGTCCTTGCTGAGAAGATGCCCTCTAGATATCTCTTCTCAGTCTCTGACTACAAAGGGACCCTAATCTTAGATACACCCAGTTAATTTTTTTTGGAACCTGAATTAGGGCAGATGAACCCCAATGTAAAGCGCCGTCTCTGTGGGCAAAGGCCATCAAACTCGTGGGGTTTGCTGCCGGATGCCAGTGGCCTTGCAAGGGATGTGGTCAAGTACAATGGGCCAGACCAAAAAAACATTTCAAAAGTTTCTGACCCCTCCGATGAAAAGCAAAACCCATCTTCTCCAGTCCTTCTTGCAATAAAGCAGATTCTAATGTTCAAGGCTGCCTGCGAGACACCGCTGAATACCTAATGGTTGATCTATTTTCTAGACTAATTACTGCCTCAGCCATTGTGTTGCTGAAAACCTAAGGCCAGGTTCTGACACCTTTAATACATCAAACAGCGCCTATTTTCATGAGCAATTCTGATAAATGAAAAAGTTTTAGGCACCTTCCAGAAAGCACTTTGAATTCAGCAAATAAAACCATAAATCTCCTGAACAGATCTAGAGTGAAACATCTCCTCCCAGATCTTTTCACTGGAGCAATTCAGCTCTTCGTATCGCGACTACTGTGCCATTTCTTAGAACACTTTCCACGTATGTAAGGTTTTAAATTCACCTTTATCACCTCTGTGTTTCAGTTTGCTGGTAAAAGTGAATTCATAATGACTCTAATGCCTGGTGCGGTTCCAGAGCTTAATTATGTTACAGTTGGTTATTACCTCTTGCATGAGAATATGCGGGATCCTCTTCATGCGTGAGCAAATCTATTGTGTTAGATGTTACACACACGATACCATATGTTTCCCAGGAGTTTCCAATCTGGTACCTAGATCTTTTGTGCCTCCTGTTTAAAGTCCTATAACGCACACCAAGACCCTTGGTACTGTCCACAGGTCTAGCAATTTGGCAGCTTAATAAGACTGTACACTGAGGTTCAAGCTTGTCATGAAGTTATCCAATTTCCTTGGATGTTTGCTTTAAAACTCCTTTTTCATGCTGTACTCTCTTGCATTTTCATACAAATGAGTCTAGCATGGTACTTACAATTATTTAGACAAAGAGTAGTTTTCCAGAGACCTAAAAAATGAAGTCCTACCTTCAGTAATGTTCTCTTAGAAAACCTGCTGTGTGAAATATTGAGGTAGATTGGAAGCAGTGATTATTACAAGGTGGTGTTTTTTTTTTCCCCTCCTACTTTCTTCATCACAGGTCAGGAAAGATTTGGAAACATGACGAGGGTATATTACAGAGAGGCCATGGGGGCCTTTATTGTCTTTGATGTTACAAGACCTGCAACGTTTGAAGCAGTGACAAAATGGAAAGAGGATTTGGACTCTAAGTTGGTTCTTCCAAATGGCAAACCTGTGCCGACAGTCCTCTTAGCAAACAAATGCGACCAGGGAATAGATGTTCTTATGAACAACGGCATCAAGATGGATCAGTTCTGCAAAGAGAATGGGTTCGTGGGCTGGTTTGAAACATCTGCCAAGGTAATGTTTCCAATTCCTTGTAAATGCTTCTCCAAGTACAGAGAAATTGGTTCCTCAACAGTTCACTCGGTCAAAATGTGTACCTTGCAAATCTCTTCTCCTGGTGGAATTACTTAAAGCTGAATTTTCAAATTAATACATTTCTATTTGGCTTTGACTTTTTATTGCAAAGCAAATTACATGCAACATTCTGGCATGCCGCTGCTCTAGTACGATAGGCCAGCACTAAAGCATGTAACTGGTCAACAACTTACTGCGTCATAGCCTGGGGAGGAAGACGACCTTTGGCAAGACACAAAAGCAAGCTCTTATGAATGATATGAGGATCTTTTTCATCATTCTTAACAGGGAATATTATCTCTAAATATTTATATAACCACTTTGCCTGAGAAATGCTGATTTGAGACAATGGTTTTATTGTATTATATTCCAGGAAAAAAGTCAGTCTATCGTAGAGCTTGTACGATGCTTACTGTTATAAGCTCTCGTTCTCAAAAGCCTTTTCAAAAAAATCACGTATCTGGAGAGGAAAGAAAGATCAGCGGTCAAAGTGCCAAATGAGCTGCACTGAGGTTCAGTCCCTGCCTTGGTACAGATTTCCTGAGTGCCTTTAAGAAAATGGAGATAAAAATCAGAAAGGGCACTGGGACTTTCTGAGTATGAAGGCCCAGGGTACAGTGCTCCTCTACATCGATTTGAGATTTCTCACTGCATGCAAGATTCGGAGACCTGGCGTGTGAAATATTGATTTGAACACAACAGCTCAATGGATATTATATTTATTGTATCCTCTGATTATGAAACCTAGTGTCATCATTAACAGCTTTGGAGAACATTTGTATGTTTTAAATGTGAAGAGTTTGGCTCTGGTTTGACCTAGGTTGCTAGTAGACTGAAAGCCAAAATGCTACGTTCAATTTTTTAATTTCTCTTAAGCACTTCAGGAAAGTTACTTAAGAGCCTCTGGAGTATGTACGTGTATTTTACTTTACTGATCTTGACTCCTTCTTTAAGCATTAGTACTTAAAAGAAGACTTACCTGCAATCCGCAGAAGTAAGGGGACTAGCAGCATGTCCTAGTCTGCCTCAAGCATTGCGTGAGCTCTGGGCTGAGATGTCTTCGTGGTCAGTGTCTTTGCTTTCCTACCCAATTGGTCTCAAAACCAGTCACTGTTTCTTCAAAATGCAGTTTTTAGAGAGACATTTGGGTCTAGGTCAGTGTGTAAATTATCTTGCTCTACAAACAAGGTACTTCACATTCCTGCATGTCCAGGACCTGATTTGAATTCAGATCTGTGGATCTCTGATGATTTCCGCTGGATGAGGCCACCAGAATCCAGTGTTCCTCTCTAGGATAACCAAACTTTTACTATGGACAGTGTCTGGTTCTGGTTAAGAAAGAGGCCAAGATCTCTTACATCAGCTTCTTTGTGGAAATTATGGCAGAAAGCTAATTATTCCAGGCAAAAACAAAAAAGAAAATATAGATAGCAAAGCATTTAGAATAGCAGATACAAGAAGATGTGGGGAGTTAAGGGGATTATTACAGGACAAATTATTATTATTTGTATAAGAATTACATATTCTGCCCCTTTTTAATATTCTGTTAGGTGCCCAGCTCTCTTTCAGGACACAACTAACATGAAATGTCTGGTTGCGAGTATTTGGGCTCCAGTTCGATAATGATGTGTAACACTGTATATGGCTGTTTTCTTCAGAATTACTTCTTCTTAATTTCTGACATGTACGTGGGTCTACATTTCCTGGGGATAAGAACCAATTCACTGCAAACTATGACCTGAGGGCAAGTCCGTCACAAAAGTCATGTGGAGACAAATGAATAATAGATTGTTTTGAAATGCCGGCATCTAAAAGACTTCAAAGAGAATGAGAGAGAACAGGATGGAGCACTGTTTAAAGGATACAGGGCCATAGTTTCATTATTCTAGGTCTGGATCAGCAAAGTCATGCAGCCGGTCGCTGCTCTTTGGCCTATGAGAAGGAAATCCGTACAACGAATTCCATACATCAGTCCACAGCAAGCACCCGTCCACCTCTTAAAAAGAGCAACCACGTTTATCGTGCCAAGGGCCATTGCAGGTCATGGCAGAGAATGGACGTACAGTTTCAAAGGTGGCAGAGAGGTTTTGCTGTGATGACGGATCCAGTCTTGGGCAGAACTATGGAAGTGTAAAGGACACGAAAAGTTTAAAGAAGTCACAACAGAGGGAAATTCGGTACAAGTTTTTCTAAACCGCATAGAACTAGGATTTTGAGTTATTTTAAACAAAAGAAATATCTAGATTCTTCTTACTTTATTTAACTCAGAAACTCAAGCAGTCCTCAGGTTTCCAGTGCAATCATGTCGGAACAGAAAGAAATCCAGCTATGACAAGACTTGTCTTCAACAGCCATTGTGAAGGGAGCGGTGAGAATGGAGGACACCTGACTGTTATCAGACTGTTCTCTGCTGCTATAGACTAAAGGCTCCGATCTATTATTCTGCAATCCCCACACCTAATTTCCACCCAGAATTGGAGGCTCCTGACTTTAAAATGATGCAAAGAAGAGTAATTTCACTAAAGACGGTAGAATCACAACATTTAGGCTAAGTTAAATCCAAATAATTTCGCCACTGGGTCTACATTCTGAACTAGAACCTACACATTTTTTTCTAAACAAAAGTTATTATTAGTGATATTTTTTAAAATATGGGATGCAACATGTATCTAGTATTGTTTCAGCCTAGGGCATTTTAAATAATTGAACTCAGGTCTGGGGAAAGAACCTGGCTATGTTTGCTATAGAGAATAGAAACTCTTTTCTGAAGCAGAATATCACCGACAGCAAAGTCGTCATATTGCAGCTAGCAGTTTTAGCAGTTCAAATAAGTAATAACTCTTTTTTGTGGTATCCTGGAATAATTAGATCTCCAGAGGTTTTCTGGAGACGTGCTTGGAAATCTTATAGCCTTCAGAGCAAGCTGAATATGATTTATGCATTTTGGAAAAACAAAGGTGATTATTTATAAAAATTCATCTTTTAGTTCTGGTTGCCTTGCAGGAAGTAACATGCTATATATGTTCCTACCATATTTCAAGCTGCCAACGGTTTGAAATTTTTGTCTATAGCACAGGCAGATTACACCAAAAAACATCGCTATATTATTCCCTGGTGCTGTTTTTCTGAAGTTAACAACTTAAGTATAAAACGTTTGAGCCACCTAATGCATTCTCATGTATTAGTTTTGATTCTCACATTAATCTAAAGGAAATATTCAGCCTGTTCCAATCTTTTGCTCCCTACAAAGGTAGAACTCGTTCTGATAGTTTGCCATGTAAGAAGGGCCTTGTGGGGCAACAGCACAGTGCAGCAGAGCCATAAGTTACACACATCAGCGTATGGCTGGTGGAGACCCTGGTCTCTTTTACAGATGGTTATCTGCTTTGTTCATATTGATTGCAGTCTAAAAGGCGCATCCCCACATAGTCACAAACTAACCTTAATCGTAAATCCTTTAATAAGTTTCATTACCACAACTATTGTGAAAAATGCTTTTTTTTTTGAAGGAAGGAAATTTCGGTCACACATTTAATTATCCCACATGTGGCCAGAGTAGCTGAGAGCTCCACACACATTTCCAAGCCTTTAAACTGTTTTCACCACCATTCCGAGTTCAAAGAGGTGAGCTTTCGACTTGGATTAGAAAAGCAGCAATTTCAAGCTTATTATCGCTTTATAATGAAAATGGAACTTGTGCATCAAAACAGACAAGTCGGGCAAAACTAAATGTGCTTGAAAATACCTGCTTCCGAAAAAACTTGAAATACCTTAAAACTGACCTTAGCTGTGCTGTGATTATGCCTGAGTTCCTCCTTTCGCTGCTGTAATTCTGCTGTCAGCAGTGCGGAACTGGGTGAAAAGACATCCACATTTTGTCCAAATTGCCCAGAAGGGCTGGAAGCTGTGCTTTTCAGACCCTTCCCAAACCAGGCCAAGCACACAGCCCCTTGTCTGCTGAGCACCATGGCCTGGAGATGGAATGAGCAATGAGGCTCTGGGCTATTTGGACCAGGAAAAAGTTACAGAGTCTTTCTTCCTCTCGGAAACTTGGATGATGTGTCCTTTCTCCAGCTTTTGTCTGGCAGGCAGTCCACAGTGTGTCGTAGTGCCCAAACGCTGGACTAAGAATCCTCTTTGCCACTGATCTACCAGGTGACCTTCAGAAAGTCATTCTCTCCTCTGATCCATCATCTTCCTCCACAAAGCAAGAACAGCAATTCTGCTCATCTTACCAATGAGCTCTGTGAATGAACCAAGCTCTTCTAGCCCTTGTTTAAATCATATTATTCAGGTCTTCTGACTGCACAACTATTAGGAAAGATGAAAAGACCCAAGCTATTCTGTAGACTTGCAGAGGAACAGGATATGTGGCTTTGATTTCCATAAAGACAAACGAGGTTTGGACATGTATTTGAATTAGGCTGACACACTACAGCTGATCTGTTGATCTGTTAACTGAAACCAAAGCAATCCATTTGAGACTTCCAGACCCAGTTAGGGATGTGTAGTTCCCTACATTGTCTTTTTAATTCACTCAAAAAAAATGTCTAACCAATCTCACTGCATACAGCCTTAGAAAATATTTCAGCTTCTGCCATAAGCCAAGAAATGAAGCTGACACCTAAGGCAGAAGCTTTCAGTTCAGATATACGGTCACTCTGAGCAGAATCCTCCACAGAGTTTGTTCCCTGTGACTAAAAGAAGAGGATTTGCTTCAGATGATCCTGCAGGTATCAGAGCCGTCCTATAGCTCTCTGGATCGCTCTTATGAAATATGTCATTTAGTGCTGGCCAAAAGCTGAAAATTCACAGAAACACAGAATTGCTGAGGTTGGAAGGGACCTCTGGAGATCATTTAGTCCAACAATTTTGTTGCAGAATATCCAACCGGCTCTAAGAATTCAATTACATAAATTATCTTGTTCTCAGGGTTGCTGTCATGGCAGTTCACATCCATGAATTTCATGCTCGTTGTTAGGTGGTGTTTTCCTAGAAACACAACAGCAGTTTGGCACAACATCTTAGTAAGGCTCTGCTGCCCGCGGCTTCCAAGGGAGCTCTGCTAAGGGAACACATGGAGCCATTCCCCCAGATTGCGTGCTCCAGGGGACTGCAGGTTAAAACATCTTGAAAGTCATACCCCTGCTGCTGATTTTAGTGCATTATAGAAATAAAACGTGGAAACTACGTGATTCTCGCTAGGTGCCCATCTAATACCCGAATATTTCAGAATTTGTAAATGTTTACTGAAGGGAAGTTGATTTCCTTGAACTGCAGTAGTGGAGTCTAAGGTCACGTCTCTAAGTGGTGCTGGCTCAGACCTCCCCAGGTGCCCATGTGAGGTAGCTATGCCTGCATACACGTTGTTCTTCACGCTGACTTTCAAGGTAAGACTCAGAACCACCAGGTTCAGTCAGAGGAAGAAACCGCCCAAATGCAGAAAATGAGCACTTTTATACCAGAAAGCAACCAGACAGACAAACCTAAGATGTCTGCGTGGCAAAGAAAGGTTTCATTTGGAAGTGAGACAGGCCCATAAAACTAGCAGAGGCCTTTTTTCTTCTGTAAAGAGCTAAGAGCCAGTCTAGTCTGAGGGGATTTATTTCATATATTAAAATGGAATGCTCTAAATGTTAATGTTCTGCATCTGCATTAGAGCTGACAGATGAGGGGGAAGGCAATCCAGAATGCAAAGAAGCTTGCTGAGCTTATGTACTGCTTTGAGACACATTCAATAAAGTATTTATTTTCGTTTCAGTTGATCGTTGCATTACAAGACTACAACATTATTTCCCATAGCGATAGGTTCAAAGGTATTAAACCAAGCAGCTCTACTTCTCTGCCCTCAGTTGCTCTTCTTTCCCTAAAACTGCTCTTTGAAAACATACATTTGAAGGAGATCGATCTACAAAGCAAACTGTAATTTCACTTGTGTCTTCCAGTGTTCCTTTCTGGCTTTCAGAGACTGCTCAGAGTTATTTTCTTTGCCTTGCTTTGTTTGGTAATAGAACAAAGAGTAGCATGTGCTGATTTTCACTTTTGCATTCCTTCTCGATGGGGTCAAGAGAGAGACCGGCTCAATTAGTCAGAGATCATCTCAGGACCTGGGTTCAGGTCCTTGCTCTGGCAGACGTTGGCAGGTTGATGCAGGGGAAGTCACTTGGGGCTGGATTCACAACTTGGTGAGGGGAGGAGAGGAGAGGAGAGGAGAGGAGAGGAGAGGAGA
>VWZL01005707.1:533641-556773 GCA_013396915.1 Stercorarius parasiticus
AAAAACTCTGAACTGCAGCAATCATCACAATCCTGTGGTGTTTTGTGTAGAACAAAGGCCACAAGGGAGATGACAGTTAAGGCATTTCAACATAGAGACCCTCTGAAATACATTGTTTCACTCTGTTGTCTCACCTATATTTTCTTTCTTTTTGGAAACATAATGTACTTTATTTTTAAGCATAACTGGGGTTGTTTTCATGTTTCAGTACAAGTGGTAGAGTGTCTGTGATTATTCCTCTCTGTCCAATCTTAAGTTTCGATTGTTGGTCTCTGTATTTGTTGGGTGGATTTTCACCTGCTCCTTTTTCTCCGTCCTTCCCTAGATTGCCTTTCAACACCTCCTGCTCTCTAAAATTACCAGGGGTCTGGGTGTCTGTGTTTGGATAGCAGATCACCTTCTACCATCTGCAGCTGCTTCGCTGCCTAGCAGAATATTGATTTTTTTTGTTTTTTTTTTTTTTTTTGTAAAACAGACTGTAGGAGGAGAGGTGCAGAAATCAATATTTCATTAGACAGACCAGAATACAGCCATGTCTGATCCACAGACCTGGGACAGGGGGCAGACACCGTAGGATTAGGGTCGTAACAAAAGGCAGTAGTCGCATCAGAAAGGAAGCGGCCGAGGCACAGAGCTGGGACAGCAGGAGATGCTGCGTCGGCACGAGCACAGGCTCCTCGCAGTGGGTGACTTTACATGTCGCTTCTCATCTGTACCATGTACCATTGTCACCTGAACCATGGGAGGTGGAGGTAGACACAAGCTCAAAACCAGCCGTGCTATCTGCCAGGGTCCTCTCTTGCTCCCCTTCTCCCTCGGTACAAATTTTCATCCACACTGTTTTAACATTTCATAGAAATGTTCAGGATTAGAAAATGCCTCTCTGATCTGCCACACACCACGGACAGGACTTTTTATTCCTTTCCTCTCATGCAGAACAAAAGGCAGAATTTTAATTGCATGGGTGCAAACGCTTTGAACGGTGAATACTTGCAAACCACCACGTTCTCCTTGAAGGAGCAGGAGCTCGGTCACAAACTTCAGCAGGCGCCTCTGAAGGGATGGTGCCCTGGCAGAGAGGAAGGTGGGCACGGACCGAAAGCAGAAGGCTTTTCAGGTGGAACGGCCAGAGCTGGCGATGATCTGTATCTGCATCTAATCCCATTTCACAGATGTTCGGTAGGCCTGGGCAGACACCCACCAGGGAAAGAGCAAACTCAGCCCAAACTGCAATTAACAACATAATAAGGAATACAGGTCAAATTTGGCAAATCATTTCCTTGAAAAGGAGATAGAGCAATGCAGAAAAAGGGAACCATTTAATTTTCATATTCCGAATATTCAATATTTTGATTTTTTTATGTCAAAACAATACTTGCATGTTCAAATTTGGCTTTCTTCCCCCCAAAAAGCTGTAGAGGTTTAAAAAGAGGTTTCATAATCCAGTTTCACTTGGGTTTGAGTTCTGGCTGAAGGAAAACAGCATCGTTTTTTCCTTCTGAATTTTTAGGCTTGGGTCTGGCACATGGACTTCCATCCGCCACCAGTGGGGATGAGGGATGCCCACCTATGCCCATTTTACCCTTTGCGGGCTGGGGTTCCTTCCCCCTTTCCCACTCTTATAAAATGATGACCTTAAGCCTCTGACAAAGAGGGTTTCTGTTAATACATCTGAACATTAACTGGTTTGGGCACAGTCTCAGATAGTCACTAAGACATTATTGAAAAAATACATGCTGCCATGCCAAGAGAGAAGCAGCACATGGATAAATGACATGCTTACCAGTCCATTAATAAAGGAAAACACAATGGAAAAGACTTTTACGTGTGTGTTTTTGTCCACTTAGCAATCTCTAGCAATTAGATTTGTCTTCGGCTTTCTAAGCAGTACTGAGAGATATTTTCCGTTGTCTATTTTTTCTAATAAAATTTCACAGTGTTCTGAAAAAGGCTTTTGGCGCACGCTTGAGGAATTTGCTTGCCTGGTCTGAGAGCGCCGTGTGGTACAGTGACATTTTAACATCGCAGTACAGAGCTGATTCCCAGCTCTGTATTACTTTCTAGGGGTTAGTATGTAAATGACTTGTCTGAAGATTTGGTTTTTTACAACCCACTGATACTCTTTACAGGTCAAACTTCAAATATTTAAGTTCACTTGTGTAGTTGAAGCAACCTGTGAAATCTTGGCACTAAGTTAACATTTTCAGTTAGATTCCCAGATTTCAGCTCTTTACTGTGGTGCAAAGGGAAGGCCAATGGAGTTTGTGGGGCTTTGCCCTTGACTGCAAGGGGATTACAAATCAGCCTCACAGAACCCATTACTTGAGCTTTTGATCTTCATGTAATTGTGCCATCTCTACCAAAACACACACGCATGTACCTAAGTTTCCTTTTCTTATAGTTGAATTGCATAATTCAACAACTCATCTGACTTTTTTGAACATACACGTGCAGTAAAAAAAGGTTTCACGTGTTATATTTTACAGGTTATTTTATCAGTGACGCTGAATTGATGCTGAGGATTTGATGAGGGTAGCCTTCATGGCACTGTGTGCGTGGGTGTTTGTGGTCTCAGTACAACAGGCTCCAGATTCGTCTTGGAAATCTGGGTCAGTCTTAGATTGCAAATAAAACATAATCTTTATGGAGCAAGAGTAGAATGTGCATATACATAAATATATACATATGTATTTGCGTGCATTTCTATATGTATGTATGTGAGATATGATTTGCCAGCAGATTGAATCTACAGTGAGGTTTCTATCTCCTGTCACACAAAATAAGTGATTAATGATATCAGTTGGAGTAGAAGAGTGTCTTTTATGCAAGAAATCCTGACTTTTCATTCCAAACGTGCCAGGGGCTGTCATTGAAAAAAAAATCCTTACTCAGTATTACTGCTAATTTTGTGTGCTGCGCTGAGCTGTGTCTCCCCGATCAGACCGTTTCGGCTTTGCTTATTCTACAAACAGAGTAAGGGTTGCTGCAAGTTAAACGTGCTGCTGGAGTAAGGCAGATGTAGAAAAAGACGTGCTTTGCCTTTTCTTCTACATCCCTGGAGTGAGGATTTCTGTCTTACAAATGAGACCACTGGTGATATATCTCTTCTGAAGCAGCACATTGGAGATAAGTCACCCTCAACAAAAAATAAGAGGGGGCTCTGAATCATACAGAACTTTTTTTACTGTTTTGTGAATCACTTGAGATTGTATCATTTATTCAATGAATCTGGTTCATCAGAGGTTTAATTATGAGCGTTGTATACAGAAATCTTTCTGAAACTGTGGAAACGGCCTAAAAAAATAAGTGCTATTGATGGCTGTAATTTCTGATAGGAAATAAATAATTTGAAAATCAGGGTAACCATTACTCAAGCAGTAAAATATGGATTTTGGAGTGTTACTTCAGGCATCTGTCTTTACCGTCCCTCTGGCACTTATTTGTTTAGTTTATTGAAGCAATCAAATCACCAAGAGTTTGGGGTAATTTAAAGTGAGCTCTGTGTGTCATCTAAAGGAGATATGAATCATAATATACAAAAAACCCTAACTTAAAAACTACAGTAAGCATTATTAATACAGTCAATTTTTAAAAGCTGTTTTTTAAGGAAAGTAAACTTTTGATGTTGCCTCGAGAAAAGTTTAATTATGCACAGGAAATATGCAGCATGGTGTAATTAATGTTGACTAATCAACCTCTCTTTCTCTTTCACTTGCAGGAAAATATAAACATCAATGAAGCTTCCAGATGCTTGGTGAAACACATAATTGATAGCGAGAGTGATCCAGTCCAGTCTATTGAACCAGATGTTATAAAACCACACTTGAATTCCTCCAAGATTGTCAGTTGTTCAGCTTGCTTTAAATCCTAAGAGACTTCCAGACTACTGCAAGAGCTGAACTATGATTCACAATGTATACTTTATCCAACGTACGCAGCCTGCCCAGATTGTCCATAAGCAGATTGCCATTTTCTCAAAAATATACTTAGTTTTTTCCATAATTTTTTGACAGATAAAATTTACTATGAGCCGTTCATTGATAGGAACCATTTAAAGCTGTCTTTGGTTACTGGTAAAATAAGACTCATGGTGATGGTTGTGTTTTCCTGGTTGGGTAGCATCACCAGTGCTATCAAAACCTGTTTCTTTGCAATGTGGTTTCTGAAAGCTCCTATCCGTGATGTGCCTGCAGCAATACCCTACCTGCCCATTGGTCCTCCAGCCCATCTTCTCAACACCCTGGCCAGGCAACCATCATCATTGCACTGTTTTGTCATGCCTCACACTTGAATGATCTTGTTTTGTATGAGGAAGATGATGAAGACAATGAAAACAGAGCTGTTCAGAGACAACAGGAACACTCACGGTGAAATATCTCCATTGCACGTTCGGTCTCCTGGGTGAATTGGCAGGACTGAACACGAAGCAATGTCACATGTCGTTCAGTTCTTCAGAAAATCTTACCTTCTGAGGCTGACACAGTATTAGCTGACCCTTTCTGAAGAGTTACACTCTCCTAGGTGTTAGCATCGTCTTCAGGTGAAGCAAAACGGAACAAGTTGAGGGTGAGGGGTGACAAAACAGAGGATCAGGCGTACAGTCTAATAGGCGAAGCGCTGAGAGTTTTCAGAAAGGTCACCTGTTCCAGAAAGCCAGCAATTCCTCTGAAAAGCACTCATTGATTTTGTTCCTTCCTCTCCATCCTTCATGCCACGCGTGTTGTCCCTATGTGTTTAAATTCTATATTCTGTAAGTCCCTGCGTACATCCCTCCATTATGTTGATTCTCATGGGAAAATGCCCTGTCCATACTATAATGGAACCGCTGAACCCTTCAGGAGCTCATCTGTGCTGAGTAGCAGGGTATTTGCTTTCTGAGAACATTTTTCTAAAAAACACAATTGGATGAACGATCACAGGAAGCAAAATGAAACGATCTTAAGAGACACTCCTGGAACACGTGCAGAATTCATGGAGTTGTACTGTGGAAATGTAGTGGTTGATTTTCAGAGTCTCACAAAAAAAGCAGGTTGGTGGAGTCATTCAGACAAGCGTGTCTAGACAAGAAGTCTTGACATCTGGCTGCAAGCCTCTGCAAGACAAACTTTTCTTGTCTCCTGCCCTAGACAAATCACTTCCGTGTTCTTGTTCCTACTCGGCCTTTTCCTTCCTAAGCTGTGAACTCTCCGTGGCAGGAGCTGTCTTCTGAGATGGGTTTCTGTCCTTAGAGGTGTGTAACACCGTTGAGGGGAGGAGGCAGAATCTCATGACACCTTGCGTTTGCAGACACCACTGCAATACTTGACTGAATACTTGCTTGGAAATGAAGGAGTGAAACTCTCAAAGGCTAGGAAATATGAAAAAGTACAATAAAATCCTCAAGGTGACCTTATCCTGTGAGACCGACAGGGTTCGTGGGTCTCTAAAGTTCAGCCTATTACTGAATGGTGTGTTACTATATAGGCAACGCAGAGGAGGGCCAGATCAGAGACATAACTCTTTATGTGCTCTTCCTAAAGCCTGAAACTCATATATTTTTATCACAGAATTTTAGAATAAGAAAGCAAGGTCTGTGCTTTTAAAAAGAAAAAGCCACATCCAGAATTAATCTGCGCACACACATAAATGTACGGATCGATATATATCCTGAGCTGGCCTTTTTCGAGAAGAGTAAATTTCAAGTTGTCTTGATCGCAGTGTTATCCTTTGACAACTGTGTTAAACATCCTTTAACTCCTGCTGTGATCTGGGTCAAATACCTTAACTTTTCTGCCTCAGTTTCCTCATCTGTAAAATAGGGATTGATGTACACACCTACCTCACAGCACTCCTTGAAAGTTACTGTTGGCACCGTGCTTTGAAGACATATTTTATACAAATGCCAAGCTCTATTACCGCTCAGAATGAAATATGAGTGCCCTCTAGCATAAATACACGGTGCTGTAATGCCTTAATGCTCTACTTCTATCTGGGGCTTGTCTGTGCTGCAACAATTGGCTTCATTTATTCCACCTCAGTTAACCTAGTCGAGGTTATGAAGCAACGTGTGGCCGCATGGGATGGCTAGATTAGCTGCAGATGGGTTGCAAGCAGAAACTGTGGCTGCAACAGATGTCATGGTACTCGTTTAACAATCTCAGCAACAGAGCTGCAATTCAGAACCAGTGCCAGGTCAGCTATCTCAAATTTAAAGCGTCACTTATGTCAAGCTGGATGGGTGCCCTACTAAGGATAACACTTAATTCATACCTTGAGCCAACACCGAGATGTTCAGATGGCTTCTAAAGGGCTAAACTTCTATGAGTTTAACCCCGTGCTTTAATTATGAATCCAGATGCCTCAGGTGAAGCAGGGGAAGTTGTAATTTCTTCCAAAAATTATTTTTTGCTCAACTTGCAACAAACATAGGAGTTGTTAATGTGTTTTAGTTATCTTCAGATCACTTGTCTTTGGTGGCTTCTAGCCAATACGCACTAAGCATAATGGGAACTTTCACAAATGTTTGAGAGCTATGGCTAAAGATCTGGTATAACATTAATTAAAAAAACCCCACATAAATAAAAAAGCAAGTTTGCACAAGCCTGCTTTAAATTACGGACTCATGATCTGCTCCCCTTGTTTCTGTCGTGTCAGGTTTCACTGCATTCACAGTTCTGGGGCGCATTTTCCACCTCTGGTAGATGGTGGACAGAATTTGGCCAGTTTCTAGACTAAGGACTATACGAGGTATAAGTTCTACAGTCATACGTATTTACACCGTAAGAATTAGAAGACTGTCATGAAGAATCAGGCTTCCTTAGGAGGTTACATAATTCCAAATGTGCATTTTTATTTGTACTGAAGTGATAAGAATCTGTCAAGTCTCTTTCTATAACGCAATAAATGTGTGAATGCCACCTGGGTATCTAGCAAACAGAGCCTTCTTAGAAGGGGTTGCTGTAGGCAGGCCAGAATAAAAGCTTTAATTTAGAATTAATGAGTTCAGTTTGTGCCAATACACTTTCAGGAACAAATGTAAAATTTAATTATACTGTGTTAGTCCCTAACAGGTTGGATTTCCTTGTTTTTTATCGATACATTCTGTGCCGTGTCCTCTTTGCTGGTCATTAGGGACCAGGCTCCTTAATTGCATGGCCATTAGGGACCAGGCTCCTTAATTGCACAGACATTTCAAAATGAAACATTTTTCCCTTCTTTTCGCAGTAAGCAATAAAAGACATGAGTCTCTACTACCGTCCAAGTAGGCAAAGGTACTGCAAAGTGGATTTAAAATTAATTTTCATTCTAGTTCTCCATAAATGCCCCTCTGGGTGTCCCAGCACCTAGAACCACAGGCAGACGCACAGCTGAGGTGCTGGGCATGAGGGTTCAGCCCAAAACACTCATGAAAAATGGTGGCTGAGCATCTCCACCCAAAGACATCATTTACCAACTCAGCCACAACACCAGCAATGACAGGATGTCTTTCATCTTCTGTCTCTGAAGCTCCCTACAAACGAAATCTCATGATCCTAAATACCCTGGGAAGCATATACATATTACTGGTAGGGAAACGGATGGAGCGAAAGGTAAATATTACTCTGTTATTCCAGAAAGATCATAATTTATTTGACCAAGTTGAGCTTTCATCAGAAAGCCAGTCGGGCTCTGCGAATCAGGCTTTGTTCTTCTTAGGCACCATTTTTTTTAGATCATCTGTTTTCATTGAACTTTTCTATTCAGGAATAGTTGCTCCCAACAGTACCTTGTGTATACAGCTTGAATTGTTGTACATCAATATTTTACCTGCAGACTTTTGGTTTTTTGGCTTCTATTTTAACCTACCTGACCGTATAAAAGGGGGAGGGAGGGAGAAGGTGCATGTTTAAACAGCAGTTTTGGTTTACTTCTTAAAGCAGCTTGTCTAGCTGGAGGAAGTGAAATTGGTAAAGAAATGGGAAATGCAATTTTATGTCAATTGCCAGGAAACAGTCAATGAAAGTATATTTTACTGCACCAATATTTATGCATGTGACCGCAGGCTCTATTGTAATAAAAGATGGTATTTCTGACCAAACATGGAATATGAGTGTTTTGTAAAATTAATTCATCAACCAAAGGAAGCACATACAAGTAGCCGCAAACTAATTGAGCTTTCCTCGTATGTAGCCAATCTCTGAGATATATACATACATATTAATAATTTCGTTTAGACTGGTTGCTTTATGTACAACTTCTCTTTTAAGCCATCCAGGTTAGTGTTCGGCATTGATTAAAGAGTTACGTATCTGAGACAGAAACTTTCCACCTTTTCTACCTTCATCACCCTATTTGATATGCAATTCCAGCTGCAGCTTTTATGGATCCAGCTCTTCAAAGAACCTCAGTTCAAAGTCTAATTTTACAGGCAGAACTTTTTGGCTCACAAATAGATGTATCATCAGTTTGGGGGCTCATTATTAACCACACGCTCAATTCTTGGAAGTCTGGCTGGGTAATAAATGCCCTATATTTGCAAATTGGGCAGCTGCACGTCTAGGGTGTAGGAGCTGTATTTGTCTTCAGCTGCCAGGGCAAGCTGTTACCTGCAGCAATGTTGCACACTTGACCTTTTATGATTCCCTAGAAATATTAGATTGTTTTATTAATTAAAAAATAAAAAAAGGAAAAAGAATTAAGCGCTTGCCTGCAGTGTGAATCTAGTGTTTACTTTACAGCTTTTAGCTTTTCTGCAGCCACAAAATGAAAATAAAATTATGGCTTTGTTGCCTTTTTTTATAATGCAACCTGACATTCTCACACCCTGTGGCTGGAGGTGCTGCAAGATCCACAGCCAAATCCCCAGCGTTTAGTGGCACTGTCGCAGCTGCACTGACCCATCAACTCATAACGAGGAAATATCTTTGACTGCACAATCTGGGAATACTCATTTCCTGAAAATCATCTCCTTTACAATGGCAGTGCATCAGCTGCCTAATTACGATTGGAATCTCCATGTTTTGTGTTTCAAATGCAATAACAATAGTTTACAAAGATAAGATATTAAACTGAGCAAAGCCACAGCGCGCGACTCCCCAGAGTGGAAGCTGAGCAAATGAACATCTCCTGGTAGACTTCTCTTCATGTCAATAGCAGGAGAAAGTTGTTCTAGTCTGATATTTGCCTGGTTTCTTCCAGGAAATGAGCTTTCACATAAGATGTAATAGCTCAGTTCCACAGAATCACAGAATGGTGGGGGTTGGCAGGGACCTCTGGAGATCATCCCCTCCAACCCCCTGCCAGAGCAGGTTCACCCAGAGCAGGGGGCACAGGAACGCGTCCAGGCGGGGTTGGAATGTCTCCAGAGACGGAGACTCCCCCACCTCTCTGGGCAGCCTGTGCCAGGGCTCTGCCACCCCCACAGCAAAGAAGTTCCTCCTCATGTTTAGGTGGAACTTCCTATGCTCAAGTTTGTGCCCATTACCCCTTGTCCTGTTGCTNAACTGGTAACATTTGCACCTGGCATCTATGGAGTTTAAGTAGTTTTAAAAGACAAGCTACAATTTCTTTCAGAAATGTCATCTTCATTAAAGGTTTAGAAGTCAGAGATGCCTAAGTATTTTCTTAGGTACATAAAAGGTCATTTTGTGTATCTAGCTCTCCTGCTCACCTACCCATACATCTTCTGGTTTTGTGAATTCGCGCCTTTGGCTTTCACAAGCCATGCAAGGAAAGGGTCACTGCAAGATGGTCCTTTAGCAGACATTCTTCAGCAACATCCAAAGTCCTGCAAAGCAGATGAACATAATGAACGGGAAGGCAAGGAATACAACTGGTGTGGGCCAGGGTGGACTGAAGCATCTGGGACGGGGCCAGCACCAATTCAAGAAGCACTCAAGGGCAATGAAAGATGCTCAACAAGTTCCTCAGCAAGATGCAGAAATTGCTTAGTGAAAATCTGGTGCAGTGTTAGGCTTTTATCACTTTGAGATCTGTGAATTTTCTAGGGCACAAAGAGCTATGTTTTTACCTTGTGTGCCTTGAAATTTGCTGCTTTCCTGGCTCCCTTGCCAAAAATGCCTAGCTTCTTTCAGGAATTCTGTCTCTTTTGGCCTGTGGTGCCATCTCATCTCCTTGTCTTGACACGGAAGTGAGGAGCTTTTACCAGAGTCATTAGGACTTAGGCTCATGCTGTAGTCTTTATGTACCTTGCATCCAGAACATGCCTCCAGGGGCCTCTTGTGGTCCTGCATTAGCATTTCTGATCACAGAAATGTGACAGTTGGTAGCGCTGCAACACATGGCTGATAAAGAGGAAAGATACCTTAAACCATCCATAAACGAGTCTGCAGGCAAAATGTGCCTTTTTTGAGCGTAGCTGGCATTTGAATAAATTAAAAAAGTTAGAAATCTGACAGAAGCTAAAAAGAGAAGTTTCCCAAAGGTAGCAGCCTCTGGAAGTCTACGTCTGCTGCTGGGCAATATACAGCTAACGGGTATTTAAGGCTTCAGTTGAGCCAGGCTAACATGTCAATCCCGTCCTGGGGATTTTAACTGTAGGAGGAAAACCTTGATTCCACACCTGACTGTGATGTAGAGGTTGTAGAACACAGCACACAGTCAGCATGTGGGGAGAAGCAGCAGTATTAAATATTCTGCGTTACTTTACAAACGTCTTTGATTTTCCCCGACAAAAGCGATATATTGACAGAAGTGGACTGTTTGACAAGACCCTGCATCTTCCCTGGGAACTGTGTGCATAAAAGGTGTTATTTACAGACAAAAGCAAATCTCTGAGAGGTCAGTTATAGCATATAGCGTGAAAACCAGAGAGGCCTTTCAAACTGCCGACTGTTAAAGAGCGCTTTATTTCCCTGTTTGCTGATGGCTACGTGTTTATTATGCGATGGGAGGCTCTGCACGTGACAGCAGCTACACAGATATCTAGCCCGTATGTGTCTTGAAAATTTGGAGCCCTTTATTATGAAAGCACAAAGGGAAGCTGTGGGGTTTTTTATATCTGTTGTGGTGAAATAAACCCTTCCTGGTGTCTCATTGTGCTTTGGAGGGAAAACATAGTTTAGCAATGACTTTGCCTTAGTTGCATCTGCTAGATGAAAAAGGAACAGGAGTTACAACCTATTATTTTTCCTGTTAAATAAACTTGTTATTAGCTTATTTGGTCAATTAGCTCATAAAGCATAGCTTTTCATAGAGCATAAACTTCTCATTTCTTTAGCTAGGACTAACAGATTTCCTAAAAGATAGCCTGAATTGGTTAAATGAGCCAGGGGAAAAGGTATCTTCCACCTGAACATTGCAATGGGAAGAGGGGTTATTAAATGATGAGATCACCCCATTCTCTTTAGATGTTTTATAAACAGGATGCATATAATCCATAAGCTACGTGGGTGGATCCATGCATCCCAGGCAGATAAAATCCCAAGCTCTGGACTGTACAAGCAGCCAGCATGAACAATAAACCTTTACTGTGATAGACCTTTTCAGTAGCATATGAGAATATGAACCTTCTGTCATAAAACGCAATATCAAAGTTCCCCAACTGTTTAACCAGACTGAAAATACAGAATAGTGTGTTTTCCTTCTGTGCAGAGGTTGTCTGGAGGCTAGGCAGGCACAGTTTAGGTCTAAGTGACTTTAAAATGAGACAACTTATCAAGGTCCCCTTGGAGGCTCTGACAGTATATCAGCTATTCAGACATACAAAGTAAACAGCATCAACCATGTTTGGAATGAAGGGGGAATTTAAATGAAAAGCAAATCAAAACAAATGCTGAAAGGAACAGAGAAATTAACAGGTCAAAAGAAGTTGTTTTATCGGTCTGCTGGACTGGCCGTTACGGCTTACACAGCCAGAAAGCAGGTGTGTGCGTGGCGCAAGGGAACCAGCCTGCCCTGCCAGGGTCAGCGGCCACGCGGAAAGAAGTTTGGTTCAAGTCCGGGGACAGACCGTCTGGTCAGCATTCTGTCAGGGTTATGGTGGAGGATGGCACCTCCAGCTGATGTGGCTCTGGCAGGCTCCCAGGAGTGCAGCACCTCTGACAAGGTTCATCAGGACGGTTTTGTGCTTGGCAAACAGCTCTTTGGCAGGCAAAAGCAACCATAGACTCATAGAATCATTGCCAATCACAGAATGGGTTGGGTTGGAAGGGACCTTAAAGATCACCTAGTTCCAACCCCCCTGCCATGGGCAGGGACACCTCCCACCAGCCCAGGCTGCTCCAAGCCCCATCCAGCCTGGCCTTGAACACCTCCAGGGATGGGGCATAATCCTATGTATTAGGCTACGTTCCTCACTATGCCATGACATGGAGGTCCATTCTCCCTCCAGACGAGCATGGATGGGTACTGGCTGGGTTGTTTTTCAGCAGAGGTGATGAGACAGAGTTCTGGTACATCCTTGGTGTCTGGATGCAGTGATGACCCTACTAGCACCAGCTGGAACTCTTTTTGAATCACCTAATCCCAGGAGCAAAGAGGTACAGGGATATATGGAGCACAGCTCTTCAGGTGGATGCTTCCTCTCCCTCCCATGGAATCACAGAATTGCCTAAGCTGGAAGGGACCTTTAAGACCATCCAGTCCAACCATCAACCTAACTCTGACAAACCCACCACTAAACCATGTCCCTCAGCACCACGTCTGCCTGGCTTTTAAATACCTCCAGGGATGGTGACTCCACCACTTCCCTGGGCAGCCTGTTCCAGTGCTTGACAACCCTTTCAGTGAAGAAATTTCTCGTAATATCCAATCTAAACCTCCCCTGGCACAACTTGAGGCCATTTCCTCTTGTCCTGTAGATGCAGTCTTGCCCACCGCTGATAGAACTCTTCAAAGAAAAGAAAGTCAGATTGGAAAGGGGATGTAAGCACTCAGTGGAGGACACAGTTTGACGTGCAAAATTGCAGTCCTCAAAACACAGAGGCGGCTGCCAGCCCCGAGAGGTCCAGCTCTGCAGTGCCTCGGCTGCTGGCAGCAGCAGTGCTCCAGGTGCCTCAGCTCTGCCTCCTGGCGTGCTCACGGATGCCTCCGTGGCGACAAGACTGAGTAGCTTAATACCCAATTAATTCTCATTATTTCTCCACTACACAGACCCTCATTATGAATTTTTAAACAACAACTTCAAAGTGTTACTGCCACCCTGTTTTCTATGCAACAGCCCACTGGTTAAAATGTTCAACCTGTTCTTCCCGGTGGGTTTCAAAGCCCCATCTCACGTTGCCCTGAGGTGGAGCAAGCAATAGAACCATTGCCTGCCTGGAATAAACCATTTTGGGACCAGGGTTTAGACTGAATTAATCAAAAGATTATCTAAACTGGAAGCAAAATAACTCATTTGGAAAGTGCGCAAAGACTTCAATTGCTTTCCCGGCTTGACGCACTCTGTCATGCATTTTAGACGACATTTTTTGTTAATAGAAAGAAAGAGCAGAACTTGTAACTCTTCCATTCCTGACTGGATGTAATAACTGATATGTTACAAAGCCACATGGCCACAGGTTTCCTTTTCCTTAATAAATCCTGAACTGCTTGACAGAAGGTGAATGAGCTTCATCACAGCTTGTATGAGCCTTACACCTCAGCTCAGGAAGCTCATGGCCTGGTGATCTCGGGATTGTTGTGGAAGCACAGCTAAGAATCAAGCCGAAGATTTAGAGGTGCAAGTTCTATAAAATGTATAAAATGTCCTCTGCGATTTTATAACAGCTGTCTCTTCTCATTTTTATATATTGCCTCTGTGTGTTTATGCATCGCAGGTAAACTTTGTGCATAGAAATGAAATAGCTGCATTTGCATTTCTGTAAAGCCAGGTTTGATTTGAGAGATACAAAAGCTATAAATACGTCTGGATGCACATTGGTCTTCTGCTCTGATAACAATAAATGCATTTGTGATGTGATTTACCACCTAATAAAGAAACTGAGGAGGAAAATAAAAAATGCAAATTAAGAAAAGCAAACAGGGTGAAATTAATTGCAACATGTCTTTTAGTGTTAAGGAAGATAGAAGAGCTAATCTTACAATGGAGATTCTTAAAAGCATACTGTCATTAAATAAACAATTGCAAGCCGGAATAAATGCACATGTCAAGCAGATGGGGCTGTCAGCAAGAACATAGTGGAGCAACGTGTTGAGATGATTAAAGAAAAAACACAGAAAGGAGGAAATAACATGATAAAATTATTTCAATTTAAACCGGTAAGGCAACACTGCAAATTCACAAGGGAAACAAGAAAGTGTTGTAGCTCTTCTTGTGACATACTGAGTAAAGATGCATCGGCAATACCAAATTACTGCAGGCATATGACAGTTATGAGAGGAAATCATGATTGCAAATGGCACCAAAAATAATAGAGATTTAGCCCAGGTCTCAGGTTCATACATGCCCAATGTCCACAGAATAGATACACTGAAGTACCTACAACAAAGAATTAAAGTAAAAATAGATTGAATTCTGGAACTATGGGAGCCCTGCAGTTCCTGCTGAGCTGTCAGTGGGTATGTTACTGTTATACAAGGGACACACGGGAAATACAAAGTCGACAACAATGCTTTTCAAGTATCCGAAGGTCGTGAGGAAAACCATCCCCAAATAACGGCATGTTGGTTTCAGAGTCATAAGATTCCTCTAAAAACAAAATAAAACCTTATTTTCTGGTTTCTGAACACTGGGGGCTTCATACAATTTTCCTCCCAGCTTTTCTCATTAAACATGATCTGGAATAATCCTTTTTTTAAAAAATAGACAATGAAAGACAAAATTCCCCCAGACCCATGTGATTCCAGAAACTGGGAGCTCAGTAGAAGGATTGCCACTAACTTGTGTTAATTAACACCTTTGAGTGACTGTCCAAATTCAACTGTCATTTCTGAAAGCATCGGCTTTAGTACAATAGACAGTCCAAAATATATAGTATTTATAGGAAGAATACTATATATGCATATAGTATGTATGATTTATGTACAGCATTATCTACACAACTCAGCACAACATATAGCAGAAATTAAAGGTATGTGTGCAACTGTAGATGTAGGGCTACTAAATTTCCAAAGGGAAAGAATGTTCCTGCCAGACAGGCTTTTCCAAGGTGGACTCCTCTCCATGGGCCACAGATCCTGCCAGGAGCCAGCTCTGTCATGGGCTTTCCACAGGCTGCAGCTTCCTTCAGGGCACTTCACCTGCTCCAGCGTGGGGTCCTCCAGTGGCTGCAGGTGGATCTCTGCTCCACCATGGACCTCCGTGGGCTGCAGGGGGACAGCCTGCCTCACCACGGTCTTCATCATGGGCTGCAGGGGAATCTCTGCTCCGGCGCCTGGAGACCTCCTCCCGCTCCTTCTTCACTGGCCTTGGTGTCTGCAGGGCTGTCTCACACATTTTCTCACTCCTTTCTCACATTGCTGTGTAGCATTTTTTACCTTTTCTTAAATACGTTATCATAGAGGCACCACCAGCGTCACTGATGGGCTCAGCTTTAGCCAGTGGTGGGTCCGTCTTGGAGCCGGCTGGAACTGGCTGTCTGCGACGTGGGGGAAGTTTGTCTTGTCTTCTCACAGAGGGCACCACTGCAGCCCCACCTGCTACCAAAACTTTGCCACATAAACCCAATACAGTCCCAAATCAACTAATCCTCCTATTCACCCTTCCTCCCATCCCAGAGTTTCCTCATTCCTCCTACTTCTCCTAGTGGTTGACCAGACAGACCTCTAAAAGCAGAAAACTAGGATAGATGCAGAAAATGAAAAGCAGTCATGGTGGATCAATGGAAGGCAGCACATTATAGCACACTGATTAAAACACTTCACAACATGTGTGGAAGGGCACTCTCTTTGGATTTATCAATCTCAACATGCTACAGAAAGGGTGATGTACAATTTCCTTCTTATTCCTTGGTGACTGTTATACAAAAGCAATACCCCTANTGCGACGTGGGGTAAGTTTGTCTTGTCTTCTCACAGAGGGCACCACTGCAGCCCCACCTGCTACCAAAACTTTGCCACATAAACCCAATACAGTCCCAAATCAACTAATCCTCCTATTCACCCTTCCTCCCATCACAGAGTTTCCTCATTCCTCCTACTTCTCCTAGTGGTTGACCAGACAGACCTCTAAAAGCAGAAAACTAGGATAGATGCAGAAAATGAAAAGCAGTCATGGTGGATCAATGGAAGGCAGCACATTATAGCACACTGATTAAAACACTTCACAACATGTGTGGAAGGGCACTCTCTTTGGATTTATCAATCTCAACATGCTACAGAAAGGGTGATGTACAATTTCCTTCTTATTCCTTGGTGACTGTTATACAAAAGCAATACCCCTAATAGGGTGAAGATCAAAGAAAACCATCCTCTTAGATTAAGTCCCAAGCGTATCTTTCTTTTCTTGGTAAGGAAGATAGAAATACCAAGGGGAAAGATTCGGCAGCTGAGCTACTGAAGTGTACCCATCATGCAGCACATGGACCAATTCCCTACAAGATCTCCGGTAGGGTATTTAAAAGTCCACCTCCCTGGGGCCATGCTTCAACCCAGAAGCTGAATCTCTTTCTCTCACCTTTTCTTGCGCCTGCTTTTTCTGTGACGTATCAGGCACTGGTGAATGACTGGGCTCACAGAAATCTTCACTAAAACCAGAGGTGGTCTGGCAGCCACAGAAATCTTTGCAATCAATTGAGTCATTAGGCTGTCTAAGATTGCAGTCATTAATAAGAAATCTTTTCATTTGCTTGTAACGATGACAACAAAAATACGCTTTTCTCAGATCTTTTCCCTAACACAGCAAGAACCTCCCTAACAGCAAGAACCTCCCTAACGCAGCAAGAACCAAACGCAGCTTGAGAAGTTCTTGAGCTAAGAATATCTAGTAGCTGAGACAATATCAAGGACTTGCACTCTTCGTACTCTCACCTCGTTGCTTTTGATGATTTGTGGAAACAGGCCACTGGACCCTTGGTCTGGCTCAGGATGACTCTTTTTATGTCATGCAGTTAGTGGAATGAAGACAGCTGAAAACTTTTTGGGGATCTACCAGCCTTCATCCAATAGGAAGCCAGGGTAATTGGTCAGCAATTTTTTGGCCTGTGCTCTGCGAGAATCGTACTGCATGTTAGGAAAATTATTCCTCAGTTAATCACTTGGAGCTAAGCAATTTGGCATCCTGAGTATTCACACTTTAATTCTTAGCAACATGTAAAATGTCCCTTTGGATAACGTGTTGTGGTGGGTTGACCTTGGCTGTCTGACAGGTGGCCACCAAGCCACGCTATCATTGCCCCTCCTCAAGAGGACACGGGGAGAAAATACAATGGAAAAGCTCGTGGGTGAAGATGCTGCCTGCATCTTCTTTGATGCCCTTTTACAAGACAAAGTGAGGCATCGCTTTACTTGTGCTCGGTTTTTCGTTAATTGTCATCTGGCTCTTTCTTGGCTATATCTTACCTTCATCTTACCTTCCTATATTTTATCTTTTGTCAGTCAGTAATAGATGATGGAGATAAATTTTTCCTTTTGAACCTGAGATTTTAGCTAATTTTAGCCAATATTCATGCTGCAGCAAATGTTCCCTTCCAGGTCATTTAGGTGTGCTACCACTTCTACATGACTGCAAGCATATCAATCTGGTCATAACTCATTTCTGAGGTTTCAGCCAGTCAATCTATAATGAGAATACATTGTATCAGCCCACAAATTGATGTAAGTTTTGCATTTGTTGCATTCTATTTCTCCCGCTCTTTGTCTCAATGGTTGTCCCCTTTGTGGTCTGTACAGTTTTGACAGTTTGTCGTTGACCCCATTACACTGATCTAATTGATGACCACTTGAATTATGATGACAAAGCAGCTGTATTAATCATGTAACACATCTGACTTCTTTTACCATATTAGCCCTCTGGGAAATCCTTTAGCAAATTACATCCACATGTTAAGCTCCTTTGAACAATCAGTTGAGCTAAAGCTTTAGCCACCAAAATCCATTTCTTTTCTTTAGAAATCAGTCTCCTAATTTCTAGCGACTTAGCCTTTTTTCCACCAGGTTAAGACCAAATTATGTGCATATTTCATGCCCAAAGAACATTCATTTTAGTATGGGTAAATGGAATGAACACAGTAGCTGTCAAATTATGTGAACTGTAAATTTTCCTATTCTGAAGTATATAACAATGTCTTGCAAGCTCGAAGAACTTCACTGTTCTTCTTTTTTCCTGCGTGCTGAAAATGACCTGGAATATTTATCAGGATGAACAAAATGTGCTCAGTTTTCACCTTACCCTGGAAAATCTTTTTGCCTCATCTCATTCTGTACAGCAGAAACAAGAAAGAAAAGTCTTCAGTGTGGACATGTATGGCAATTCAGACTTTTTTTTGGCTGGACTTTTTTGTTACTAGTACATCCTGCAAAGGACATTAACATTTTCCTGCCTTAATTTTGTGACAATTTATATGCAGCGATGCCACAGTTTAGTGTAGTGACTGCTTATTTGTGTAGGTAGGTTGCCTTTCAGACACATAGGTCTGCGCTGCAGCTGTGTGATTTACATGGCCTTCCAAGAGAAATGTGTATGGAAATCCCAGTTGGGAGGCACCCTTTCCCACAGGAACAACATGAAATCTCAGCACCACTTAATCTCATAATTGGTTCAGAAGTCACATGCTGTCCTTGCGCTACATGAATAAATATCAGCTCAGGTGCGTGAGTTACACTCTGAGTAGACATGCAATGTTCCTTATGCTTCATGCACCTGATAGAAATATAGTCAAATCAGCACAATACTGAATTTATCCTGCGTTTCAACAACGCTTCTTAGCTCAGATTTAGCATCTTACTGCTTTGTGGTTTCTCCAATACCCAGGCTTCTGTCTGCCAAGAAGTCCTACAAATAGTCTCATTAAGGGGAGATTTGGATAAAGCAGAGTTATAACTAGTGAAAAACAGCCTTCTACCATCACATTCCACTAGTCAGATGTTAAGTGAATTAGGAAAAAATGGCAAAAGTATTGATTTCTTTAGGGTAACTTTAAGAATTTCTCTGCAACAGAGCTTCAAAGCTCACAAATCTGCCAATCTTTCAGAGACTCAAGACTTGCTCTTGCACAAACACAACAGTATTGTTCAGTAGGTGGACCGTCAGCCTGCTGTGGTAGAGCAGAATCTCTCTTATTATTCAGCTGTACACAATGGAGGTAGCCCTAAAAGGTGTTAATCGAAAGTTACAGGTCTTGCCTCAAAGGACTTGTGGTATAATTACTGACTGCACGTGAAGTAGGAGGCCACACAAGTGTGGCAGCAGTAAGCTTACGCACCTACTTTATTGCTGAGCCTTGTCTCAATTATAAGTGTCTTTAAGGTTCTTCTCGCTTGGTGTATTTCGGGTCTCATAACACAGACACTCTAACAGAGGCATTTGAAAGAAAAGGAATAATACTTTTTGAGCCTTCTTAGTGGGAAAAAAATGTTTTTGCAGGGATTGTGGATAACTCTTTGAAATTATTTGGTTTTGTTCTTCCTACAAAATTCTAAGAATGGTATTAAAATGTTAAGTCACTGTCTTTTCTGCTAATAAAATATCTTGTATGCATATATGTTCTGTGCAGTGTATCAGAAAGATTATGAAATGTGTTTCTGGAAATGCTTCTGCACCTAAGGTAAGTGAATAATCTAACCTACTGTTGTGAAATGCAGTGGTTTCCTCAGTAAGATAAAAGGCATGGCGGCAGAAAAACATCTTGATACACAAAGAAATGCTGACACTGCAAATGATCCAGCATTAAGGTGCTGATTTTTAACACCTATTGTGCCTTAGCAGCAAGAAATATTGTGGGATTTTTTAAAAGACATTCTCATTACGTTCATGACATTGATTACTTCATAAGGTTTTCTTTTCCGCCCTCGTTAAGCTGGAAAGAGTGCTGCTGCCTCATTGTCTGCTGCTGGGGCTCATTCCACCCGCACGCAGCTTGCTCTGCCCGGCTCCCACTAGGTCTTGAAGAGCAGATGACTGAGTTGAGAGAGAAACCTCTTTATGTGACAGAACATGCGCACGTATAGTTAGGTGAGGTCTTAAAGGAATCTCTTTCCATTTTCCCACCCTGTACTCCTGGGAAGGGATATTTTGGCACGCAAGAGCTATTTTTCTAAGACACACATTGGCATTGAGCTCAGCTCCCTCCTACGTTCAGCATAGGTTTTAACCAGTGAAGCATTTTCGTTTTCACAGTGAACCGAATATACTGTTCTGTACTGCACTGCCTCTGAGCTGCAAGGGGAAGGGATGGAAGAAGTACAGTTGCGCTGAGATCTATCTGGGATCCGGCACTGGCCCAAGAGCCTTCCTGTGGGCATATCACATTTGAATTTTGGGGGACGATAAACCTTCAGGAAAAAATCCAAAAGTTAGGGACAAGTTTCCTGAGGAAAAGGATAGCTGCCTAGATCAGCAGATAAGCCTAATGATACGGTCGTTATGATCAGAAGAGGCGACAGAGACTTGGCAAGGGACCTCATTCCTAATATGTTAGATCCTACCTCCCTTTAACCCAGAAAAGCTAGATCTGCCATTAGATTTTGCATCTTCCTCCCTCTAAAAAATGTCATTTGTGAATTCACAGGTCTTGTGATATTTCTAACAGAAAATGGAAATAGCAAATCATCACAGAGACAAGCAAGGGATTAGCTCAGCGTATTACTGGCCGCCTTCATGTACGCTCCATTTGTATCTGGTTTGGCAGAAGAACAGTTTCACAGGGAACAGCCCCAGGACCTTCCAGGTTGGACTACAATCAGAGATGAGAAGTCAGACACAAAGGACACCACCGGGAACTTTTCCCTTTCTAACCGTGCACTGCTTTTATTCTAGAACACTCCTTGGGTGATTGCTCCGTTACGTTGAATACCGACAGAGAGCTTCACGTCAGGCCCTTTGAAAAGCCGGGGGGGCTATGCAGGAATTGTGAGTTGCGCTGGTTGGCAGATGATGACGATAGGAATATTTTGCTTTATGTACAAATTCCTGCTATCTTAAAAACAGGACAAAAAGCAAATCCGCTGGGCAGTTTCCCAGGTCTGAGCTTTTTTTTAGCTTTCCTTTTTGTGTGCTGCTGTGACTGTGGTTGGTGTGGCTGTGCAGTCCCCCCACACCTTCTCCCTTCCATCCACATGGAGATTCTCCCCTGAAGCAAGAATAAGCACCTTCCCCAAGATTATTAAAATTGCACTGCTTTCTGATGTGAGTGGAGATGTGTGCCCGTATATAGAGTTTCCTACATTCAGTTGTTTGAGCGGTGACTAAAACAACAGCCAAAATTCTCAATCTGCATCTGAGGCTAGCAAGTTGAGTTGGGTGGAAAAATGCAGGAGAATGCATCTTGCATGTCATTCCTACAGCACACACGGACATGCCTCTCTTCCTCTTGTATGCCTATGAAGGGAATGAAGGTACATAGCCATCAAAAGTATTGCAGGCTACTTTCTGAAGTAACAAGTGGTAAAAACACCTGGAAACACCTTAAAGAACCTTTCTGCTGCCAAGGGATCATCAGAGAACAGTTTTCCATGGTACAGAATTTACTTGTCATCATGGATACAGCCTTCAGGAGAATCTTTGTAGAGGGCATTAATTTCAGCTCCAGAGGCAGCCTGGCTATTGTAGTAAGAGTATTGTACAGTAAGAACTACATTGTACTATTAACCAGTGTGCTGTTGCAGTGTCTGTCTGGGGGATAAAGCACAAAATCTTCAAACTGCAGGAGATCAATCTCCATTATTCTATAAATGAGATTATCGGCTTCCTTGGCTGGTAAAATATGTTTTTCATTCCAGAGTTCTCACACCTATAAAATTCTGTGAGATTTATAAGTAGAACAATAATATAGATATGAGGTCTGCCAGATGCTACTAGTTACGAAGTAGCATAAAATGGCACTGAATGACACCAAACTTTTACAGATCAAGCCATTTGCGTACAAGTATCTAAACAGAGATATACATCATGCTTCAGGAACAAAACTCATTTGTCTTGAGTGACTTCCATTTGTTTAATTGCATTGTTCTCCATTTTGGTCTGCCTTTTCAAAGATACTTCTTTGTACATATTTTGTGTAGGTCTCATTCATGCCAGTATATCGTTGGAAGGAAAATAAACAAAGGAAAAAGAGAAATGGGATCATGCCATGAAAATGACTGTCAAGGATGCTCCTGAACAAATGAACTTTTTATGGGTTGTTGTCTTAGAATCATAGAATCACAGAATCATAGGATAATTTGGGGTCAAAGTGACCTTAAAAGGTCATCAAGTCCAAGCCCCTGCAATGAGCAGGGACATCTTCAACTAGGTCAGGCTGCTCAGAGCCCCTCCAACCTTACGGTGAATGTTTTCAAGGATGGGGCATCTAGCACATCTCTGGGCAACCTGTTCCAGTGTTTCACCACCCTCACTGTAAAGAATTTCTTCCTTATATCCAGTCTAAATCTAGCCTCTTCTAGTTTAAAGTCATAACTCCTTGTCCTATTGCAACAGGCCCTGCTAAAAAGTTTGTCCCCATCTTTCTTATAAGTCCCCTTTAAGTACCGAAAGGCTGCAATAAGGTTTCTCCGTAGCCTTCTCTTCTCCAGGCTGAACAACCCCAACTCTCTCAGATTGTCCTCACAGCAGAGGGGCTCCAGCCCTCTGAGCGTCTTTGTGTCCCTCCGCTGGACCCGCTCCAACAGGTCCATGTCTTTCCTGTGCTGGGGGCCCCAGAGCTGGACACAGTACTGCAGGTGGGGTCTCACCAGAGCAGAGTAGAGGGGCAGAACCCCCTCCCTCGACCTGCTGGCCATGTTTCTTTTGATGTAACCCAGGATGTGGTTGGCCTTCTGGGCTGCAAGTGCACATTGTTGGCTCATGTCCACCTTTTCTTCCACCAGTAGCCCCGAGTCCTTCTTGGCAGGGCTGCTCTCTATCACATCATCCCCCAGTCTATATTGATACCGGGGGTTGCCTGACCCAGGGGCAGGACCTTGCACTTGGCCATGTTGAACCTCAGGAGGTTCACACGGGCCCACTTCTTGAGCCTGTCCAAGCTCCTCTGGATGGCATCTTGTCTCTCAGGTGTGCCAACTGCACCACTCAGCTTGGTGTCATCTGCAAACTTGCTGAGGGTGAATTTGACCCCCTC
>VWZL01005707.1:556828-702438 GCA_013396915.1 Stercorarius parasiticus
AGCATCTTTGTGTCCCTCCGCTGGACCCGCTCCAACAGGTCCATGTCTTTCCTGTGCTGGGGGCCCCAGAGCTGGACACAGTACTGCAGGTGGGGTCTCACCAGAGCAGAGTAGAGGGGCAGAACCCCCTCCCTCGACCTGCTGGCCATGTTTCTTTTGATGTAACCCAGGATGTGGTTGGCCTTCTGGGCTGCAAGTGCACATTGTTGGCTCATGTCCACCTTTTCTTCCACCAGTAGCCCCGAGTCCTTCTTGGCAGGGCTGCTCTCTATCACATCATCCCCCAGTCTATATTGATACCGGGGGTTGCCTGACCCAGGGGCAGGACCTTGCACTTGGCCATGTTGAACCTCAGGAGGTTCACACGGGCCCACTTCTTGAGCCTGTCCAAGCTCCTCTGGATGGCATCTTGTCTCTCAGGTGTGCCAACTGCACCACTCAGCTTGGTGTCATCTGCAAACTTGCTGAGGGTGAATTTGATCCCCTCCAAGATATTGAACAGTACTGGTCCTAGTACAGACCCCTGAGGGACACCACTTGTCATCGATCCCCATCTGGACACTGAGCCGTTGACCACTGCCCTCTGGATGTGACCATCAAACCAACTCTTCATCCACCAAATGGTCCAGCCATCAAATCCATGTGTCTCCAATTTAGACAGAAGGATGTTGTGGGGGACTCTTGTCAAAGGCCTTACAAAATTCCAGATAGGCAACTCTATTATTGTCATAATAGTATTTTTTAATAATAATATCAATAATATCTTCTTCGTAGAATATATAGACAAGATTATGAGCCAGTTATACCACAGAATAAAAAGCAATGTCTATCTGAAAAAAATAGACAGCAAACAAAGATATAAGCAGGCTAAAATAAGGGAATCATGTACTAGGGGATTGGGCTGGAAATTTTGTATCATCTGTTCCTGTTTTATCATATTGTTCACATATTATATTACGTCATAGTGTCAAAATATCATGCATGAATGGATTCATAAAAGTCTAAATTCTTTTGTGAGTGTTTACTACAGTTTTGTACCAAGTCTAGCACAAAAGATGGCTGTTCTATGACTGTTCTTCAAGCTGCTGCAAAAAAAATTTTATATAATCACAAAAATAGCTACAGCTCCTTTTTATTTCATCTTTTTGTTGCTAAAGCAAAGCATCATTGCAGGTCCACAGTGAAACTCATTTCTAGTCTGTACTTAACACTGAAATCTGTAAAATCTAAAGAACAATAATGCATTCCACCGACTAAAAAAAGGGAACCTAGTTACATGATCTTTCCCAAATAAGCCGATCACCTCCTAATGTTTCTGTTAAAACGCATTTCTGTTTCATGATCTAAAGTAACGTGGAGCTGATTATATTTTTCTCACAAAAGTGTCACTAGCTGAAAAAGACCCACAAAAAATCCCCAGAAACCTCAACGGGAATGTTGTAGTTGATTCAAAGTTCAAACAAAATGGCAATTTGATAAAAATTGGAGAGGAAAGAGGAGATAATGTGCATCAGTACTGCTGCCAAAGAACCATATCTGTATTAGACCTGTCCAAGAGAAAACAGTAGTCAATATGGAAGAAAAGGCTGTTCATACCCAGCCTTACTCTTGCCCCTAGCCAGATCATTTCCATTCAAAATCAACTAAATCTTCCACTGCCTGTCTCAGAGGAAGATGAGTGTCTAGTCTTCCTTCACAGTCCAGCTCCTTTTGCCTAATCGCGCATCACTTCATGGAAAAACAAATAACCAGTAGTTCTACACTGTGATCGCTTCGTGACAGCTCCTTCTGGAAGGAACTTCAGCTTTCCGTAGTGACAGACTAGAACACCCTCAGTACCCAGCACTGCTTTTTCAACATTTCTTAAATTTAAAGTTTTCCTAAATTATAAAACCACGTCACATATGAAAAGCATAAAATGCCCTGCTGCTCCTATAAATATTAAATAAAGATGACTCAACAGACGCGCGGGAAGAAAAAAGGACTTGCACTCTGTGTGCTGTCTTCCACTTGGTCTTGTCTCTTCACGTATATTTACTGCTACCAGATTATTACTAAACACAAGCTTAGATGTTTTGGCCAATGTTAATAAAGAAGGTGTGCTGCTCTCAGCATCTTTTTGCTTTCCTTCGCTCAGGTTAGGAAACTAAAGGAGTCAAGAGACTCCAGAAACCACTCCAACCTATGAAGCTTTAGGCCATTAGTAATGCTGGAATTAAAAGATTAAAACACTTGTTTCAAGTGCTAAATAGTCATGTTCTCTTATTAATTTCACCCTCTACTAAGCATTATGCCATACTTTGCAGTGCACGGATTCATCCCGCACATCCTGTGCAGAAAAGCGCTTTGGGCTTGCGTTTAAATTTGAGTGCTCTCCTAAATGAAGGTTCCAGTCTTTATCCTCTCTGACGTTCATTTACTCCTCTCATTCCTCCAACCCCAGTTCTCAATGCCCTTAAACGTGTTTACTTTGAAAGCCACACTTAAAATTCAGTGATTTTATGAAGATCCAGAGCAAACCCCTAATCTGGAGACGTCCCCAGACAGCATATGCCCAAACGCTTCATTGAATCAGGCCTACCAGGCCAGGGCTAAGTTCATCTTTAAAGATACTCTGTGCTTGCAGTTCCTGCTGAGGCATTTCTATCCGTGTTCCTGCGCCGGCATTTTTAACATCTGGCTGAATTTGCCTGTGCTGCATAGCTGGATGTGTGACAGACTCTCAGAGCCAGACATTTATCCCTCCTGCATTACCGCACCGTGGCTTTGCTGTACTGCGGGAAAGAGTCCTACCCATCACATTAAAAATGCAAGAAACAATTAAAGAATCCCGCTCTTAACGAGGTAGTACTTCTCCCATCAATTTTAAGAAATGAATATTGCACGCTCCTTTTTAAGCGTGTGAGCTTAGTATTCACCGCTCTCTGTTGTCAAGGACAGAAGCTCCTGCTGTAACGTGCTGAGCTCCTGACACTTGGACGATCTCGCGCCGAGCCTTGTGTGTTGGGTGGCTGTCACATCTAATTAATGTCAATCCCTCCCAGGGATCCTGCTTCTAAGTCACAGTCCTTGGCCAGACAGATTGAAGTGCTATTCTAGGTGGAGTATATGGAATGTATTCATTGAATGTATTGAATATAGGCTGTGCCAATTTACAAAGCAAAAAAAAAGCTAGACAAATTTCTATTTAAAAATGCCTCATTTTTACCCACGGAAATGAATGTACATGAAATGGTTTAAGTGTGGGAAATCTTAGGAGAAAAAAATAATCAGTGTCAGTATTGTAGACCTTCGGGGAAAAAATCTTCATGACGAAAGGATGAATTTACCTCTGACAAAAGCAAGATAAACAACGCTGATTGCTGAAGCCATGCGAGTCAGTCAGCAACACGTAACAACGCATTGCTGTTCACTCTCTAAAGGTAGCTACCGCAAGTGTTTAAGTGACAGAAATAAAATATGCTTCAGCTTTTTAAACAAAAGGAGAACTGTGAAGCCATGGTGCTTATCATGGAGTTGATCTAGCTGGTTAGTGCATGTTCATGTAGAACCAAAGCAATGGAGGGAACAGGTTCAGTCTGATGTGTTGTGGGAATGGACGCCTGCAGTTGCTATTAAAACTTAATTCCTGGTACCTAGAATCCTGTTCAATCCCTTTTCTCTTTGACCTGCGTATTCAAATTTGTGATTGCAACCTACACGTATAAAACCTTTCACAGTCTTTCAGTTTGAGCAGTATTGCAGAAAAGGAAGAGAATATCATGATTAAAATTACTTTGAAATGACAACTTTGAAAAGTGAGAAAAACAGGGCTGTTTGGTAATAAGCTCTGTGGCAGTTGTATAATAATGCTGAAAGCGTGCACAGAGGTCTCCCGGACTCCAATATCTTTGGAGACCTATGAAATCCTGAAGGGAACAACAAGAAGAAAATAATTGGCCCAACATTAGCCAAAGTAAACATTTTCATTGTGTCAGAGTTTGGGTTCCTACTTGGACTAATGTAGGTGGGAAATGACCTCTGGATCCCATTTAGTCCAGCTGCCTCCTCAAAGCAGCTCTAATTCCAAAGGTAAAGGAGGATGCTCAGGGCCTTGTCTGGTCAAATTTTAAAAATCTTCAACGATGACAATTCCACAGCCTCACTTTGAAATTTTCTTTGGTAGAAGTTGTGTTTGTTGCTCCTTGTCTTTCATTGTGCACCTTTCAGAAAAGTCTGGCTCCATCTTTTTATTACCTCCCTTAAGACTTTTTAGGATACTTTCAGGAATCATCTGAATTGCTCTGCAGAGATGATGGCACACCTTCACGACTGATGCCAGTAGCAAATTTAACTCAAATTTCCACAAGCAAAATAGGAGCAGAAATGTAGATGTCGTTGCAGGCAGACAGAATTTTAAAAGCAATGCTCCCTCTAGTCATGCAGAAAATACATATCTCATCTCGATTCAAACATGCAGGGAAAACAATTAAGTATGGCTGTTACTGCTAGATCCAATGAAAAATGCCTTCGGTTTAGGCAATATCGCATAAGATGATAAAGTAGTTAAAGTTAAATGTGCTTTTATTGCTGGAGTTCTCCAGCTCAAATGGGAATGCATCCAAAACCCAAACTTGTTGTGGACTTCATTTCTACGGGAAAACTCCCCCAGGTGGAGGATGTATGTAATGAGATGGTAATTTTCTGCAGGTTCACCATGATAAACCAGTTGTTTGCCACATATATTAAAACTCCATAACTTACGGACAATCAGAACATTTCTCAAATTCATGTTAAATTTACTGGGAAGTTACAGCTGAAAGAAAATAGGCAAAATATTTTAGAAATCCATAATGGACGGCAGTGATGTTTTTTTGTGACACTTCTAACAAAATTCAAGGAAATGAAGGGAGAGATTGGTACATTAACCACTTCCACTTCTACCCACTTAGTAGTACCCAAAGAACACAAGAAACTCCTACTCATACCCCTGCTCACACCAAGAAAACTGAATAATTCTTTCTCATTTCCAAGAAGACAACTCCAACCATAAATATGAGGGTACTAGATACCTATGTTTAGATATCTGACTTACTACCCAATTCAACAAGGTTGAATTTTAGTTGTTAACATCCCCAGTGCCTTCCATCTTTTTCTTCTGGGAGAACATATGTGTACCTGTTCTCCAAGATTACAGTCCTTTGCACTGAAGAAGTTCCTTGAGGCTGAGTTCAGACCACTGTTCCTTGTCCCAGTGAGCCATCCTGGGCTCCGTGTTGGTAAAGATGTTCATTAATGACATGGCAAAGAGGGCTAGCAGGGAAATGTAACACCATAGGAAAAAAAAGCATGAAGACATAAGGCCCAGAAAACACGAACAGTTGTACAGCTCTTCTAAGACACGCAGGTTTAGTGACTTTTAGGGACTTCAGACAGGTTACTTTGGTATTACGAACAGTTCAGACCAAACTACAACAGAAATAGAAAGATAGAGTGTTATGTTGCAAAATTTTCACCCGGTTATTCCCAGAGCTGGTTTTAAGCAGCTGTTGTTATTAGCAAGGGCATCAAATTTATAAGGTATTTAGAACATCTAGACATTATATATGTGTACAGACATAAATATAATTGATTTATACTTCAGAATAATGTTAAAAATAATGTCTTACCCTGTCTCTGAATTAGTTTCACTATTCCTTCTTCCAACCTTGCCTGTAAGTCTTTTCCTGTACTTTTCCTCTGCTGATTTTCACGCCTGCAAAAGACAAACTTGATATTCACACTAAGCCCCGCCACGACTACGGGGTTTATTGGGCTCCCATTGAGACACATTAATGGTGCCCTGCTCTCGGGCAATAATGTCACTGTTATTTTGTGTCATTCTCATCTCTGTAGATTTCTATAAAACGTGCTATAAAGCACAAGCAGCAATCTCAAAGATCCGTATTTCCCACTCCTATTAAAGGTTACCTAGAAACATCTGCAGCACAATAACAGTAAACTTTCACACATCCAAGAATACTTGCCACAAACTGCTCCATTGTGCCAATTAAATGCGGTACGAACTCTGCGCAGGGGAGCACTTTATTGCTTCATTATTGGTTTTATATCATTTTAAATCCTGTTCATTGCAGAAACAAACATCCAAACAAATATTTAAAAAGCTAAATGGGGAAGTGTAGCACAAGTTAATCTACTGCTGGAACCTTTAATGTGTGCAACTCCACATATGGCATATCTGTGTTCAGGGTGCAATAAAATATTTTCAAAGGCACAAAGAAAACAGTATATTTGCCTTTTTAATAAATGCATTTATACGTAATGGGAAGCGATCTGACTGGTAGAGTGGGCTGACTTAGACAGTAACATGTGCTGGTGATACACACGTTGCGGTGATAGTTTAGGAGGAGCGTAAACCTAGAAAGGCCCAATTCACTGTTACAAAGACCATGGTCGTGTGTGGGGATTAGGGATCACCTGTTGAATAATGAATTTTGCCAGCAATGTCATTCTTCACCATCCCATCAGGCTGAAAATTCCGGGTAGCGATTGTGTTTGGTGTAATTAAGAGCTGGTATTTGAGAAAAAGTAGATAAGTTTCAAAGCTTGTTTCCGTTACAAGTCTAAAACTGTCTGAGCCTGGAGAACCAGAGCCCGTGAGTTGCTGTTGAAAAGGCAAGGGGGTGGCAAAGCTGAGGTATTCCTTATGTGATTAATGACCAAACAGGAGGACTAATAGAATAGAATAGAATAGAATAGAATAGAATAGAATAGAATAGAATAGAATAGAATAGCATTGTTTTCTTAAACTTGCCTATCTGCCCTTTCTGTTATTTTATCATAGGATTTTCTGCCAAGGTATTACAACTTTCAGCGTGCGTGGTCATGTCCCAAACTCAAATAGCAACCAGGGGACACTCTTCAATCTGAAGTCATAAACTGCTGCAAAGAACTTTTTGTGTTTCTGGAGTCATTTATATGTAGAGAGTTCTGTACTTCAAAACTAATTTTCTTTTTTTGAGGATGACATTACATCTACCAACACGGTGTTCTTCCTGAATTGTCCTGTTCTAGATAAGCTTAGTCCACGCATGGGACAAGCCACAACTTGAAGGAATGACTTCCTATTCTTGGCAGCAAGGCTGTGCCAATACCCTACCAGATTCCCCAATCATCCTTATCAACCCCGTTAAACAGAAGAAATTCAATTCAAGGGGGAAAAGTGGGTGGGAAAATGCAATGAGGATATTAATGATACATGGTGGAAAGCCACCAACCTGGCTCCCTTGGTATAACCCCCTGTAGGCTTTCTGCTTTGAAATAAAAAGTAATTAATTTAGAAATGTACAAAGCCACTTCTTGAGAAGACTATTTATTTTAGGATTACACCACTTTGATTTCAGAATGCAGCGGCCACTTCCAAACTAGATGTGGAATAATACCTAACAAACCTAGTTAAATTCCTGGTGATGACAAGATCATAACGTCACTTGCCACCAGAAAGTAGTGCATAATCTCATTGAGCCACATTTCATTGTGTGTATTGTATTATTTCTTTCCCACTGCTAAACCTAAACTGGCAAAGCTCTATGAATCTATTCACTATTGGTTGTAACATCCAGTTTTTAGAGAGATGGTTAAAAAGACTTGTAGAAAACTTATAGTATTAAGATTCCAAAGGGTTTTGAGAGAGAAAGAGACGGAATATACACTTGAAGCGTACACTGAGAAATTAAGAGGTCTAAGGTAGAGGTCAAAACGAGAACTTAAGTTCTGGTTAGGATGGGGAGGAGAGGGAAGAGCAGCAGCAGCAAACTCATTCTGTGCTGTAGCCCAGCGCTTATAAACACCGATTCAGCCGCGTATTTCTATTCACTGAACAGGCAGAATATGGCTTATACCACATCTCCTTTTGGAGGTGAGCCACTGCAGAGTTGTAAGAGAAGCAGCAAGAGGGAAATCCATCTTGTAACTCAGCACTAAGACAGCGGGGAGTTCTTGCTCCTGATCTTCTAGCGTTTACTCCCCTGAGCAGAACTTCAGTCCTCCCACTCCCAGCTGTAGGCTACTGTCAGGGTTTCTTTCCTGGATTTGCAGCCTTTTTACTTAATGGTCAGGCTTCAGTGATGTCTCCTTCCTTTTGAGGAAAATTTCTTTATAGCCCTGGGCTCTCAGCTGTGTCATGGGAGGTTGTAGATACGAGTCCCTGTACATATTATACGCAAGAAACACCTCACCTATCAGTGAAATGTAAAGATCTTCCTATGGAAAATACAAACAGCTGATAATAAACAGTAACGTCATTCCTGAAAGGCCAAAGCAATTGAAGGTCACAGAACTGGCTTGCATAGCAGTGATGTTTCCTTACTTCCTACAAAACCTCCGTGATCAAAAAAATATTGTCCTTGGAGCCTCTGCAACGGTCTCAAGTTGAGATTCTGTTTCCCGGGGATGGTTTGTTCTGCTGAATCTGCGTCATTCAGGGTAACAAGTCCAACCGTTCTCCTGTCCGGTCTCCGAGCAATGAGTGCTATCCTTGTTCTCATTGCAAATGACTGCAGTGCGATCCCCCAAAGACCAGAGGACAATTATGATGAGTGAACACTGCCGATAGCAACGTGAAAATGTTTTCAGTCTTATGACATTTTTCAAATCCTTTAATCTGTCACACTGAATGGCACCACTACATTTTTACATTTATAAAAGAATGTTACTCTTTGAATGTTTGCTGCAGCCCCTGTGATCTTGGAGGAAGAAGAAAGGAAAGAAGCAGTCCTGTTATCTCACTGCCAGTATCTACCCAAGGAAAATTTATTTTTCACTCTTTCTGTGTGACTATGATGCGATCATAATGGAGTCGAAGTAGGTTCTAACCTCAGAGGAAAACCAGAAAGACATAGTTGAAGTCAGTAGAGTTATTTTGCATTTTACTGTGCGACAGAGATCAGGACATCCCTCAGTTCCCTTCTTTAGTACTGGTTTACCAAGTATAAAGTCTGCAGTGCAAATATCCCTTTTTAAAAAATAATTTTTTTACCCCACTTAGATGGCCACTTCGCCTACAGAATGCAACTGGGGGGTTCAGCCCTTTCCCCGCCCCGAGATGAATTTCAGTTATTTGTGTATTAAAGCTATTTTAATACTCTGATAGCGATTTTACTGACATAAAACAAAGCACACAGTCGAGTAATGATGCATGCATAATGTTAGGTCTCTGCCTCCATTTTACTTCATCCTGTGGCTAATTGCCTCACTGCAGACTGCCAATTAGTTTGACTCCCAGCTGTATTCAGGAAGCCAACTGGGAACGCCTTCGTAAACCTTTGAAGTCCTTTACGTTATCTGCTAATCTAAAAAGCTTATCAACACAGCATTTGAGAGGAAGAAATGAATACTTATTAAAAAGCATTAATCTTCTCAAAGCTTTAGAAACTGCTTAGGCACAATAGGGGATGCTGAAAAATGAAAGTTAAAGTGACTCTTCATCCCCTGTCCTCTCAGTTCTCTCAGGATACTCATGATAACGCTGAGAATGATAAAAAAGCCTGGTTTTTTTTCTCCTGTTGTTTTAAACGATCCTGTAGATGCGGATGAAACTGTAGCACGGAACAACAGGACATTTTTCTTAACATGTGCTGGTCATCACCATCAATAAACTCCAAACCCACCTGAAGAGTGGCTGAGGAGTTACAACTGAACTCGACATTTTGTGCCCCAGAGAGAGACTCTGTCATCACACCGTCGTGCAAGGCAGGAAAGAAAGTGCCAGGAGAGCTGTGAAAAGCCTTGAGCTGTTTGACCTGAAGGTGGAAATTTTATTTTCTCTCTTTCTTTAGTAGCAACAGTAAATGAGCAGAAACATAGGTATACTCACTGTGAAGCCCTAAAGTCTAAACTTACCACTGCTAATTATTCCCCTGCAGTCTGGTTTTCCCCCAACAAAACAAAAGCTCTCACATCTGCTGATGTATGCCACAGGCTGATGATGAGAATATAATTAGCTAATAGTGATATTGCAGTTCAATAATATAAGATTTGGAGGGCTGAAGGCTATTGCAGCATCCCCAGTAAATCCAAGCAGCTGGCAGGGGTTTAGATCCTCATCCTAACTTTGCTGAGGCTTGCAAAAAAGTACCTTAGGCCAAATAACATCTTCCTGTGGCTCACAGGCTAAGCATGTTGTCTTACCCTTTCTTAAGTCTCTGGACACGAGGAAGGAAGAGCTTCTCCTCTGCCCTACAGCAAATAAGGAAAGCCAGGGCAACGGTTTGGTTAGGTTGGTAAGGATCCAAAATGGCATTTCTACTTTTCATTGCTTCTGGTCACTACTTCAGCAACATTTTTTTCTTCTGGTTGTGCTAGCTTGGTTCGCGTTCAAAGGACGTACGGTTCTATCAATGCCATGTGTATCACACTTTTTTTTATTCCCTTCCCCATCCTGAGTCTACTGAGTCAGAAGCAACGGTTTTGATTAGCTGCTGTGAAGAGGTGGTTGGTATTTTGGTTTCCTTTCTAGTGACCTTTTACTTTTCTAGGCATTAGTCCCTTGTATGTGAAGGAAGGTTCATGAAGGAGCTTACAAAATTAAATTCATAACTGTGATCTCTTGCAGATGTTTATCTTTTTTCTTTGCTGCTGCTACCATTGAAAAAAATATCTGAAGTTATTTAAACTGGGAGTCCGCGACTGTGTTTTGTCAATGGGAAAGCAAATTGATTTTGGTCCTGGAATAAGTAATTCACCTTGCTAAAATAGGGGTCTGAATCGGAGGAAGAAATACCATAAAATTCCAAAAGATGTTCTTCCCATTCTTCATGAATTAATCCTTTCAAGCTCCTTTTTTCTTCTCTGCTTTCTCTTTCTTTTCTTCAGTTTTCATTTTTAGGTTGTATCTCTGCTTCATGTGTTCAGATCTTTACTTCTGCATTTACTGTGGTTATTTCAAACATATTACAAAGCCTTCCCTACGTTAAAACTGCATGACTATATGGGTATGAATATTCAACAGAAAACCCCATTCATAGCCTATTTTTGTAATACAATATGAAATACCTTGAGCTGTTATGAACTCCGATCTGTCAGAATCACATTCAAATGCACCAATATTCTGTAAACATGAGAAAGACACAAGTTTTTCTTTCCAAGTTGTGTGTGTTTCCTTCCTTCATCACAGGTGGATGGATGGACGGACGGATGGACGGACAGACAAATACATAGGCATGTGTTGAAAACTGCAGAATAAACATTAGTACATCATGTTAAAAATCTTTTTGTTTTGGCTAATTATGTATGCCACATAAATGTTCTCTGTTAAACACAGAGTTGAAATCAAAGCCAGAAAGGAGAAAAGTAGATACGGTGCTGCAGAAGTGTGCACTGGGGTGGAAATTTAAACAAGAAAAAAAGAAAAAAAGTGAGTTTCAAGCTCCCTGAAGTATTTTCCTGCTGTAAAGAATTAACTTTTTGCTAAGCATTGATGAGTTAGCTCTTGATGTGAGGGAATGGTGTGGAGCTATGCACTTTGGAAGTGATAACCTGTAACTCCCTGGGGTCAGCAAATGAAATAGGCAACTCGGCAAAGTCACTGGACCGCAGGGCAATAATTCTGTGAATGATTAAAAGAACAGAGGATCTGTGGTATTCAGAGCATCTGCTATTTGAAAGCTAAGGATAAGGTTTTAAGCAGCTGTTAAGATGAGATTTCTTTCATCACTAACCAATTTTCTGAAGGGACGGGCAATTTTTATGACAGGTGATCTTACTCACAATTAAAGCACCACTGCAATTTCTCTTACCCTGGCATGTAATTTATGGCGTTCGAGCAGAGAAAGAAAGAAGAGTGGAGACTGCAGAAATCATATTCCCCATGTAGAGGGAAAAACAGTGCAATTTAATCCTGATAGCTCTCAGAATGGTTGGAGTAGGAACACTGTCATGGTAGGAAGCTTCATACCGAACAATATGACACACGGAAAACTCTAAGACTTCAAAAACATCTCAGGTACATACTAAAATTATGTTGCTGTCTCTGCAAGTTAGAAAGTTAGTGACTCCTATGTGGTCTTATTTTAAAGGTTGGAATAATGTGGCTAGACATATTCACATAATAGGCGTATTATTCACATAAAGTGCCTACCTGCCACGATGCTTATGAAACTCATTTTACAGGCTAGTGTAGGAGCTCCTTCGACCAGAAAGGCATGACCCCTGGATGAAAAGAACGCATCAAACACACACAAACATTCATCAGTGACATTGTACCAGCTTTAGAATGACTCAGAGAGCTGTTATGACTCCATCTGTTTCAACAGTCGTGAACCATGGAGCAGAAGATGGCTGTGAAGAAATTCTAATTATACAGCCTGGACAGTTCTTAAAACTTTCAGGATGAATGAGAACGGCAACCAGTTTCCATTCTGAAAGGACTGAAAAAAAAAATTAACAGAAGCAAAGGCTCTGAAGAAACAGCTGCTGTCTTTCCAGGGCTACTCTTTAACACATGCTGTCTAAGGAATAGGCTTTTCAGAAAAAAAAGTTTATACACTTTGACAGAAATAGCCAAACATCTTCCAGCCAGTTACAACAGATGGCAGTTCAAAAGACAGAGGACATCTGTTTATGACTCATCAGACTTTGCAAAAGATTATGGGAATTTGAGATACAGCTCTCAACAGATTTGGTTCCTCATAGGTGAGAATGGAGTCACCTCCATATGGCAAAAGGTCTAATGGTGATGCAAATTTGCAAAGTAACGCTCGTTGTTGATCAAGAAGTTACGGTAGAGGTAATATGCAGGTCTTCAGGGAAAAGTTACAAGATGTGGGTATGTCACTCTTTCAGGCAGAATGCTTTGTTCCTATAAACAAAATTTGTTTTCAGAATATTTCTCCCTTTCATTTTGTAAACGGAAAAGGCAGAGCCAGGAAGCCAGCTAGGAACACATTCTTTCACAAATGTTTCAGTTTTAGTTAAAGAAATTATGAAGTAAGCTATTGTTGCTGGAGTTATAAAACTCCAATGATTCAATGATAATGATTGTCTCAACTCTTTTTCTTCTCTACTTGAAGCATCATTGACAGCTGAAAAACATCACTTTGTACCGTGCCAAAATAACCGTGACTTTGTTATGAAAAATATCAAGACATTTTCCACAATCAACGATGGATTTATCTCTTCCCAGCTGGTCTCATGCATTTCAAAAAATGGTGTACTTGAACTTATTTACTAGAGTTAGCGCTTTTTAATGCACATACACGGGGGCTGTGTAAGAGAATGATGTTAAATAACAATGGTGGAAAGTTTATCCTCAAAATCTCTCCACAGCTGTTCCAATTAACTTCAGCAGACTTAAGACATGGCCTCATACAGGCACAACAGCTATCAGCTGACCACACCATTTTTAATATCTGGCAGACGGAATATCACATTGTGTTTACGGTGTGTAAAACCAAAGGCACAGTCTGTGGAGAGGGTGTGATGGTTTTCTGGAGATATAAAACAGCATGGATAAAAGAGGGTTATGCTACCTCACTCCTTACATATGCTCATGGACTTTATTGATTTATTTACCTTCTTTCACAGGCTGACAGTAGTCTAATTCGCGTATAACATTTTTACTGCCTAAACTTAGCTTGTGCAGCAAATGAATAGCTTTTTATAGAAGTGGGCAATGTAAAGTGGATTTACAGAATGGCCTGATATTTATGTAATGTGTAAGATCCAAGACTTTGTAAGTGCTTGTCACGAACAGAATAAACAGCTTTGCTTTTCTAAATATGTTAATGATACAGAATCATGTAAATAGTAATAGCCCAAAGGTTTTACACCAGAAGCTCTATTCTGTTTCCTAAACATAGGCTGTTCTGTGTCAGGACATCCTTCCTGTCCTCTAGCAGTTGCTCCAGATGAGTGTGGACTACTCTAAGTCTTGTGACACATATTCTGGCCTTGTGAATATATCTCACCTAGTCTAGGGTATCTCAAAGAGTATTAGATACCTAAATTTAAGTAACTGAACTGAACTTTGAGGGTGAGATTCAGCATCAAAAGAAGACATTGAAATGTGAGTGTCTACATGAGCTGAGTGTTTGAATTCATGCTTTAGTCAACGTAGTTAGTCAACACCGTCAGTGGAGTGACTCAACTCCTACAAAAGCAGATGCCTAAGGGCATGATCTATAATAGCCAAGGCTAAACCGACTATGAAGTTGGCAAATCTGATGGAAGACCTACAGAAGACTGCTGCTCTTCTAGAGCAGCACCTGAAGCCAAGCAGGATACCTCAGTGCCTGAAATGGTGCTATGAACCTAAGTCTAGGCATCTGAATCCACCTCAGTCTCAGCTGACTATGATGGAAAGCAAGGCAAGGACTTCACACATTGACACCTAAGTTTGTATCTAACAACCTTGGACCAGTATTTTGGCTTTAATCCTCAAGCTGCTCCCACTTACTATGCATTGGTTCAGTCCACAAAGCAGTCCCACCTTGAATGTACACATGAGGGACTGTGTCAACTTATGGTCATCCAGAGAACATCAAATCATATGCAGTGTGGGCACTTCCGACCCACAGCGCCAGAGAAAGTCTTGATCCAAATAAATGATGCCCCAAGCCTATCGGTGTTTAAGAGGCATTTGGACAATGCCCTTAATAATGTGCTTTAACTTTTGGTCAGCACGGAATTGGTCAGGCAGTTGGACTACATGATCATTGTAGGTCCCTTCCAACTGAAATATTCTAATCTAGTCTAGTCTAGTCTATTTCTAAACCCATCAGGTGGGAAATGCTATAGATACATTGGTGGCAACACCAAATTATACAATCACAGAATAGCCTAGGCTGGAGGGGACATGAAAGATCATCTGCTACAACCTTTCAGGGAAAAGGGAGCCTGTTTGAGATTACCTAGTACCCTGTCCAATCGCATCTTGGAACCTCCAGTGATGGGGACTCTACCATGTCCCTAAGGAGGTTGTTCCTGTGAGTGACTCTTCTTACTCTAAAAAATTTCTTTTTTATGTCGAGGCGAAACTTCTCCTGGTTGAACTTGTACTTATTGCCCCTTGTCTTCTCCATGTTGATCCTTGTGAAGAGAGCCTCTTTTTATCTGCCCTTTAAGTTCTGGAAACTGTCATGAGGTTCCCCCTGAGCCTCCTCTTCTCCAGGGGAAAGGGACCTAACTTCTTCAGTCTTTCCTCATAGGACAGTTATCCATACCTTTGATCATCTTGGTGCTGTCCTTTGGACCCTCTACACTCTGTCCACATTTTTCTTGAATCGTGTGGACCAGTACTCATGGTGCCGCCTGACAAGCGCTGAATAGAGTGGGATGTCTCTAGTGGGTGCAGACCAGGATCCAATTTACCTCTGTTGCTGCAGCCGCGCGCTGCTGCCTCATGTTCAGTTTGTTCACCAAACTTTCAGCACAGCTGCTCCCCAGGCACGCAGATCCTAGCTTCTATCAGGCTTTTTTGGTTATTGAATTCCAGGTGCAGGACTTTACACTTGTCTTTGTTAAACTTCATACTATTCCTGGTAACCTACTCTTCCAGCCTGTCAAGGTCCCTCTATAAGATGGCTCTCCCTCCTGACGTGTTCCCTAAGACGACTCTCCCTTCTGACGTGTTCCCTCACCACCCAGCTTGGTGTCCTCAGCAAACCTGGTGAGGGTGCTTTCATCCCAACATCCAGATAATTTCTGAAGGTGTTGAACAGCGTGGGGCCCAGTATCAATCCCTGGGGGACCCTGCTTGTGACGGGCTGCCAGCTTGAGTAAAAACCATTAATCATCACCTGCTGAATGTGGTCTGTGATGCAATTTTCTACCTGTCTCACAGACCACCCATCCAATCTGTATCTTGCCAGCTTGTCCAGGAGAAGGCTGTGGAAAACAGTGTCGAACACTTTGCTAAAGACCAGGTAAACAACATCCACTCTTCTCCCTGTGTCAACAGAAGATGTTGTTCTGTTGTAGAAGGTGGTCAGGTAAGCCTGGCATAATTTCTCTTTGGTAAATCCGTGCTGTTTTTCCCAATCACTTGTTTCATTTGGTTATCAATACTTTCTAAGAAGACTTGCTCCATTACTGAAGTTACCTGGGTCCTCTTTTGGGCCCTTCCTGTAGATGGGTATGACATGTTTCATACCGCTGATCTACTTCTGCTATGACAAATTACTTGCTAATATTAATGTAGCCTAAAGGTAGGTGTCTTAATCTTGTACTTAATCTTAACATGGAATTCTGCCTCTTTTAAGCATAATTTAAGACAAAGCCTAGCTCATATCCAAGTGTACCTTGCAGTGAAGCTCTTAACTGTCATACTTAAAAAAACAAACAAACTGTCTGTGCTTGACGACTTCCCTCAAAATGCTAGATGATAAAGGCCCAAATGGCAATGGACTCCTCAGTTTCTACTGTGAAGAGCAGGACAATTGCCAAAGAAATGTTCACCATGCTTTTTTTACTTTTGCCAAAAGCATCTGAAACAGCTGCTAGTTGCATCTATGGTTTGCACCATCCACAGGAAGTGGAAGCTTTTTGCTACCTGGATCTCACAGCAGCACTCAAAGAGAAAGTGCAGAGAGAAATGTTGGCTATGGTTGTTCAGCCCCAGGAAGATGAAAGATGGTACTTTCTCCTATAAAAATGAATAAAACTTAAATACTTATCCTCTATGTAAATTAAATTCTGCATTCTTGTCTGCCTGTTCCAGTCAGGGGATGAGCAAAAACTGGAACATTCAAAGAGTGGTCCCAGCAGTTTGTCACATTCATTAGAATCATAGAATCATAGAATCTTCATGGTTGGAAAGGACCTTTGAGATCATCAAGTCCAACCATACACACACAAAACAAACCCCCTACAATCTCTGTCACTAGAGCGTGCCCTGAAGTGCCAAATCTACATGTTTCTTAAATACCTCTAGGGATGGGGACTCAACCCCCTCCCTGGGCAGGCTGTTCCAGTGCCTGACCACTCTTTCATTAAAGGAATTCCTCCTAATATCTAATCTAAACCTCCCCTGCCGCAACTTCAGACCATTTCCTCTGGTCCTGGCATTATTCCCCTGGGAGAAGAGGCCAACACCCGCCTCTCTGCACCCTCCTGTCAGGGAGTTGTAGAGGGCCATGAGGTCTCCCCTCAGCCTCCTCTTCTCCACACTAAACATGCCCAGTTCCCTCAGCCTCTCCTCATACGGCTTGGTCTCCAGACCCCTCCCCAGCTTGGTAGCTCTCCTCTGGACCCGCTCCAGCACTTCAATGTCCCTCTTGTACAGAGGGGCCCAGAACTGAACACAGCACTCGAGGGGAGGCCTCACCAGTGCCATTAGGAATGTCTGAAGTTACATCTGAAACAAACAGGAAGAATATTTTATGAGAACAGTGTTTCTGGAAAGAATTCTATCTGGAATTAAAATCCCACAGTGTGTTAATATACACATGGAAATAAAAATATGTATAATTTGCAGACTCACACACATCCATACAGCTACTTGTAAAATTGACCTGAAGATTTGTTTTGTTTTGTTTTGTTTTTCTGGCTCAGTTCATGATTACATGTTGAACAGCAGTACAAATATCTCATCACGGAAAGTTTAACAAAACACTCCTGGAGTGCATGTATCTTAAGAAAGAAAATAATTGCAAGGGACAGATATCCCTGCTGTGGATTACTACAAACTATTTGTGAGTTAGAGAAATACACACCTATTAAAAGGTTATTTTGTTCTTTGGGTATTGACTGATTCCTTAATTGTTAAAAAAGGGAATAAATAATACTTCCTACTCTGCTCTTTTGAAGGAAGAAAGAGCGAGTGTGCCGTTGTGAGCTTTGAATAACTTTACTGCTTCTCTTTCCTTGGCAATAAAACTATCTACTATAATGGACTATTATATGAAAACTTCCAAGACAAGTGCTTTTATGAAAATTCAGCACTGGAAAATTGCTACGGATTGCAGTTTCCCTTGGGAAGAAAAAATGATAGGAAACTTCTTTGAATCTTGTCAGCACAATAAACTACAGCATTTCATATCTTCAAATAATGGGGAGAAATTACTGCAAAAAACAACCCAGCACTGAATGTGTAGAAACTTGAGAGAATCAATCAGAAATGCTTCTGCCTTGATGTTCCAAAATAAATGCAAGCAATAAATACCCTATTTTCAAATATTTCACAGTAATAGATGCATCTTTACTGTACTCACACAAAATTAGTGATTCAGTATAAACACAGTCAGTGGCACATAATATAGAGTGTAGCAGGATAAAGTGTTCATAGGAGATATTTTATAGCAAGACTTGAAGCAAAACCCAATCATCTACATTAAATAATGCTAAGAACTGAACTAACAAAATTTAGGCTAGTGAAACCTGTTATCCCATTCCTATTGAAATAACATACTTTTCTTCCATTCTAAGCCTCCTGCTACGTCCTCAGCTGATCACAGTGTGGATCAGAGTCCCAGTTCTTCTTCTAATAGATCCTCATGTCATATTTGTATGGTTACACTAAAAATCTTGTTTACAGGCAAAAAGAAAGCACTCCTCTTTTATATCTATATTCACACTTTTCTTTCTTCATTAGTCTGCAGCACCAGGTTACACCCAAGTGCACTATATATGGTGCCTTTTACATATGCTATTTCTTTGTTTTCTTCATCACCTTTAAAACTAGTTTTTCCAGCTCCAGATCTGCAGTTTTTTTAACTGGTAATTACTGAGTTGTTTCTCGTTTGGGGTCTATGGTGCCTGGCTGTGCCCCATCCCCTGCCTGCACTCCCCTGCTCCGCATCCTGCATCTCCTCTCCTCAAGGACTCTGCCTTTGTACCAGACCCGAATTTCTCTGCACTGCATCACTGCATTAGAGCCACAAAGATCTCATTCTACCTAGAATAACTGGTTGCTACTGCTATCTGTTTGAAGCTATAGTTGTATCACACAAAGGTGAAAAAAAAAAGGTAAAAATAACTAGCAACAGACATCTGATCAAGTAGAGAAATTTCTGTCACAGCTGAATCAAGTCACACGAAATTGGAGGCAGGTCAGGAAAAGTACAGACAGAGCAAGCCTGAGTCCTAAGACTTTACAAATCCAGTAAAAACTTACGGCCAATGGCAATCCTGTACTACAGGGCTACATGGGAACAGTATGTTTTACAGAGACAGAATATCTGCAATACAATTCATTCAGTTGAAGGAATGGAGCAAAGTGTCCATGTACTTGAAGTTCCCAGATAGACATTCTGTGAGTATATACTTAGAATATACTGTAATTAATTAATTCTAAAAGTATCTAATGGGCACATGATAGAAAATAATAATAAATAACAAAATGCAGGGAATTCATCAAATATCTAAAAAAAAAAAGCCATGTCAAGGGTCCTTCAAATATAAGTTATTGGGCAGTTGAACGCTGCCATTCATTATTCGGTAACTGTATAAGCCATATAAGATGAAATCCCTGCTGCTGGAAAATAGTCCTTAAAATGAATACAAATCTACCGCTCAGTCAAACTTTGTGACTGGGCAAAATCGGTGAGGTCTGGTCTCTGGAGGAGATGGGACACAGGCTCTGAAGCTGCCAACTACATGCAGTGGGTGAGTATCTCTTCTCCTGAAGTTCTAACTAACAATGTTTTTTCTTAGTGGAACAGGTTAATCAAAAACTGTGCAGAAGTCAGAGCCTGAAGAAGCAGCCAACAGAGATTTCTGAATTCAAAGAGCAAGAATGTTCTTAAAATTACTAAATTCATGTTAGTTCAGAACCAGGAACTAGGAACGATCATGAGTGATGTGAGAAGTATAATACCACGCAACATATAAGCTCATGAGAGAGATGGCCTGCTAATAAAATATGCTAATAAAATTCATTTAGGTTGCAGGGCAGTGACACCCATCATTCTGAGGCAGATGTTATTGAATTTGCAGACCTTACTGAGTTTGCCACTTCCTTAATTATTCAGTAGTATCTAGGTCTGGTCTTCTTTGGATTTGTTTAGGTCCCTAAAAATAGACATCTATTGCTATTTTAGACAACCTAAGATAGCTGAGATATCTGTACAGGGCAGATAGGTATGACACTGGACCTACAGGAGACCCACACCCTTCTAGAATGATCCTTCAGAGACCACGTGACTACAATGGCACTTAATGCACCTACATTAAAATTGTACACTTCGGGAACCAAGTTCATTTATAAAGGCACAGTCATTATACAGAGGTTAGGAGGGAGATAAGACGGACCTGGCCTGGACTCACTAACTGCAAGAAACCCTTCTTGTGTATGCGTACATGTGCAAACACATATAGCAAGACGCCTGGTAAAAGCGTAAACAGGACTTTCAGATATTTGAAGTAAACGGGAGGGGAATATTTTGCAACGTGTCATTTTTCTCATTCTGTAGTCTTAAATCAAATGGTTTTAGGATACTAACAATATCTTATGAGAAGATTTTGTGCCTGAGATTTCTTTCAAACCCAGGAATACGCAGAGCTGAATTGGTTCAGGAGAGAGAAAACATCCTCACACAGTCATAAAAGCTGATAAAACTGACATCTGCCTTATCGTTGTCTGTTCCCCATTCTGTGTTTGTAGATAAATAGCTCTGGAGAAGACTTCTTCTATCCGTGCCTAAAGGGCCTGAGTGGAGTCAACCTCATGAGTGCTGGAGGGAAGGGCAGGTGGGGATAGTGGAGAAGCAGAGGGATACTTTATGTCTCTGCTGCCATTACAGAAAAACTGGAAATTAGGTGGAAATTAGCTGTAACAAGTACCAGTAGAATCACAGGGGAAAACTCAAGGCTTTAGGGCTAAGATCAGTCTCACTATGGAGGCAAGGACAAAGCTGAAAGGAGGAGGGTGTGTGGAGTGTCAAAGCCTGGTCTCTATGAAGTAGAAAAGAAACCAGAAGCTCCATGAGCAGATTGGTACTGCCTTGCAGCCACCACTAAGAGAGCAACAGCTGTGTGTATGAAAGTTACAGTCATGCTTTCCTCTGGGCAACGTGGTTTCTCCTGAGCACCAGTAATGAGGAAAGTTTGTATTGCTTTGCTGAAGACAAAAAGCTTAAAAGGAATTTTTAGTACCCAAGATGGGGCGAGTTGTAGGGAAATAGTGTTTCCAACCTCCTTCCTTCCACAGATGAAAAAAATACCAAACAAAATCTGTCCTAATATATACTTGTGCTTATATGGGGGATAGAAGACACAGATGAAGAAAGGGTTTCCTCAAACACAGTGCCAGTTTGATGTTCTCTCATCAGTGGAAGCTCTAAGAAAGCAAGATTGGATGAGAAAGAAAGTGAACTGAGGGCAAGAACTGCTTCTTATCTAGCCTAGAACCATGCAAACCTTCCTTTACAAAGTTACTGTTGAACGTGAAGAAAGTTAATGACCAGGAAACCTGAAATGACTGTTGCATAACTTTCATTCAGCAAAAAGGAAAGACATCAAATCAGCCATCTGCACTTTGTGCCAACAGAGAAAGAGTAGCTTAACCGCTCATCTGAAAGAGGAACAGGTCTCCTAAAAAAATAAATCAAAGAGAGTGTTAAGCTTTGCGAAAAATATTAGATCTGAATCTTCCACCAAAACCAAAATATGACAGTTCCAGAACTGGACTGTATTAGCTACTGGTGGTCAAAAATTTGGTGAAAGGGGAAAACAGACTGTACAGCTCCAATAGCTTCACCTCAGAGAAAGATAGTGGGCCTAAAGAAGAGAGGAATTCATAGACTTCCTGCTGAACTCCCGGGAATGATCTGGTACTTTAGTATAATATTTCATTGTGAAGAGCAAGCCGCGCAAGCAGAAGAGCACAAAAGAATGCTTTACATTATGTAAGTCTTCAATTGATCATAGAATCATAGAATCATTTAGGTTGGAAAAGACCCTTGGGATCATCGAGTCCGACCATCAACCCCACTCTACGAAGTTCTCCCCTACACCATATCCCCTAACACCCCTAAGATAACTGATCCCTCCCAAAAACCTCCCATATTTTGAAATAAGTATAGAAAGTCCAAAAGTATTTGAAAGATTACAGAAAAAGAGGAGTGTCAATACTCTCATCTGCCATGCAACCATTTTCTTAAAAATTTGAAAATTAAATCTATTACTTCCCCTTTATCTGAAATGGAAATTTCCACGATACGAGCATTTTGGGAAAAGGGACATCATTGTACTACACTATTAAGTGTTTTGCAAGTGTGTGCAGTTCATGGACAAAACAAGAAAAATATACGATAGGGTCTTCAGTTGCTGAAATTCACAGATGAGAATGCACCAACGGTAGTTTCATCTTAGACCCTTGTGTTTTACCTAAAACAGAGAACTCCTCCATCAGAGTTTCCAACAATAATACTCAATCTAGGGGAAAAAAAAAATATTTTGAGAAATGAGTGGGATTGCATTGCAATTCTGTGAAAGACCTGAAATATTCTGAATTTCACAGAATTGAAGTGTCACACAGTAGCTGAGGTTGGAAAGGGCCTCTGGAGGTCACCTGGTCCAATTCCTCTACTCAGGAAGGGCCACCAAGAGCCAGCTGCCCAGGACTCATGATTTCTAATCACAATAGGTATCAGCAGTGCCCAGGATGGAAAGGAACTATAGTAAGGAACTATAGTAAGGAAAGCAGAGTATAACGCATGTTTTTGGATCAAGCAGAGCACCTGATAGCCTTTTACAATGAGGTGACTAGCTCGGTGGATAAGAGGAGAGGAGGGACATTTTTTACACAATACATTGTTCGATAGCATAAATGAGAATCCCACCATTTTTTTTCTTCTTCAAGGTAATCTGGAAAACTGGTGCTCAGTTTCTTGGTACACAGGTTCTTCTCATTGATGGGTAAGAAATAGAATATTAAGGAGTGGGATCTTCCCCCCCAAGAAAGTATTGCCATTATTTTCATGTGAATTAAAGACATTTTAGGAGTAAAATGAAGATTGCAGGGGCTGAAGTTTTTCTAACTGTGAAGAAATAGGCAATCTTATGAAAACAGTGTGAAAGGGGTAATGGTGCTGTCTGCTCCCTACAGAAGACCAATATGAAGCCAAAAGAAAAGCTGGATGAGTCATCATACAACCTGGAGGTATTTCTAAAGTAGCTTCAAAACAAAAATGAGAGTTTAGTCACCATAGCTTTGTGGAGGAGACAGGAACATGCGGGGTAAATACGAAAACACAAATATTGCCAACAATACCCCACATGTCAGGGAATTCAGCAACAACAATCGATTGCTTCTTTTTCCATAGAAATGCCTGGCTGAACTTGCTGTCTGAAAGAAAGAAATCATCTTTGACACCTGCTTTTCACTCAATGATAGTTTAAATTGCAAGGCAGATTTTGACAACAGTAATTTTCCTTTCTAAGGGGGGACAGGTCTTTGAGAAATTAGTCCAACTGATGCTGAGTCTGTGACAAAATATCTTCAAATCCACGTTCAGACATAACACTAAATTATTACAAGCACAGACGTTGTCAATCTGTGACCCCACACACCACTCAAGAAATCCTGGAGGCTTGCGGCAGAAATGTTTGATTATTTATTTCATGTTTCTTCAAACAATGCAGAACACAACTTATGGTTTGTTGATTAGACAGCATTACAAGCTTTCTTGGTAAATCCTTATTGAAAATGAGGGAGGCATTTCAATACATAATTTTCTTCCAAGTGGGGCATGAAAACAATAGAAAGATCATTTTAGCAGAGAGAATTTTGATGTCCAGAACAGATCCTTGTGTTCACTGGTGGGCTGGAGTCTGATCTAGTAGAATATAGAGACCCCAGGTTTTACACCAGAGGTGAAAAACATTGTTCGGAATAATGGTGGAAAAGTTCTTCCAGTCTGTGTTGCATTACCTCAATTATATCAAACACTAAGACAAAACAGAGACCATACCAAACCTCTGGGTTCTACCAAGCCCCTCCAAATTAGCAGTACCAAGACTAGCAAGCAGCCTACAGAAGATACTCATATACCTAAAAAAACCCCTATACTAATTCATGCAAGTTAAATATCATAATAAAATCATAGCTTCCTTCTGCTCAGGAGAGAAGTATTGAGGAGTCAGGTACTAAAGAAATTGTGTACTTGTCATGAATTGGCCCAACAAACTTCTGGAATAACAATAATGACAGTCAGTTGCCTTCGTATCCTCATGCAGAGACATAGGAGTCCCATGGGCTTTCTAAAAAAAGTTTTTATTCTGCAAGGCTAAAAATTTTATTGCAGAGAGATTTAATTCACTGTCATAATGTCACAAATATTGGTTGTAAATACTACCAGAGTACCAGTTTGGATGGAATTGTGTCTTTCAAAACCATATGCGTTTAGTCACCTACCCAACAGTGCATGTGGCGAGAAAGACATTAACAACAACAGTAGTTTCAGAAGAACAAGTCTTTAAGAAAATAGTATGAATCGTGAGATGGGCAACACTATAAAGACAATAACTAGGTTTACCAGGAGAAGGCAAATGGCTTGGGTAAGTATTTGAGGCCACTTCTGCCTGAGTACTTGATAGGCCAGGAACAGGCAAACAGGTTGCAGACATACTTTTGAAATCATTTCTGCCTCAGGAGAAGGCAAAGATTGCAGTTTATAAAGAAATGTAGAACTCTTAATTTTACCAAAAAGAGAAGGAAAAATTGCATCAGGCTTAAATTCTCTTCAGCAAACATGAATGTAAGAGGGAGCAGTCTAGTGTTTGATCTAGACTAGGAAATGTCTAGTACCAGTAGTTCCAGAAAACAAGCTGAAGGTGATAGATTTGAAAATCACATACAAACTTCTGACAGTACAGAAGGGATGGAGGACTAATGATTTCAACTGCTATGCAGTGAGGACAACAGAAATCATACATACAAAGAATATGCGAGAGGGGTGGAGGCTGTGGAGGCCTTGGCTAAGATTAACTAACATTAAGACCAGAAGTTAGGGTGAACTTGTTTTCAGAGGGCTAACAGATGAAGCAACGTGATAAGCTCTTCATTCATCAGCATTCAGCATTATTCAGCTTTATTTGCAGATCACAGGTGTATCAGGAGCTCAGCCTTCACTGCTGCTACTTCCACAAATATACTAGAATGAACTTCTGCCTTCTAAAATAAAAAAGTGACAGAATCATCTTCCAGTGCTTGTGTTTTATCTTTAGTGATGCCACAAGTGCCAAGAAAGGTACTGACAATATTACCGCTCTTTCAGGAAGAGAAAGGGGTTATCAAAAGCTATTCCACATGCATATAGACTGTGACTCTTGTCCCAGACAATCCAATTTCAGCAGATAATTGTGGTTCTAGGGGAAGGAAGATCATATAAATCTGTGACTACCCAGATTTCTCAAAAGAGCAAAAAAAATTTTTTTGTTAGTTTAATACCTCACTGAAAGCAGTGTAGAAGACTTATTTGTAGTACAACAAAAGAAACTGGTCTTTTCTGCAAAGATTTAATTTAATTGAGGACAGGTTCTGGTACATAAAGAAAAGTAGCATCGGAGTGCTTCATATCTGTGGAATGAAAAAAAATGTATCTCTCAGACAAAAATAAGATAGGCTCAGTTCTAGTTATAAGCAAGCATCTCACAGAAAAGGAAGACAAAAAAAAAAATTTAATTAATTCCATTCCCGGAATTACCAAACGTCAAAAATGTTTTGGTGCAACAATAAGACTGAAGATGAGATACACCTGAAAAAAAAGTCATACCCTGCTTTCCATAAAGCATGAGACTGCTCAAAACGCTAATAAATGTGCTGATTCAGAAATGAGAGGAAAAGGTGTTAAAGAGGCAGCAAGCTCATATTTAACTGTAGAGCATGAAAGCAGATCTCATCCAGCTTCACACTGCAAATGGGAACCAATTGGTCTTCATTTCCTGGCTATTTAAAGAACAGCTGGAGACATCATCACTAATTAAAACTAAACAATGTTTAACATTTCAAATAATTCTCCTTTAAAAGTTGAGTCTGGAATTGCTTGTAAAATATTAATGAAACTCTTTTAACAATTTTTCTTCCAAGGAATATCTTGGGGGGGGGTTCCACACTGAAAAAATCTTCCCGGTAACTGGGAACTTTTCAAGATGTACATTGACATTTCTGCGTGCAGCAGGAAAGCAGAATCTGGCCGCTGTTTTGGAACATTTGTGATGGAATCAAGATATTTGGAGAGAATTTTTAAGTCTAGTGATATCTATAGTGTAAATGTCAGCATTCAGCCTTGTCCCCTTTGAACTCCTTTGTAGGCAATAGAACAGTCCCTTCTAGGATGTGAGTCATCTGACCAACCATGGGATTTAATAAGTCATGTCCTAGGTGTATGATTTGTTCTACATGATCTATAAAAGGGCTTTAGGGTCCTGAGCTTGGATAATGATACCTACATGGAAATTTCATTGTTTTTTTTCAGATGGGACTCCTAGGATCTGTAGTTATAGTCATCCATCATGACCACCTACCTCCTTTTGAGGCCTCAGGAGCCACCAAAGATAAAGGGTAGGAATGTGTAAATATATATATATATATTTAAATCAGGATTTTAATGGGAAATTTCTCTGCTACATAAATAGTGGGATGTGGCTGAACATGAAGTTGCTGCCTGCCAGACCACACAGGCAGACGGAAGAATCCCTTAATTCGTAGGCAGTGCCAGTCTCTTGTAAGGTGTCAGCAAAGCCAGGCACAGACTTGTCTGGCTCCTTGGTGAGAAGCAGCAAGGTGGAAAGTACACACTTCAATTGCAAGTGAAACTGGATTGGCTTCCTGCAGAAAATATAGAGGGTGACACACCGCCTCCCCTAGAGTTCTGAGATCCAGAGAGACCATAAATCAAAGCAGACACAGAGAGTTTGGGTGCCTTCCTGTTTAAGACTAATTAAGCATATGTGGAATGATCTGGAAAGAGCTGGAAAAGTGATGCTGAATCTTCAATCTGGTGTCAAACATCAGAGTTATAAGGATCAGTATGTCCTTCTGGTCTGGTTCATAGTGGCACCTTTTGTGGCATAAGCTCCTAGTGAAGTCTTCTGAGAATACAGTCTTGACCTTGAGATAACTGACCTAGCATGGGCGAGCATTTGGGGAAAAAAGACTGGAAGAATATTACAATTTCTTGGAAATGAGCTTCACAACTGCTCCCTCCTAGAGATGGAAAGGTGTTGCATTTGCGTTGGGAAAGACGTTAACATTAAAACAAATTCCTGAGATAGCTTTGGGGGAGATGGAGCAAGAGGGCAAAGAGGACTCACGGTCAGACGTGACAGTGATGGTGATGGAGGTTCAAGAGAAATACTGAAAAAGCTTGACACAAAGTAGCTGTTCAGTTTGTATTTTGGGGCCAAGCCTGGGTAGCAATAAAACATGTTACAAGGTTCACAAGATCACAGTGCAGGACTTCTATATCTTGTTATGCACTGCTAGAACTAAAAAATCTCTGAAAAGCCTGGGCATGTCTCACAGTCTGTGTTGACTGCACACAGGGATAATCATTGGAAGGAGAAATATTTAACACCATTGTTTCTCTTAAATTCTATTTTACATGTCAAAGAAGATTTACATAATGCTGCTTTTAAAGAGAACATAATTTTGAAAAGAACATTGCAAATTTATGTCAAATTGGTGACATAAGTCCAAATGCACTACTCCCGACGGCAGACATCTGAAAATGCAAAGAGATATTGGACTGTGGTTGTCCAAGTTTTTCAAAAGAGGCTACGAATAAAGGAAAGAACCACCTGATGATTCAGTACTCCACTGGAAGAAATACAGGCCTTGGAAAAAGATGACTTCCAGCAAACAGAATTCCAGAATAAAATAAATGTGAGCTGTCTGTCCTAGTACTGCTGCTTCTGAAAAATGAAGGAAGACTGGTCCATAGAGAAGTATATATAGTGTGTGTGCTCTTCTTATTGTGGAAAAAGGAAAGAATTTAGCAAAAAGAAGAAAAGATGTCAGCAACACATGCTCTAGCAGATGGAAAACAGTGATATGAGCATAACTGGAAAGAAACGCTCAGCAGCGTGTCAAGACATTCGGTTTTATTGCTTGAGAGTAAAGATCTCTATCATACCAGCCCAGAAGCTTTGACTGACATTATTTTCACAGATGTTTTTGAATGAACTTCTACCTCCCAGAAAGTAAAAATAGATATTTGGCTCTAACATTTGCATTTGAACTGCCGTTATGGTACATGTGCCAAGAAATTATTGACTGCATAACTAGTCTATATTAAAAGTCTCCTTAGACTGCCTCAGAAGGGAATGTTAACGCTCCCCTCTAGAAAGGTTGTTTTGAACATTGTGGAGACGTTCTGGAGCATATAGGCTAGTGGCAGAAGAAAACAAATTAATTATGAGGATACGTGGAAGAGATTTCTCCCTTTGAAGGTATTTTTTTACAACGTACAAAGAGCTAAACCCACCCACTGAGTTAGCTGACTTGTGTTCTCTTGGTGGTTAGTGGAGCCAAAAAGGCACCTTTTAAGGTGAGACATCGGACCTAACATTTCTTAGGCACCTTAACTCTTCGTATTGTTGATGAAGCAACCCGGGGGAAGACTGCTTAAAGACAGGCGCAAATATTTTCCAGAGAGCAAAATGTGCGAGTGATGAAAGTTTGCCTGAAACAATGATATCTACGTTTCTGCAGACTCTGAAACATCTGAAAGATGCAACAGCTATACCTAAAAGAATATGAGGAAATAAAGGCAAAAAGACCCCCAACCAAACAACAAATGCACCTGAGTGGCATGGGTGCAGAATTCGCTACAGGTACACGGTAGGAAACAGGAGTCTTGGTGAGCTTTTCTCCCATCTCTCCCAACCTTTTGGACTGGACTTGTAAAAATGAATAATAACCTTTGATACCTGCATAATATGTACAAGGAAACTACCTTGTCCCTTCATGAAAAATTAGCCTTTTTAAAGGCAAATATGCCTTTGAGAATTTAATTACAATGCACGCTGACTTTGCGATAATTTAAAATTAGAATCACAATTCTAATTTTAGAGTTGAAAATTAGCATTCTAAAATTAGAATCATAATTCTAATTAATAATTCTGATCTAGTTGAAGGTGTCCCTGCTCACTGCAGGGGGGTTGGACTAGATGGCCTTTAAAGGTCCTTTCCAACCCAACACATTCTATGATTCTATTCTAATTATTCTAAAGACAGACGTTTGACTGTAGCAATTGCATTATACACTAAAATGCATTATACACCACAGCAAAAGCTCAAATTTTGGCAAAACAAATCAGAAAGTTATTGAAGAATTATTAGTAAACCATTGTAAACCTTGAAAAGTGGCACATAAGCAAGTGTAATAGATGGAATATTACCTCGTAAGGATAAACTAGTATTTGGTTTAATGACACATCAGTCAACAGAGATGAAAAAAGGACATAGACGTTACAGTCATTGAACACATTCCAGCAATATTAAGAACCTGGTAGAAAAAGAATATGCAGATGAAAATATTCTGTCCTACTTTCCACAAGCTATGTGACTGCTTTCTATGAAACAGTCAAACAAAGCTGAGAAAAGTGATAAAACTGTACTGTGGGTTGTTTTTTTTTCTCATAAAAATACACTCATCAGGATAGCAGGATATTCAGCTTATTATGAAGCTACAGACTTGGCTATCAAATGAGAGTAGAAAACATGTTTGGCTCTACTTCTATTTTCAGATAAACTGAGATCTTTATTTTGACACCTGCTTCTTATCTGCAGAGATATCATCTATGCCAAGAAAAATGTACATAACATAATTACAATGTGCAAAGAAAAGGACTTTGAGAAATGACTGATATCTCTTACTGAGCTAGTGACAGACTGTGTCTCCAATCTATCTCCAGTGACAGACATTTCAGATGGATGATATAAACCCTTGATTAGCCAAATCATTCAAAAATCAAGTAGAGCTACCTCTTGATTTCATAAGCCAAAGGAGCCAATAGAGAATGAAGAGGAAGGTCCAGGCCTGAAGCAACAGGAGAGACGGCTACAAATTCTTCCCAGGGATGTCTGAAAGGACATCTTTGATGTCTGAAAGGACATCAAAGGGGAAGTCATGGGCTCAGTAATGGAGTAAAGCTGCAGGATGTCCAAACCAGCCCTTCCTACACCCTTTGCCCTAAGCACGGAGTTATGAAAATCCCAACCACACGCAGGGATGTGGCCAATGTCGAGCGCATGACACACATCAGCAAAGCAAAATCAGAGTTGAGACACATTTTTTTGCTTGACAATGGCTAGGAACCGACCTGACAAAACCAACCAAAAATCTCATAGGTTTAGATTTTCCTATGGTTTTAAGATCTCCCTTGGCGAATTAAGAAGAGTGTGAGAAACGAGCATCTATCTGCAGAAATCAAGCTCATGTCTTGGAACTCATCCAAGAGCAAACAGCTCCCTCCACCTGTTCTGGAACGACAGACACAGGACAAGCTGAAGGTGGAAGTATTTTTATGACATTCTGCAGCAGAAACAAATCAAAGAGACAACTTGTTTGGACTTTCCAAGATATAAAGGAAGGGAAAGATTGCGCTGAACATATTGAAAACATAAAAAAAGTATTAACCTGCATATAAGGCATTTAACTTTATAGCACAAGTATACAGTTCTGGAACAGTGCAGATCACTGCCTCGCTATTTTACTATAAAACCATGTGCATAATTTTCTCCCTCCCTATTAAAAAAATATCTTTCTTTAGAGAATTGCACTTCACAACAATATAACATGTTTTAGGAAAGATAAGAACATCAGAAAAGGCTTTTTGACGAATCTGACTTTAAGAAGTAAGAGCAAGTGCTTGGTGAATGAATGTAAGAGATAGTGTCAAATCCTGATAATCAACGGCCCAAAGACAGATGACATGAGTTTGTGGCTTCCAGCTTGTGTATAGGAGATCAAGAACAGAAGTATTTCTAACTGGTTTAACCTGAGAAAAAAAGTATACTTTACAAGGTCAGCAAAATAAATTTGCAGTCAAAAATTGAGGAGATATTTCCCTACTTGCAGGTACTTGTTATAAAAATTCTGTGTCAGGTGTGAAAGGGAAAAGAATTCTAAACCAGAAAGCAGATCTGTAAAATCATTTCCTTACTGGTAGTATATCTTAGCTTTAGCCAAGAGAAAAAAAAAATAGGTTCAGACATTTTGGTAATTAGAGATACCCGAAATGCAATGTAACGTAACGTAAAGCTTTAAATAACAGTGATGCATGAGCAAATTAATTTTTGCTTTTGTTCAGCTAGTATTTCTATCCGTTCTGTCATGATGGAGTCCAAGGGACAGAACTCAGCGATGAAAAATGCGTCATCTAAAGTTAATCAGAAGCCAGTTTTCATCATCTGAGTGCTTGGAGGGAAGGAAGGTTATGGTGCACACAACGGGGAAAGGAAGCACACGTGGCCTGTCTTTGCCTTCGGCCTTAGTGAATACATACAGAGTTCTGTCTGAAAGGGAGGAAATACTTATTTTAACCTTTTAAAATGAAAATACTGCTTGGATGAACTTCCTGCCATAGGTGGAAAGAGCTCATAATAAATTAGAATGCTTCAATAACGTACATATCCAGAAAAGAGGTAGTTCGAACTTGGTCCTGTACCAGGCCTTTGTCCAGAAAAAAAAAAAAAAAAAAAGGATTGAATGCAAATTCTTTTGTGCACAATTGTTGCAATTCACATAATACTCTGAAATAAAACTGCCACCAGAACAATCATTCACAGAGCAGGAACAATGCTGAAAGTTTATCACCACTGCTTCCCTTCAGCCCTACGTGAAACACCGGCATAAGCCCGCTAGTATAACAGTGGAAATGGCCTCATCTACTTATACCAAACCTTTATTGTACAAATAGTTAATATGTTATGGACTTATATGATTATTATAAAAAAGTTCTTATCTGCATATGTTGAAACGGCTGAAGAAATGGAAATGCCTTGCTGTATAATTCATTCTTGGTTATACTGATAAGGGATCAGGTGTCTGCTGAGACTTTTGTAACCTTTTTTGAAGCTTTGATCTAAAACACATGATCATCTTTCCTCAGAGCATAAGAAGTGCAAAGAGCAATGAGAATTTTTACAGCATTTCTGAAAAATGCCAAAGGCACGCACATAGTTTTATTAATATATCGCCTGATTTTTTCACTGTGGTGCACAAAATTTCTCTAGCAGAACTCTTAGGGGGAAGATGACTTGTGGTTTTGAAACAAGTCCTCTTTAAGCAGCGTTTCAAACAGAAAAGTGCAGAAATAAATCAATAAAGACACATGCAAATCATTACCAGGAACAGATTACTGAAGCTCCAAGCAAACAGGTTTCCGAAGGTTCAGTGCTCAGTGGCTTTGACCGCAGAGACAGGATTTTTCATGTCTAGAGCACCATGTATCGTATCAAATTCCAAATGATGGGAAATGGGACATTGGGAACTATTTCCCTCGTTATTCCCTAGGTGACAGAAGAATCCCTCATCCAGACTGCTGATCCCTTGGTAAATACAGTGGTCCAGAAAGGAGCTTGGCAAAGCCAACTATCCCTGACAGAAATTCCCTGTTTCCTTTATAAAATATACTTTAAAAATTTTTATTTTTTTTTTTTTTGTTCTTGAGGCAAAGCAGAAAACCCTGCATTATACAAAGTTGTATTTTTAGAATGTAAACAAAAAGAAGAAAAAGAAAAAAAGAGAAAGTATGACTCTGAGCTTTTATTCATTAAAAAACCTGGACCCTGTAAATGCATGTTCTAAACCTGTGGGTCATGGGTTCGATTTCCCTGTACTGAGAAAGGTGATAGTCATTATGTTTGCAAAGGATTAGTCATTACATTTGTTGGTTTTGCTTAATACATAACAATTAGAACTTCACACTCAACAGTTTTTCTCTGCTTAACCACTTTTCATAGTATCCATTCAAAATAATACGTACTGTTGGAACAGAAGAGAAATATACCACAGAATTGTTCTCTTTTATATTATTAAGCCTTTTCAGTAAAAGTGGGAAGCCGAAGAAATCTCAGTTTTCTTGCCCGAGTATTTCCTGCTGTGTGATATTTTTTGTTGCTCTTTGCAGTTACCAGGATTCTCACAGTACAGACATTTATGTTCCAGTTGTGAGCAGTTTCAATTAACAGAAACAAGAAGGGAATTAAGCAACCGGTAACGAAAATAGATACTAAGAGGCTGTGAAAAAAACACGCTCAGAATTTTTCAAATGAAAAGTAAAAACCTTTTCGCATCTGGGTCAAATTCAGGCCCATTCGACGGTGACTGAGAGTTATTACAGTCTCACAGCTGCTCCCTGGCCTGTGGGAAATGAACTGACTCTTACAGACGTGGAGCCCATCCACAAAAATGTCATTCTTTGGTCTAGAAACGTTCATGAAAATTCACTTAGTGCTAACCCAGGTCATCAAATATTGCAAACAGTACCTGATGCCCCTTGAAACTTTAGCAGCTGGGGAAAAGCTCCTAAAGATGCCTACAAATTGACTGACGAGGCAGTGTTGCGTAAAGGAAGCTGAGAGCAGCAGAGCTGTGGCTCGTGGGCTGTATTGCTGCCTGCAGAAGGAGGTACCTTGCAACGCACTCCAAACCTTTCTGCAACAACGCGGGCGCTCGAGCAATCTTTCCTCAAGCGACAGCTTTGCTGAGCTTTTGACAGTAGAGGCTTGAATTTATACGGTTTGTATTTTTTTACAAAAGACCTTTTTAAAAGTCAGGTAAATTTAATTTCTTTCGCCCCAGATACAATTCTTAGAGAGAAATTAGACGTTTGTTTTTTTTTTCCCCCCCAGGAAAAAAGTCAAATAAACTGTTAAATTTCCTTTGCCCACAACACATATGTTCAAATTGCCTATCTCCCTAAACCTTGTTGTTGTAGGAAGTACTGAGCGGTTTTGAACAGCCGAGGGAAGTCTGAGCATGTGCCGTTAAGCTGGTCTGGGTGTTTCACCACCAAGGCAATAGCAGAAACAACTGCAGAATGCAAGGACTGGCATCCCGAGCCTCTCTCGTGTGAACGAGACCTCATCAGGCTCAGCTTTTCCCGTCACTGGTTTGTAGACAGTCCCGTGCTTGCCGGAGCCAGTATCCTGACATTGCCAAATCGCACTGTAACCGAGAGCCGTACCCGGCGAGGCTCTGCCCAGCGCCTCCTGCTTTGGTTGCAAGTGAAAATTAGTCTCTGCTTCAGCTTGCTGCTCTAGTTGTGATAGTCCACACGCTGAGGAAATAGCATGAGTGAGTTAATTCAGCATCGTGGCATCCCTTCCAGGTGGAAGCGTTGAAATATAAACCAAAATTCCTACACGCAGTTCCATTCGCTCAATGGGAATTTCTGCTGTGTTAGCTGAATTTATTTAATTTATGTTCATTATGTATTGTACATGACAGTATTAAATATTTGCAAAAAGAAGGCTTAAATACTCAAAGAAAAGTAAAAAATTACCTCTTTATAAATTTCCCCTATAAAAAACATTACCTAAAATAATGAATTCTTAACAGTTATTTTCTATTTTCATAACATTGTCTTTCCCTATGAAAATTTTTTTCTTTTAAATGTTTAAAATATTTTTTTCTTCTACTAACCAGCACTAGAAGCAGAACAGAAGACTGCTTCCTTGAATAAAGGAACAAAGATAAAATCAAACCCGTCACACTAAAATAAACACACCGGTGGTCGTTAATTGAAAACTAACCTGCATGGTAGAGATTCTTTGAGTCTCTGACCACGTATGCCTGCTGTGTACAGGCAGCACTTAAAAATAAAGGGCCTATTCAGCTCCTACATCAAATGCATCTTCATAGTAGAGCAACCAAAGAAATCACAATAATACAAAATGGGTTGCTGAACCAATTCGGGTAAAAGACCCAATAAGGGAAAAAGACGGAAGAGCTAAGAGGAACCCATGTCAGAACTGCGACAGGGATGTACTAGAGAAGGTGATAATGCCTCTGCTTAGACTTACATAATCTTTAGTGGATATGACACGATTAGGATACTATTTTAGGGATATTCTTGTGAATTTTTATTTATTTCCCACTCTGCATATCAGAAAGTTGTTTTTCAAGGTTCAATACATGAAAACTCCTACGAACTATTGCAGCAGTACAACTGCTCTCCATGGAGCGACAAGTCAGTTGTCTATACTACGACTGAGATGCCTAATTGAGGGACCAGAGTAGAAAACTCACGGAACGACAACAGAAGGGGCCAAACCAGAATTGATTAGCTATGGTTTTGGTTTTCTTAAGAATTCAGAAGAATTATAAAGGTACAGTTTCAAGCAAACCTTTTATATACATTGGGTGCTGCACACAGCATAAACGAACTTTTAAAAAAACTGTGGTTTAGTGATTATACTTTGAGTTCCTTAACTGTGATATCTGAGTGATAAGCTGTAAACCCATACTTTAAATATTTACCAAACATGTTTGATAAGTTCTGTGCTTTTTTCTACCAAAACCAATGCTGAATTTCAAATAGGTGCCAAGATCAGTTAAAAAGACAGCAAGAGAAATATTTCTGCTCTACCTCCTAAGAAATAATTTATGCTATTACTCCCCCTTAATAAGATGATTTTATTAGATTTTTGAAAGTGATTTCCCAGATGGGAGAGGATTTAAGTTACGAGGTGAAATTTTCTAGCTAAAGACTGGACCGAAATACCAAATAATGTTTCTAGTGCATTTGCAGGGATCTTTAAGGCAATACAGAATAATCATAAGCCACAAATTTAGAGTTAAAAATTTATACTTGCGTTTCAGAGGCATTAGTGCACTGTCCTGAACATGGTATACATTGACCAAATAGGTGATTTTGATAATTGGGTGACAGTGGAGGGATCTCTTCCAGATTAACGTGCATTGGTATCATGAACAGAAGAGGTTTTTGGATGCTTTTAGGTAAGAAAAAACTTTTCTTTGAGTAAGAAAACTGCCAGGAAGCACAGGCTACAGCAAGGGTAAGAAACTATGACATTTCCTCAGCTCCCTGCCCATTTTAATTACTCTCCACTAGATTCAAAACACAGTTGCGCTGGATTTAAAAGCCTTGTTATAAGCTGGAAAGTCCCTCACTACCTGAAAATTATACTGCTGCTAGAAATCCTAGTAAGAGAGGTGTTACGGCACAGTGGCCTGAGGTGTTATGGCACAGCACTCTTTGTAAGGAGATGTAATAACCTTTATGAGACTACTACAGTTAGGAAAAAAAAGGAGACAAAATGTTCAGACCCACCAACTTTTCTTTAAATCTCTCGCTTGGCTTACCTGGCTTTTTTATTTTTTTTTTTCCAAATGCGTTATCTTCATGAGAAGCACTTCATCTCCTACAAACATTGCCTTGCTAGTAGCGTATTTCATCAATCTTGATTTACAGGTAAAACCCTTTTTGTCTACAACCAACCAAACCAGGTGTTGCAAATTTCTAATCAAAGACCATATCGTTATAAACCTCATCCCTTTCCATATATCCTGCTAAGGGTGCCTTTGGCGAGACAATACAAGTAGCCGTTCGGCCACACAGAGCTGTGACTGTGCAGTTACCGCAGATCCCCTTCAACGCAGCTTACATGGCTTCGTGTGATTGTAGTAAATAATTAAAAAGCTTTACCTTATAAAATGGGTCAATTTCTTAACAATATCAATACAATGTTTTTCTCAATTGACTTAAGTATTCAGATAATTTTGAGTCTGTTTAACCTACACTGAGTTCTTACCCTTTGTTGGGTTCCTCAGTCAAAATTACAAAGATTAACTGGTTATTGGCGAACGTTAGATAAAATGTAACTGTGAAGGTGAAAGTGCGTGTGTGGAACCTGAAAGCAAACATGCGTTTTCACTACCCTCCTTTCATTTAGCTTAGTACTGAGACCTCCAGTCTATCAACAATTTTGAACCTCTGTATTTTAAGACCTGCAAAATCTGGCAGAAATATTTTTGGCATATTGCATGTCACCCTGGAGAGTGCAATATGCAGGAGCTGGAATTTACTAGGCATGCTAAAAACCAGTATTTGCAAAAATCTCCAGTACTAAAATATTTCCTCATTTAGAATATGAAAAGCGTCTCAAAGCAGCTTCCTTAGTACTCTGCAGCACCTGAAATTGAGAAGAAAAAAATATTAACAAATTAATAGTAAGATGGAGTGTAAATTGTTCATCCTACAGTGTATAAAAAGCCTTGAATAGGTTGTTTTTAAGGAATTTTGCTAGAGATCTGAAAACTCCCATGTAGTTTTTTTTCTGGTGGGACACCGCTCTTCAGAGGAGGATGAGTGAGCTACCAGCACATATGCAGCATTCTTCCCTAGATCTCTGGTTTAGTTACTGAAAGGAAAAAGTAACAGATTTTGGCAAAAGAAAGAGTGATCTGCTCAACTCCACCAAACCACCATAAACTGGTCAGTATCTGTACGGAACTACTGAAGAATTAGTTTGTTATATGCAGTGGGGGAAAGACCTGAAACATCCTCTCTTTCAGCAAAATTGAGCGTATTATTGCTTCACATATAACTTTATGAACAATATAAAAGTTTCTTATCAAGCTGTGTCTTTATTGCACAGCCTTTCCTCAGACAGAACTAATTAAGTTCAGAGACTAGGTGTTGATCAGTCTGAAGGTAGTAGTTCTGCCTCAGACAATGGACTAAAGCAGAATGGAATAAGAACATGAGGGTTTGACATGATCATATTTTTTTTCCCTAAAGAAGAAAACGATAGTCTGTCCAGTTTGAAAAATCTAGGAAAGGAAAAACTGAGATATGATAAGAAACTTTCAGGACTTTCAACCATCAGTGAGGTTCTGAAGAGCTCAGATATTTCTGTTTCTTCAACGGCTGTGTCCATTAGTACTGGACAGCAGGTACTATTCGCAGAGTGTTCAATGTATTTGCATGTGCTCTTCCAAGAAAGGTGGAAGGACACTCAAGCCTTGTGAAAAGACATCTAGTACTGACTAAGCAATACAAGTCTACTTTATGTAAGAAGAACAGTTCTGGAAAATCTCTGGAGTTCAAGGTGAACTGGCTGCTGTTACCAAAATTTGTTTTTCAATAATTTCTCTGTGAGTGCTAACTCTCTGTGAGGGCTAAAATCTCACTAGGCATCCAGAAATCGTAAGCATTTTAGAGAAGACGGTTGGTAAAGTGCCCTCTATCAACCTCTAGCAAGTCCCCTCTGATTTGAAGTGGGATGCTGCCTTACTTCTATAGAGTTTTGGGGAAATGTCTTGGTTTCTGTGAGTCCCCAGACTGCTAACTGCAATGGAGATCTTTAAAGTTGGCCGTACCTTGTTCTTCTGAAAAGATTTGCACCATGTTTCCATCCACAGTTCTCACAACAGAGGCATTTTGAGACTTTACTTTTTGCAGCCTTCATACTATACTTCCTAAAGACATATTTTCATGGGCTTCAGACTTGCCATCTTCCTAAGACAAGCAGCTATTTCTTACACAAATATCCATACTGACATGCATATCCTATTTCTGTGTATTTCCACACATAGATATTTGTCAAAGTCCCACTTTTCCTGTGGTAATCTGTTCTCAAGTCTTAGAAGTCCTAAAATACTTCTAAACATCTTGAGGTGCCTTTTGCCTTTCTAAAGAAACTGGACTGGGTCTGGTTGGCATGGAGTTAATTTTCTTCGTAGCAATCCATATGGTGCTTTAGATTTGCGACCACAACAGTGTTGATAACACACCATTGTTTTTTGCTATTGCTGGAGGCATCAAGACATTCTTCTTTGTCATTCTGCCCCCACCAATGAATAGTCTGGGCTGGGCAAGAAGTTGGGAGGGGACCCAGACAGGACAACTGACCCAAGTGACCAAAGGGATATTCCATGCCATACAATGCCATGCACAGGAATAAAACTAGGAGGCGATTTTTCCCAAAGTAGACGTTGGTCGCAGACTGGCTGTGCATCGTTGGGCTGCTGGTGGGAGGTGGTGAGTGATTGCCTTTGCATCACTTGTTTTGGGCTTGGGATGGGTTTTTTTGTTTGTCTGGGTTTTTTCCCTTCCTTATTTCTTTCACTGGCTCTTTATCTTGACCCATGAACTTGATCTCACTTTTGCCCTTCTGATTATCTGCCCCACCCCACTGCAGGGGTGAGTGAGGCTTAGCTGGTGGCCAAGGTCAACCCACCACAGAAACAAAACATTCACTGCCCTTCCAAGATGGTGACTATACATCATCACTGATCAAAAGATTCTGGATTTCTTTGTTTTAGCTTAAAACAACTGTTTTGGAAACAACAAAGAAGAAGATGAGGGCTAAGACAGCAATTTTTTTCAGAAATAATAAGAAAACAATCCTAAAAAAATCATGATTGCAGGGTTTCTACAGGCAGCTCCCCTAATTGTAAAAACGAATGCTGACTCTGATACCAGCAGCATCAAAAGAAATATGACGCATATGAATAATAAAGCAGATAATTTCATGTCGGATGAGGAAAAATTCGCAGCAATTCTCTTTCACAACAAAGAGTTGATAGTAGTTCGCCTGCTGCTTTCTGTACATAAAAGTGCTTCACTCCGTTGGGAGTATATTTAGTATTAAGCTTGAACTCATAAGGAATAAATCAGTTTAAAGGATTGGGCGGTATCTATTATACCAATATTTTGTCTCTTGAAAGTCATCACTGAGTACACCTGAGCTGTCTGCATAATTTAAAATACTGTTTTTCCTTTATTAACTCCCCAGCACTGAAGTGGTTATAAAAATGCCTGTCGGTTTGTGGGTTTTTTTTTAAATATCTGTTTATTCAACTTTGACTGCCATATAAGAATATTTAGTTGGATACAAAACTAAAATTACCATCTGGAACTAGTGAAAGTGAGTGTGTGTGTGTGTATATATATATTTATAGCAAAGTTAGGGCAGATCTTTCATGCTAATAAATACGTTTTAGAAATATTGTTTTTACATTCACTCAGAAATAGACGAAATGTATGCATTTCCTCTCTTGCTATGTATGTAACTCCTAATAAAGAAATGTTGGGCAGCCTAATGATTATTAATTTTTCTTCAACTTCTTTTTAGGCTTTTTAGTCTTTACTAACATTTAGTCTTGCAAACACCCAAGCTTAGTCACTGCATTTGATGTTAATGTGAACATGAAAATACATGATTAGTACCTTCATTTAAGCATCCATACGGAGCACAGTTTTATATCCACAAACATTAATAATGCAAATCGTAAAGTCATAGAATTGTTTAGGTTGGAAAAGACGCCTAAGATCATCGAATCCAATCATTAACCTAACACTGCCAAGTCCACCAGTAACCCATGTCCCCCAGCACCACATCTACCCGTCTTTTAAATCCCTTCAGGGATGATGACTCCACCACTGCCCTGGGCAGCCTGTTCCAATGCTTGACAACCCTTTCTGGGAAGAAATTGTTCCCAACATCCATCCTAAACCTCCCCTGGCGCAACTTGAGGCCGTTTCCCCTTGTCCCATGGCCTGTTCCTTGGGAGAAGAGCCCGGCCCCCCCTGGCTACCCCCTCCTTTCAGGGAGCTGGAGAGAGCGAGAAGGTCTCCCCTCAGCCTCCTTCTCTCCAGGCTGAACACCCCCAGCTCCCTCAGCCGCTCCTCACAAGACTCCTGCTCCAGACCCCTCACCAGCTCCATTGCCCTTCTCTGGACACGCTCCAGCTCCTCAATGTCTTTCTTGTAGTGAGGGGCCCAAAACTGGACACAGGCCTCGAGATGGGACCTCACCAGTGCCCAGTACAGGGGGACAGTCACTGCCCTAGTCCTGCTGGACACGCTGTTCCTGATACAGGCCAGGATGCTATGAGTAGGAAGAGATTTTTCCTATTCAAACAGGTGTGCAGCTTCTATCTTGCCTGAATATCTGTTAGGACTGGTAAATACAGATGAAAACCAGGTATGCAGGCAGTGTGCACTTTGCTTGCGTATGCAAAATCTGTAGCACAATTAGAGACAAATCCAATGGGTTATGTATCATGAAGAAACGGAAGACACTATAGACAGAAGCATGCACATGTACGTATACATAAATAGATATGGTATATGTATATAAGGCATCAACTCTTGTTCTATTTTCCTCCTTACTAGCATGAATAAAAAATAAAATTGAAAATACAGTCTCTTTGTTGTGGAGATTTTTTTGCTTTTGTTTATGTGTTGGTTTTTTTTTCCTTTCTGGGGAGTAGTTCTTCCTATAGCTTATATAATGCAATATTTTTTCTCTCTTTGACTTGAATTTGCTTGGGTAAGTCGTATGTTTAAGAGGAAATTGTAAAGAAGCAATTTACCTTCTTGTTCTGTTAATTATCAGACAAAGATCTTCCCTAGTGTCAGAGTTCCACAGTAGAGAGGCTCCATCTGAACGCTCACTGAAGGCTGCTTTTACAGACACTGGGCAGAGACACAGGGTTCAGCAAAGTTGTCTATTTTAAACTGAGATGAAATTCAGCTTAATGCAATGTTTGCCTCTACAAGCAACAAGTAGTTTTCATGTGGATGTCTAATGCAAGGACTGTAGCCTTCCGTATTTGCCTACTACTATCCTGTAGTTTTCCTCTCTAAGAGAAATTGGTCTTTTCAAGAAATCTGAATGGCAAAACCTAATTGCCTGGTAAAACAAACTGTCTACACAGATTATATTTTTCCAGCACAGCCTTGAACATTGAGAATTTAAGGTGAGATGTCCAAAAATCTTCAAAACTGCCCTGAGTCTTCATCCAAAGCAATAAGCTAGATTCTGCCGTTTACTTCATCTGGACCTACAAGTGGTTTTGCTGATTGTGTCCCTGCTCAGAATAACACAAATTAGCCTGTTGCCCACACAGCTGCTTGCAGGTTCTTCAGCTCCGTGTGCAGGGACTACCCAGCCATTTTTAATCCTGTCAGGAATACTCAAATCTTCGTGACAGGCAGGAAAATGTTTCTGTGCATGTTTTCGTAATTAGTACAAAACAAAAGAGAATGTGGAGAGAGGAAATCCCACGTTTGTTGTTAAAGCTCTTATGCGTCTTGATACGCTCTTAAAAAAGATCATGTGAGAAGGTTTCCTATTCTATCAGGAGGATGCTGGAATAAAACAGTTTGGGGGATTATACTTAATCTATATTATGCTGCAATCTACTTACACAAATGGGATGCTTGATTTAAAAACTAATTTATTTCATTTAACAGAAAGACAGCAATCTTGAAAAAAACGCCACAAATAAATCCTATTTTTTATCTTAGAAAGCTTATTTTGTTCCAGAATGAAAGAAAATCAAACAACAAAACAAAGGAAAAAAGTCAAATTAAAGCCCTTTTATATCCTCTGGCTGCATTGCTGCATTCTAGCTCTGCAAGGAGAAATAGTGCTCTTTTTTATTAGCTGGCACGGCAAGAATTTAAGTGACCCAGCAGTCAACATTTCCCACTGTGGCAAAAACAATTTTGTAATTGTCCTGTGAATTAGGGAAGTGAACTCTCAGAGGATTCTTGCGTCGGGTATTTTCTTGGGCGATGATGTGGAAATAATAGATTTAATGAGAACAGTGTAACGATGTGGAATACAATTTCATTCTTGAGTAAATTTCACATCTTTTCCAACCAGAAAGTGGATTAACGTAAAGCGTCAAGCAGGGAACTAACCTGGAGATCCTGCTGCTAAGCACAAATAACAGAACGGCCAGATTTGCATCACAGCAGACTTTGGTAGAACACAGGAAAAATAAACAGGAAGGCGTGCAGCGGTTAGAAGTAGAAACAACAGCATTTTGCGGGATTCATTCACGTGACTCCCCCTCTACTGATGATGGAAATTGCTTGATAGAATCTGAGCCCCCCACTGAAAAAACTGTACCTCAACGTGTGCAGTAATAAATTAGGAATTATGCTTTTATAAATCCTCTACCCTGGGAGTAGCTGTACTCCAATTATGCAGCGGTGTCTGGGTGAGTGGGGTGTGCTGGAAGGTGAAAGATTAAGAATCAGTGAGTGCCCTCTGCCGTTATCTCGGTCACACTGGGACAGTATTTCCACTCTCGCTATATACGTGCATTAGTCATTGCAGCGAAGTGCCAAACGCTCAGCAACATGTCTTCACAGGGAGATGCAGGAACGGGACCATCCATGTTAGGCACAGCTCTGTGCTGTGGTTGCTGTTCCCTGGAGAGATGATCCTCTCCTCCTTGAAAGCTGTAAAGGGAGCAGCAGATCCCAGAGCTCTGCCCCTTTCCCTCTCCATCTGCCAAGTCTCCTGCCTTCCCAACAACCTCTCTGGCATGATCCCCACACCAGGGATTAGGAACAAAGCTGGTTTCCCAAGCAGGTTATGCAATTCATCTTAACCCTTACCAGGCCGGGCGAACAGGAGGAAGAGGGAAAGGAAAGACTAAGGCTTGTCACACGGCATTGTCCCTTGGCTGCACACCCTGGATGTGCAAGGCATCCTCTGCACCAGGCATTGTACACAGAAACACTGGTTTCTCAAGTCTAGGCTGCTTCTGTTTAACTCTGTGGCTCGATAGCAGATTAATATCCAAGAAGGTGATCAGAAAAGGGACTAGAAAATAAGGAAGAAGCTTGTGAACTTCTCAATCTTCCAGTGTGGGCACCAATTTCATATGTGATAGCCAGCAGGATGAGAGTCCTCTACCTGGCAGATAGGACCCCAGACTCTGAGATGAGGATGGAGATATGTGTCTACACATTTCTGTAAATTAGCACCTGTAGAGTCAACATTTGGGGCATCTTGATTCGAATAAGGTACAAGACCCAAAAACATAGCTCTAATTTCATCCTATGTCCATGCGAGCACAAATGCACTGATTGTACAAATGATACACTGCTCTGTGTGTCCTACTTTTCCTGAGAGCGAGGAATTGACTTGGGAAATACACACAATGAGCCACATTTGTTTCCAAGATTTCAGCAGAAATCCTTTCTTGACCAGCGCTAGAAATTGGCATGTGTTAGCTTTGTCTTGGTTGTTGTGTTCAACAGGATAAAGTCCATGTCAAACTGATTATATTTCTTCGGAAGAGTGCTAATAAAAAACCTCAGCTCCTTTTATTCAATATACTTTCTTTAGACTATTAGTTTTACAGCCGACTCTCTCTTCTACAGCAAGGAAAATGATCCTTAGGATGTAGACCTTGTCATGCTGGGTACAATAGAAAAGTTTCAGTGAGCAACTCCAAATAGTCTTGTTGAGGATGCTTAAGTCTCTCAGGGCAGTAGATCTTGAACAGAAAGTCAAACAGTGACATGAAGAATCGCCCCTTCTCTGGAGACCTTAAAGTTAAATGTTCTAAAACAGATTTTCAGACTTCCTCTCCTGTATGACAGGAACACTCTGAAGTTAGTTGGAAAAAGAATAACTCTGTCTTTGCATACTCTGAATAAATGTATTGGCCTTTGAAATACGAAAGACTGATTTATGGGTAGATACAAAGAATTTTTAAATTATGACCACTTGTTGAGTCCTTCCTATCTGCTTCAGCATATTCTACAGTTTATGCCAACAACCTAGCAAAGGCAGAAGATGGAGAGTAACCAACTGAGGGGGAGTCAGACTGCATTAACCATTTGCCACCACACCACAAGGACATTACTCTTGATTCAAGAGAGGAGGCAATGCACAGACCCTCCCTTGAATCATCATCATTGCAAGTGCTGTGGCATTCAGTACTGCTTGAAAGCTTTAACTTCATCTATGATCAAAGTCTGACAGAAGAACACCTCTTACTGCCTCCAGATATTTCTTCCTCTTGATTACCGCTGTCAGTCAGGGTACGTACTGGAGTGACTGCTTAGACAACAGACCCCACAGCCCATGGAGCTGTTCAGGTCTCCTGTGACAAATCAGTGGAATACGTAGGAGAATCAAAGACATTTAAGTCTAACGAAACTCCTTTTGAAAACCCCTGAGATTTGCATCAGGAAAACCTTAGATCTCGAAACGGCAGCTCAAGCACTTCTAGTAAACAAGAAAATACCAAAAGGCTGTCAGCAGCAGGAACATCACCATGCTCTTTCTCAGCTTTCTGGCCGCTGGTGGCATTACTCATTCATCATGCCTCACTGATAATTTTCGTTCAAAGAACCAACAAAGCAGGAACCACTGATATACAGAAAAGCACGCTAATGATTATGAAGTACATCGCAGCAGTTGGGTTTGCCTTGGAAGCAAATTTCTCTTCGTATCTGGTGGGGTAAAGGCCAGCACGATCTGAAATTAGAACTGGAATGTCCTGAAAGTAGGTAGGAATATCAAAACATCTGGTAATATATCCATCTTATCAACCTATAGCCACCAATGGGTTAGGTTTACACTTTGGGATGGTTCCTCTTTCCTGGAAAGTCTTTAAAACAAACTGAGAGAAAATAAACCCTTAAACAACGTCAGCTGGATTTTTACAGTGTCTTAAGGGGCACTTACTAGTTCTTGTAGAATAAAATAAATTAATGCAGCATCTGTCTGGCTTTTATGAATCGCTTCCATCAAAGCTACTTCTAGTAATTAATACACAGACTTAACACATGTCATACAGCCAGAGCCCTGGACCTATGCTAGGTAGTAACTGTTTGGTTTTATGGTTCTCGTGGATAATCAGTCCCAGACTGATTCAGTTTACAGTAGTGCAAATCAAGAATCAGCTTCTAAACATCATCAGGACTACTGCTTTATACTTCTTACAATCTTCCTCCAATCTGTCCTGTAGGAGATGCTTGCAAGATGTTTTGACAGTGGCTGGACACAAAGCTGGACTCCCTTTGGAGTCAACGGAGAGAAAAGCATTGAAAGGACATGATTTGCTTCATTTTTAAGTCAGCTTTTAAAACAGGCCAGTTTAGTTGCCTGCCAAGAGATATCTCTTCCTCCCACTGATCTAAGAAAGAAGTTGAGTAGGTCACATGTAGACCTCCACGCAGCAAATCCCCAAACTCAGATGAGATGAGTAGCTATTTTGATAAGCATGTAGACCAAGATGAATTGTTTCAAATTCGTCTGCATATCTCTGATGTCTCCCATTTTATGGCTATTCAACTATTCATATGTAACTTCTTTGGGTCACAGAAAACCCTTTGGCTGCAGAGTGTCTGACAGTGAGATCCTGTCGCAGCATGAAGACACAGCACCGCAACGAAACAGATAATAGCAGTAAGTCATTTGAGTGACAGAGCAACCTGACCTAGTTGAAGATGTCCCTGCTCATTGGAGGGGGGTTGGACCTATAAAGGTCTGTTCCAACCCAAACTATTCTACGATTCTGTGAAAACCAGAGATGGACATTAAAAACATACCCTGCGGGATTATAATGGGAAACACAATAAGAGATAGTTTCAGCAATTCAGAACTACTTTAATTCCTCTTTTTAGGACTTTTAGCACTAAAACATTACCAATTTCCTCTCAATTCATGTTTCCTCCCCAAAAAATTAAGGTTCTCAATCTACACTAAGCCAACAATACAAGGAGCTAGCACTTGTATAGTAATTTTCGTCTTCAAATCATCTTGCAGCTGTTACCAAGTTAGTTAATATTCTCCTGAGAACAAGGTACAGGAGGTAAGATTGCCAGCACTAAGGTGCTCAGGTGATAAATTTGAGGTTAGATGAAATTTTCTGCTTGCAGATCTAAGTCGTTCCTAAACGAAAACATCACAGTTTATGTCACAGACAGTTTGAGTATTTCTGAAATTTGAGTGAGAAATTGACAAAAGGAAGACTTTTAAATTATGATATTCTTTATCATATTAAATGCATACACTTCCTATTCCCTAGTCACCATTTTTACCCTCCCAAGATGTCTTGGGACAAGCCCTACCCATCCCTTAATGACAAATATTCCTAGCAAATTCAACAGGACTTTTCCAACACAAGAAACACAGGGAAGATCAAGACAGAGCCCCAAGGTCATTAAAAACCCTCTCAGCTTAGTACCTGACTTGAGAGAGACATTTCTCTAGCACAAAATTTCCATTGGAAACGTTTTGTTATCCGTTGTCTCCTGGTGTAGAATAATGCAGATTATTTCCTGATTCCCTGCAGTGAACTCTTAAGATCTGGATTACACCCTGGCATCACGTTCGTGTGTTTCAAATAAGAATGCTTAAGATAATCTTTTTCTCAATGCAACCAGCTTGTAAAAAGCGTACCTGGGAAGCCAGTACATAGATGGTGGTACTGTCTTGTCTGTAAGTAGAGCTTTAACGCCTAATGAAAACCACAGCATCAACAAAGTGTAGCGGATTTCTGACGAGAGTGAATGGTACGCATATACATTTCTATGAGAATTAGAGACATATTTTCTCAAAACATGACCTTTGTCTTCTTTGCTTTCACGGTTGAAAGATGCTAAAATGTCATGTCAAATTGTTCTTTATTTGCCTTATGGTTTTACTAAAGCCTTTTAAAGAAATTAAACAGCCTACACACTGACTCATGACCAGCTTTTTCCATTTATTTTTTAACAGATGCCCGATGGTTTTAAATAAAGAGCACTGTTCCTTCTCTCAGCATAATTTTCCATATGTAAAAATTCTGTATTTTATAGGGTATACTCTTTATGGAATAAAGCTCGCCCACCCTGGTTTAAAAAAAACCCCTGAAAACTATATGCAGTAATAAGATAAGATTTCAACGGAGGTTATAAGCCTTGCATGCACTTAACAGGAAATTTTACTGAAGATGGATTTCGATAAATTCTGACAAGTACTTTTTTAAAAAAATGATTTCTTATTTCCTTAAGTAATTTCATAGTAACTAGAGTTGAAGCTATGCTTGTCCAAATAGGCTTCAGTTTGTTGAAACAAATCAGGGTCGGAAATAAGAATGCAACACAGAAATTATGTTACTAACGTAAACTCCCATTGTTAATGAGAGTTTGATGGAAAGGCAATAGATTAAAGAAACAGAGGGCATATCCATGAGGAAGAATCTTTTTTTGCTGTTGTTACAAAGTGTCTGCTAAATATTTAGTGTGATGTGGAAGGGAGAGAAAACCACGAAGGTTAAATTATCTATACAGTAATTTTCCATATTAAGAAGCTTACAAAAAACCTGCCAGAGCAAATCTGTATTTCATCCAGTCCACAGTCTGCGGAGCCAGCCAAAATGTAAAACGTCACCTTCATTAAGAATTCGGGGGCTTAAGAGACACATTATTCTTAGCTTTCTTGCTCTTTTTTTTTTTNTACAGATGTTGCTGAAAGTGGTTTGGAAATTGTCTTCCACATTTTCTGTTTACCGAATGTCATAAATGATACTGACATGTTTAGTTTTCAATAATTTCGTTTATTTCTCAGAGGCTTTAGGGAAAGTGAACATCTTAGATAATTTGGAAAACTCTTCAAAAAAAAAAAAAGTTCTTGGAACTCTTTTCTCAGAACAAAAGGTCTGTTTCTAAGAGAAGTGCAGACTTTACTATCTTGAATGAATTGTATAGTTTCCTGTATAAAAAAAATAAGTCTTGTCAGTCACAGCATTAGACTCAAAGGTATTATTAAGAACCATCTTGTCTCCTTCCACACAGTGAACTACTATTTGCAGTTCATTAATTTTGTGTAAATAACTCTGGCCTACTTTTACCAAGACACTTCGTCAAGTATTTCCCGTATTTCTTAAAACAACCACTGGAAAAAAAACCGCTTGGCATTCAGAAAACTAAAAGTTTCTTCTGGACAGGAAATATTTCTTTGTTTCACAGTGCTCAAGAACTTTTTCAGGAAAACATGAACGTGTTTATGTGTCTCTTACTGGTACTGAAGTATTTTTTTGGCACAAGGAGTCAAAACCCTTCCCACATCCCACTCACTTCATTGTAGCTGTAGAGCTTGTTCCAGCTCTGTCGACCATGACGGCGTCTTCTGGATATTTGTGGGGGTATATCCAGCCACACCTATTTTCAGCCGTATGCTGAGGAGCTGGGCCAATTCAATCATGTCTACATCATTGAACCGAACCTAAGAAATCACTTTCACCTAACGTGAGTTACATCTCCCTTTGTCTTATGTCGTATACACAGGCGCACAAACACACAACAGCATGGTCTGCTGATCAGCCAGCGTTCCTGACAGCCAAATAAATAATTGTGACATGCTGGATGGAGCCTCCGCCCTTGCCAGACAGGGGTTTACATGAAGGAAATAAAAGGGGAAACATACATGTCTCACTTGCAGACGCTTCCTTGTTACACACGCAGTGAGCACAGAGGAGGAGGAAGGAACGTCAGGTCTGAACTACCAGGCATTAACCTCAGGGTGCTGCGTTGCTTCCCCAGGCAAGGATGTCGTACTGATGGGTACGAGGAACTGCAAGACAGAACGGATTTAGGACCAATCCCAGGCTTTTGTGGAGCACAGCTCCACCAACCTTCAACAAAACATAATATATACGTAATATAAAATACTTACGAATTGTTTCCCAAATTGCATTTTCATGTGTGGAACCCGTTTTCAGAAATCAGCTGCTGCCCCTGCTGCAGTACTCCCGTGTCTCTCTAAAAGTAAATATGTTTTAAGGTCAAAGTACGGCACGAGCTATGGCATTTAAGTTATAAATGAGACATAAGGAGGAAAATAAAGTCATTTCTTTAGTCATAATTGTGATGTAGTTGGGTATCAGGGCTGTGCAGGCATTCATACCCATGCACTTAAGCCATAAATTCCCTGGGTGGTCCAGGAGCTTGTCATCTAAAGGGATGAGCCAATGGACTGGTTTGAGATAAAAGACCAGCTTGAAGCTTAGCAATTGACTGAACTGTCACTACTAAGTGCTTGACTGATTGTTACGGGCGGGAATTTCAGACAGTTCTAGAGATTCCCTCAGGCAGCTCCTGCTGAGACCAGCCCATGCTCTGTGCTGGAAGGTGCTGTTCTCCTGGCTGGAGAACCTGTCCCTCCAAACGCACCCTTGTGTGGTTCCTGCCTCATGAGAGATCAAGTTGAGTACAGATATCTATGAACTGTTCCTGCAGAAATGGTGTATCTGGCTGGGATGGAGTTAACTTTCATGTAGGACAGTAAGATATTAAATACATACATCTCCCAGTCCAGCTGAAGATGCCACTGTGAGGACCCGTGCAACGGAGGCTCCCTTTGCCATCTGGTCAGCTACCAACTGTCCTGAATTTTCAAGATATTTGATTGCCCATGCGAGTGTTACCACGTGCCAAGATCTGAATAAATGAGATTTTCTCTCTAACAAACACTCTGCCATGATTTTCTCTGAAACAAAAGGCAATTTGCGTCAAAATTCCTGTCACTCCCAGAAGAACCCTCCCTCTGTGCTTTATATGAGGTCTCACAGTCCTGCCTTTTTAAATTTATAATTAATGGCGTGTCTTCTTCTGGAGTGATTAAAGCCAGACTATCTAGAACTCTCAAATACAAGGGGACAAGAGGCTCAGAAGCTGGGTCTGCAGTAATCCACCCAATCCAGTGAAAGAAGAAAGATGTAAATTGGGAAAAAAGTTAACTGTGGTGAGACAGGTCTGAGACCAAGCCAGGATGACAAGTCAACAGCTCCGATCAGAGTCAGAATCAAGGAACCGCCTGCAAAATACCTCAAACAGAGACCGACATGGAAGACTGAGCTTAAAAGCGCTGCCAGAAGAAGTGCGACTGGTCTCCACTGAGGTTCCTCACTGCTCACCGATGCGAGGGCTAACAGCCCACTACCACAGCTGGCCCTAAGCCCACACAGCCAAGCCCAACGAGAGGGCACGTCCTCAGAGCCCTGACAACAACAATAAACCCCAAAAGGCGAAATAGGAGCTGTGGATGAGCTGACCATTCTAGCAAAGGTGCTTGGAAACTTCTGCTTACATCATGAATATTTCCTGATTCAGATAATTAATAAGTATTTTATCTTATTTTCTTCCTCATCTGCTTTCAAGCCATTACTAAAGGCAAAATAAATAATGATATTAATTATTCCTAGTCAAGCACATTCATTTACCGAGAATAATTCTTGCCACCTTTTATATCCGACAATTTATTATCAGATCTCCTAGCAACCGCGATTTTTTGTGTCACTCAGATGTTTGGAGGTTTGCTGTGAGGATGGCAAATAATAGGTGACCTGCTATTTCAGGCATGTCACTCCAGAGAGACAAGTCTGTATTACTGCCCCCCCTTGCAGCAGTAACAAAAAATCCACTTATGGTTTTAATATTGCTAATTCTGTCAAGTATTTTTCCTTTGTCCTGATTGTATAACTTCTACAAAACTAATGGGAGTTTTTTATGAAATCCATAGCAGGCTCTTCTCCCAAAATCCTGTAATTTAAACTAATTTATTCTCCAACTAATCACCAGTGGCAATGATCCTGCAATATAAAAATAGCTACTATTTTATTTTGTCTGAATGTCCAGGCAGGTTTTACAGCTTTTTCACAAGGAAAAATCAAAACCAAACAAACTAAATAAAGTTCTGAAAAAAAAATACAAACGTTAGGACATACATCATGTCAAAACACTGTAAATACTTCAAGTATTTTACGCAGTAAAATGTGATTGCATATTGCTCTTATGACAGGGTCTAAGAATAGAAGCTGCTTCATATGGTTCTATATCTGTGAGTTTAACTGGCACTTGAACTACTTGCTTTTTAAAAAAATGGGTTTTAGTGTGAATATTCTTTCTGTGCTGAATGTAAAAGCATTACACTAGATATAATTGTGTGAAAACCATTATTTCAGATTTATGGGCCATAATACCTTATAATATATAACCCTGTAGATTAATTTCTTGTGTGTTTAAGAGATGTAAAATGAAAATGATTGGAGGTAACGTGCAGTGCTGGGCTTTTGTCTCTGTGCAAATAGTAGTGTTTAACTAGCCCGTGAGGAGCCTGGGCCTTTTTTTCATGACCTGCTCAGTCACCCCTTGGGCTTTGGCCACCGTGTTCCATGCGCAGACGCCTGATGCCACTGTCATACCCGGGGGACACGGGCAGCTGCAACTTGCACTCGTCCTCTGGAGGGTCACCTGCTGCTGGATTGCAGAAAAGCAGGACAGTTATTTAGGTTGGTTTTTTTTTTACTTATTTAGTTATTTTCCTAGTTGTGGAGGATTCGCAAAGAGCGGATTAAAATGGTGGGCAACCACCAAGCCCAGTCTGTTTTCTACAGACAATGCTTTTCCCCTGCAGTTCCACCTCCTTTCTCTTCTCCCCCCGAAACAAACAAAATCTGCTACCCAAAACAGAAAGAAGCCATGCCAGTCCAAGTACGCTCGGATTTTTTGTGCAGCTACAGTTGTCTGTACCCAAATTTTGCAGGTAGTTCAGCACGTATAGACGAGAGATGGAGTTTTCACAGGACCCCATCACCCAAGAAGCCACATTTTCAAGAGGCCTCTGAACACCTGCAAACTTGAACCCAGCTGTGGATGATGGATGAATGAAGATGACATCCCATACTCTCTTCGGTTCTTCTTCATCTGGAAAACTGTGATAAATCCTTCCTCTTCCTCACCTTTTATTTATAACATAATGTCCCTTCTAGGTTGGAAAAGGGATAACAGTGCTCAACAGGCTCTGTTGTGACTGTGGACTGCAACATTAATAGCAGCTTATATCTCAATACTTTCCATATTGATTAAAACACAGGCATCTCCACTCTTTTAGTATTGTCAAAATGTTTCCACTTAAGGTAGAAATCAGCAATGATCCCCATGCTCAGTGATGCACCAAAATAAATGGTTCATCAAACAGACCTAAGGAATCAGAACAGTATGAGAAATAAAATACCTGTCCTTCGCCATCTCCACACATCTGTGCCTTACCCTGCTCAGGGCACCAAAAAGTGAACAGTTTCAGGAATTGTTTCCAAAAGCCAGCACTGCTAGACAGGGTGCTACCAACAAAGCAGCGCTCAAAGGGCTGAAACGTTCCCTGTGCATCCCTCTCTCTTTGAAGTTATGCAACAAATACCATCTTGTGCACTACATAAAAGCTGAAGGAGAAGTGCTGGGATTAAAACCCACTTGGTTACACCAGGCCATTCGTGCCCCATCCTCCAACTAGGAGGTTGTTTGCAGGGGTGGAATGAATATCAGGAATTACAGTCTAAATGTCTTTGACTTCTCACCAAAATCTATGTCTAGTGAAGACTTAGAAGTCCCCCTGCGTGGGGGCAGCCTCAGAGGTGAGGACAACCTGTGTCTGGGTGACAACACAGCCTTTATGCACCCACAAAAAGTGAAAATCTCCGTCCAGCTGGGCTTCTTGCCTCTTGTGTATCGCTACGGCTTCTGTGGACAATCACCATCTTGCCTGCAAACAAAGCCCAGACTTCTGAAACGTTTTTAAAAGCTTTTTCAGAGCAATGTTGAGCAGTCAATAGGTTCCCCTGCGGCATTTCAACTCTATCAAACCGGCACAGAGGCTTGCATTCAAAATTGCTCAGCACAAGGAGCAGCAGGCAGAGCATTGAATTAAAATGGTGGGTGGGAAGTAAAATAAGGAGAAACAAATGTAAAACGGAGAAAGAAAGTAATAGGAGAAGCAAAAAGAGAAAGAAAAAAGTAAAAGGAGAAACAAAAAGAGAAATAAAAAAGTAAAAGGAGAAACAAAAGTAAAAAATAAGGGGAAAAAATGTTGCCAAGAAGAGCAAGAGTATTTGCTATTGCTGTTGTTTCTGTTACATCATCTGCTGTTTCAAACCCTGTTTAAAATGAACAGATTTTTAATTCAGCTGGGAGGAATACAGAGGAAAGCTGTGTAGCTCTGCTTCTCGTGGTCTCAATCATCATCTAATTTGAACCCTTTCCTGGAAAGAAAGAGGCCCCCTTCCTTTTGGTTATACTGGCAAACTTTTTTGCACGCCAGTGAAAGATGAACACTGATCAGAAAGCATATAATGAGATTGCAGAACGCTTCACAGCCTTACGTAAGAAATACTCTGCCAATACAGTGCACAAATCATAAACCAGGCTGCAAAACTGTGAGGTCAGCTAAGACTTCATGAGATACAGGCCTGAGGGATTTTGTATTTGCTTGTGAGGTGAAAATGTTTAGGTTCGTATTCCTGCATGGGGGAGATGACCGTTCCTTTCTGTTCAGCGCTGGTGAGACCCATCTGGAGCTCCGTGTCCAGTGCTGGGCTTCCCAGTACAAGAGAGACACAGGTATACTGGAGTGGCAAGGGACCATGAAGAGGATTCAGGGCTTGGAGCATCTGTTCGTATAGGGAAAGAATGAAAGAGCTGGGACTTTTCAGCCTGAAGAAGAGATTGGTCAGGGACATCTTATTAATGTGTAGAAATACTTGATGGGGGGAGTAGAGAAGGTGGAGCTTCTTGGTAGTGCCCTGTGAGAGGACAAAAGGCAACGGGCACAAATGAAAACACAGAAAATTCTATTTAAGCTTAAAAACCTCTTTTTTTTTTTTCCTGTGAGGATGGTCACGCGATGGAAGAGATTGTCCAGAGAGGCTATGGGGTTTCCACCCTTGGAGATATTCATAACCTGACTAGACACAGCCCTGAGCTACCTGCTCCACAGGACCCTGGCTTTGAGCACAGGGGTTAGACTAGATGATCTCAGGAGGTGCCTTCCCACCTCATACCCACAATGTGGTTCTGTAACAAACCAAATCAGAACAGAAAATCAAATTTCTCAAGAAATAACAGGGTTATAACCACAAAAAGCTCACAATAAACTCATGAAATAGGCAATGCTGATTTTTTTGAGTCAGCCTTGCTGGAGCTGTGTTAGCTGTGAGACTCACACAAGTAATTTTTGACCATAAATTGTTTGCCTTTAGATATTCAAGTTTTCATGTAAAGAAATGTTTCTTACAAAATCTAGGGGTGATATTCATAGAACAAGGACCTTACCACAGCTCCTCCTGGAAAGAATCTGGCTGAAGCCCACAGTGCATTCAATGGGAGTTTTGACTGACAATACACGTACTGAAAATTTAACAGAGGACTTGATCCTTTGAAGTTGTCTCTAGTAGGAATCACTCAGAACCGAAGAACTGGAGAGGATCTCTTCTCGCTGGAGACTTTCATGTATAGATGTGGAAGGTAAGTTTAGCCTGAATTACACAGTTACATTATTAATTGGTTTTTTTGCTTCCTAGGTTCTCTTCAGACAAAATTCCTAAATCTTTCTCTTTTTTTCTGATGGGAAATTGCTATATAGTCACTAAATTAAATGATCCTTTCTGAAGAGACGGGTTAAGTTTGCTTGGCTATTTTCTCTTTACTTGTTTTAAATCTGAATGCTCTTTAAAGCAGAAGAAACAGCACCAGAATCGCATCTAACTGCAGCTTGAGCCAAGCAGGAGCTGTAGGGCTGCGGTATTGTACAGCTCGCACAGCAGCAGATACTTTGTAAGAAATCCTATGGGAGATCCTCCTTCCATCTGCAATGCAAAACGAATCTCGCAGCATCACGGTGAAGTACTGCAGTTTCGTAAGGGCTAATAATCGAGAGAGCAGTTATATAGCATAGCCAAGAATAGCCGGGTTAACCCAGTGTAAGTGCAAGCTAGGTATAACAACCTGATTCTCCCGCCACTTATCCCAGTTTTAAGCGAGTATGACTGAAGCCTGTGGTCGAGTTATTCCTCAGTTAGTGCGGTGAAGGCTTCCTATCTTCATCGTCCCACTAAACGTAGCACCGGAGGGTAAAGGTAGGGAAAGCAAGTGACAGCTCTTGGTTCAGCTTTCTCTGATTGTGTTCAAGGATCACCTATAATCCCAGCCTCGTATTTCCACAAGATTGTGGAGGAAGGGCTAGTCAGGTTATTGCTTTGCAAGGTGGGATGGCTGCATATCACACGTGCCTTCATGCCAAAACCCCAAATGATTTCCCAGCTTCTGCAGATGAATTCTGGGAACAAGCAGAAAATACCAGACTGCACCAGTGAGTGTAAATACGGAGGTCATGGGGCGCCTAAATAATCCCGCTGTGCCATCGGATTTGAAATCTGTTTATCAGCACTCTGCCTTAAGTTTCTCTCAAATGCATTATTAGCATACAGCCAGCCAGCATGACAAATCAACCTCAATGCAGAACCAGATACTCCCCAGAGGAAGGTAGACGTTAAAATAAGCTACTCGTGTCTTTAACCACGGTATCACATTGAGAAAATTATTCTGAGGAAGCCAATGTAATTTTGTTTAAATGATAAAAAAGCACATCTCATCACACACTTCACTTTCACTGGTTCTTCAAATGACTTTTTAGGACAGGTTTTACTGATTCTTCATGGTAACTTTGTTGAAATAATATCTTGCTAGCCGCTTTTCCCTTCCAATTTATGTTTTGTAAGTTAGTTTAGCATATTTCTTTCTGTTGATAGAGATTCTTATCTTAATTTTACAGGGACAATTGTAAGTGTAGCCCAATTTTAAATAGGGTGGAAGATGTTAGAACCTGTAATTTTCCCTGGACTTCAGAATTTTCTGTAATCAGTTGACAGCTGTAAGCAATGCAAGTAGATAGGAGTGGGCAGTGATGAAGAGTGAGAGATGAAGGTGTCATGCACACTGAGGTGTACTGGAAGGAAAGAGACTGTGAACATCTGGATCCAGAAGCGGGAAAGTTAACAAGAACGTTTGCAAAAGATGAAAAAAATGTCCAGCTAAGTGAAGGTAGAAGCAAAGATCAGATTTCTCTGAATTTGTCACCCTCTCAAAAGCACAATACTGTAGCTGACATCAAAATCTACGGGCTTCTGTCTTCTGAGGCAGAACTAGCAGAATTGTCTTAATATCATTTGGCGGCTGGAGAGAAGATTTTACGCCCTCCTCCATCCTACTCTTGTACAACATATGCCTATGGAAAATAAAGCTATTTGGAAATCAGGGGTAAGTTCCATGGGGGAAAGAGGCAATCAATGTGCAGTCTGCCTAACCGCCTGTATAATTATACATGACAACTAACAAAGAGCGTGCCAGTCACAGCAGAAAATAGTTCAGAAAGGTCACTTCTAAGGTTCAACAGGTCCAGGCATGGCAAAGAACATACCAGATGCGCAACTAGACATATTGCTTGGAGTGTGCATATGTGTGCGTCTGTCTGCAAGTTTGCACAACGCTTATGCATGCTTTGGAAAGTCAACACAGTGCATTAGCATATATACTGCTTATGAAGAAAGCCATAGCCCTTTTGGTTTTAAGACGGTGAAAAGGTAGATACCACTTACTATTGGAGAAGCAGAAGAATATTGTTCTATGATGTTGTTGCTTGCCAGCTTGCCTGAGAAAAAGACAAGGACTGGGAGCTGGGATTGTTTAGCCTAGAGAAAAGGAGGCTGAGGGGAGATCTTCTCGCTCTCTACGAGTACCTGAAAGGAGGGGATAGAGAGGTGGGGGTCAGTCTCCTCTCCCAAGTAACAAGCAATAGGACAAGAAGAAATGGCCTCAAGCTGCGCCAGGGAAGGTTTAGATTGGATATTAGGAAAAATTTCTTCACTGGAAGGGTTATTAAACATTGGAACAGGCTGCCCAGGGAAGTGGTGGAGTCACCATCCCTGGAGATATTTAAAAGACGGGTAGACATAGTGCTTAGAGATATAATTTAGTGATGTCTTTTGTCAGTGTTAGGTTGATGGTTGGACTAGAGTAAGATGTAGGGAGTAAGACCTGGCTGTAATTAGTGGCAGCATAATTACAGGAATATGCACTTATTTCCCAGCCCAGAGAAATTCCTCTGTTGCTGAATGTAGCTGTTAGAAGTTTAAAGACCTTTCCAGAGCATCTGTATGTACAGCTTGGAGAACATTTACTTAGGTTACCAAGCTAAAACCACAGTACAGAGTAGGAAATTTGAGCAGGGCTCCTGTTTTGTCACAGAATCAGACTGTCATAAGCATCTTATGATGGCCTCAAGCCACCCTTTCACCCAGGGTACAGTCTCATATCCAGCACCATTTCACCAACAGAGTCATCAGTTTTTTCACACTCAGACTTAAACACCAATGAAAACTACAAATTTTAGAATCATAGAATCATTGAATCTTCATGGTTGGAAAGGACCTTTGAGATCATCGAGTCCAACCATACACACACACAAAAAAACCCCTACAATCTCTGTCACTAGAGCATGCCCTGAAGTGCCAAATCTACACGTTTCTTAAATCCCTCTAGGGATGGGGACTCAACCCCCTCCCTGGGCAGGCTGGTCCAGTGCCTGACCACTCTTTCATTAAAGGAATTCCTCCTAATAGCTAATCTAAACCTCCCCTGCCGCAGCTTGAGACCATTTCCTCTGGTCCTGTCATTATTCCCCTGGGAGAAGAGGCCAACACCCACCTCTCTGCACCCTCCTGTCAGGTAGTTGTAGAGGGCAATGAGGGCTCCCCTCAGCCTCCTCTTCTCCAAACTGAACATGCCCAGCTCCCTCAGCCTCTCCTCATATGACTCATATGACTCATAGAAGGTGGAACTGCAGCTGGGCAAGCCTGGGCTTTCGCTCTTCTTCCTACTGAAGCCTGCCCTCATGCTGTCTTGACTGTGGACCTTAGTCATAACCTCTACACCCATTGTTCTAATTCTCTGTAACCTTTTATTCAAAACATAGTAAAATAGAAGAATCATCTTGTATTTTAAATAATTTGTTTATTTGTGATGTAATGGTAATTTATAAACAATAAACGTCTCTCAATATAACACTTGAATGAATGTCTGAGAATTGGTAAGATGAGCCCAATATCTTCATGTTTTCTCTGAGGCCTTTGACAATTAAACACCTCATATTACTTTATGTCACTGGTCAAACACACAGTAAGCCTATAGTACCATAAAGAAATATTATCCTTTTAAGAAATTAATAAATAAATAAGGTCTTAATTTTCCTAGAATTAAGAATCTCAGTCAGAGTCAGATCAGCTGGATCTTTTATGCAAATCTGATTAAATGGACAGTGGGGGTTTGCCGGTGATTTTGTTCTCATTGATTAAATGAGCAATTAATGCTCAGTTGCTTGCTTTATAGCACCCCATAGTCTCTGCACTCCTCCCACCTCCAATGTATGTATCTCCTCATACACTTATCCAACACTGACTTTTCATATTTTCCGTTCTTTAATATGGTTGCTATGGAAATCTTCCCCCACAGTGTCTTCATTGCCTCAAAAGTGCTGAAAGCCTTTGAACATGCAGGACTCTTACGTGTCTTCAGGACAGTTTGGAACAATGCTAAACGAATGGAAGCGAAAACTGTGTTTATAAAGAAATCCTCTCCGCTCCTCGGCACCTGAGAAGGTTAGCTTCTTTCAAAGTCTGCATGTTTATTTTAGCAAAAAATAAATACGCACTGTGTATATAACCCTTCTCATGCCAAAATTTCCCAAGGAGCTTAACAAACGACACACAATCTGCAAAGATTACTTGTCAAGGTGCCTCTGGAGAGCAATTGACAACCTCTGTGTGATACCAGCTTTTTACAATTTGTCTCTTAAGGAAATGAAAACTAAAATTTCAAAAGTCAGCATCCAATTACTGCATTTGAATAGGACGTGACAAACTCTCTGCATGTCCTGCAAAGGATTGTGCAACTCCTGAAGGGCACAAAGGGAGACGCAGGGGGTTCCCATCTCACGGGACAGGCAGTGCGTCCTTCACTCTCCACTCTACAATCCTGACACAACAGGAGGCTTAACGGTCCCAGGAGATCAGTGGAGTTTTATCCCTCAAAGGATTTCAACTTCAGGTATAAAAATGAAAAAAAGGGAAGAAAGATTTCTGGTAGGTCTTGGAAGAGGTCTTAAGGGAAAAATTGGTAAAAATCATCATAAAACCTTACTTCAAATAAACCGGATTCTTTTTCACATAGAATTTGGGCATCAGTTCATCAATTACCACTATAAAGACTTTTTCCAAAAGTCTTTCCTTGCTTGTTATATCACATTCTCCTTTCCTCCTTCAGTCACAGCATCTTTTACCAGAGTGCCTTTAAATACAGAAATACTACATTTATAAGGGCCTTGAAGATTTTATTATTTATGCAATGTGCCAAGTCATTACTTTAGTCCCCATTGTATCGCTTTCATGTGCCTTCCACCTGTTCTTGTCTTTTTCAAATTGAGGGTCGGACATATCACCCAGCTTGACACTCGTCTTCATCAAAAAAAAAAAAAAANAAATAAATGAATCATAACATAACACCATAACATAACATAACAACAACACAACATAACATAACATATGAATAAACCAACCCATCATGAAAATGCCAGGAGAAATGCTTCAAAAATGCTCCGGTGTCTTGAATGTGGCTTAACAAGTACTACCACTTCCAATTCATCCAAGGGAAGTCTTTCTGTAGTGTGGTCCATCCGTGTTCCAGCTGTGACTTGTTTTGAACCCTTTACCTATGCCAACTTTGGGATCTCTCGCCTTAGTGCCATGCGCATAGTTGCTGTGGTAGCAGTGAAATGGAGAAAGATCCTTGATGATGTCATCAAATATGGCACCAATGAGGCAAACACCAGCCGAAGATCCGTCCATAACTTTCCCTAAATTCTTTATCACATTATTTCTTTAATAATGAGAGAACAGAATAATTCACTGCAAATGGAACGAACAGTGTTCTATTACACTCATTTTATTATCTCCTCCATCATTTTGAACTAATCTGTGGATAATTCAAATCCCTTTGCCAATTTGAGCAGCATGTACAGAGACGCACTACGGAGCAAGGCAGTTAATACCCCTGTCTATGAATTTTATCACAATCATGCCTGGAATATGACGTTCGATTCTGGGCATCCCTGGAGTGCTCTGAGGCCCAGTGGTGAGATATTAAGGGCAATAGACAGACCTCATCTTTGGAGGGGAAAATAGGTGACTTTAGGCATGTTCCAAATGATCTTTCAGCCAACATTATTTCTCTTCCTTTAGAGTATTCCAGGAAAGGGTAGATTCAGTTATCAGGGAGGTGGCAAGGTGGGTCTCAATTACAAACCGCGTTTTCCAGTAACATGTTAAAAATGAGGTAGCAATCAGTAGAAGATAGAAACTGCCTTAATTTATTAGAAGACCTGTATTTTAGATACTCAAAATACAGTATTGGCATATGAAATAACTTTCTTGTTAATTAAAGCAAGTTTTCTTTCTTCTGTTCTTTTCATATATTTCAGGAATGATGAGCATTAACAGCCTTTACAGAAGGATGATCCTTGCTTCCATATATCTGAGTGTGAAATATGGGAAATTTTCATTGCTCTTAAGAAGAAGGTTTCAAAGAAAGAAGTCTGAATTACCTTTCCTCAGTTAAGACCTTATCCTACTTCATTGAATTGAAGAGAGTTTTGCTGAAACCCTAATGGGACCAGGGTCTGTCTTTTAGGAAACATTGGTAAATTCAGTCTAGGTTAGAAAATGTCAGAGTTTATTATTGCAAGGCGCAGGCATTTTCCTATTATAAACCAACACCATTTTCTTTCCTCTTTCATAGAATTTCTTTGCAAGAAGAACATTCAATTTAACTTTTCAATCCATGAGCAACTAAGTACTGTACTGCCAATTCTCAATGGGATAGTTCAGAATTGGTGATTGACTACATAGCTATAATTTTAAAAAGATTAATTCACTGGTGACCTAAATACCCACACAGTTGCAAATTGAAAAATGTTCCTAGGCAACAGGAACTTATTGACACAATGAAAATTCCTCCTTCAGAAATCGTTACCTGAAGCAAAGCAGAAAAGAATATATATCAGATTTGAAGGAGGGTAAGAAAAAGATAAGCGAGAAACACCCTTAACTTTTCAAAAATCATTATGTACATTCATATGATTCTGTTGGTTTGGTTTTTTTTACCAGGGATGGGAGACCTCCAGGAAAATCCAAAAGAGAAGTGCTGCCACATGTGGCTGGGGGGAAAGTACCTATCATCAGGAGAGCAGAACTGCTTCAAGATGCCAAGTTGAAGTGCTACCATATCAGAAATGTAGTCCTTCTCACAGAAAACTACTGATCCCCTTGAGTTATTTAAGAGCACACAGCGGTTTCTAAAGGGCAGATATATACAGCCTTCACAGTCCTTGTACAATAACAGCTCTTGAATATTTCAGTCCCTAGCACAAACCTGTCAGTAGCTGACCGAACGCTTACTGTGCAAAGTCATGGAAGCATCACTTGAGGACTGAAGTAGCCTCTTACCAGTAGGAAAACATTTTTCTTTCTTTCTATGATGTCCCAGTCCTGAGCCCTGAAGGTGACCTACAGAATGGCTCTCCCATCTCCTCCAAAAAATCTTGGGAACTGAGGTATGTAATTTGTCTGGTTGCTAAAAGTTACGTGTATGAAGATACGGCTTTTCTGTGAAATTAAAAGATAGTACTGCTCACTCTGACCCCTTTTTGTTTCTCATAGGAAGCAACAACCTCATCACACCTCCATTTACTAGCACCGTGTTCTGTTCAAAAAGACAACTGTTTCTTCCTAACTCTCATGGATTATTGTAACAAAGCTCAGAACTATTATTCTCAGCCTGTCCTGGATATGAAATGTCCTGCTCCTTGCCCAAGTCCAAAGATGAGCTTGTGTCTTTAAAGGTTGCCTATTCTTCCACTCTGTTAGTCAAATAAAAGGTACTGCTTTTCCCTACCTCCCATGCCTTATGAAGGGAGCAATGCACACTTCCCAACATAACAGCCATAACTTTTGGAGTTGAGGATACTTTCTCCGAGGCCTACAAATCAAGTTATCTTCCTCTATAAACCTAATGCACTGAGTAATGGATGATGCAGTGCCTAAGCTTTATGCATGAAAATATGGGCTTTAATGACCTTTACTTACACTTTCTTAATGAGGGAATCCTTTGGTAAAAATTGATGGAGTGTGTTCCTCTTTAGATGTGGAAATTAGAGTCATAGAATCGTTTGGATCAGAAGGGACCTTATCAATAATCTAGTTCCAACCCCCCTGCCCTGGGCAGGGACACCTCCCACTAGACCTGGTGGCTCAAAGACCTATCCAACCCGACCTTGAACATATCCAATGATGGGGCATCTGCAACATTTTGGGCAACCTGTTGGAACAGATCTTACCACCCTCATCATAAAAAAATTCTTCCTTATGTCCAGTCTAAATCTACCTCTTACAGTGTAAAATCATTGCCCCTTGTCCTGCCACTACAGGCTTTCGTAAAAAGTCTCCATCTTTCTTATAAGACCCCTTCATATATTGAAAGGCCAAGTTCTCGAAGTAGTCTGTATCAGTATCTACTTTACACTAAAATGGTGCCAAGGAATGTACTTGGCCATTGAAATGTGATGGTCTATAGTAAGAAACCATTATCATTTTTTCTTGGCACAGATGAAGAACGATAATTTGCATAGAGCATCCTCAGCAGGTGTTCGGCACACTGCACTCTGTTTTGAAGGCAAGGAGACCTAACGTTGTCCTTTCCTTGCAAAAGGCCAAGGGATATTCTAAGAGAGAGACATCTAGTAGGATTTCAAAGTGTTTACAAAACTGAAAACCTTAAACCGCAGGCAAATGGAAGATTACTGCAAGACAAAACAATTTCCCTTCCCTTCCCTTCCCTTCCCTTCCCTTCCCTTCCTTCTCTTTTTTGTTCTTCTTTTTTCTTCTTTTTTTCAGAACTATAGCTGTGTTTCTACATCTGAGTATTAGCACTGGTCATTTTGAACCTCAAAAGGTCTGGGGTTTTGTCTTTTAAATGAAAGTGTTGTTAAAATCCTATTTTTCTTAAATGAAAAGACAAAATACAATTACACAGATAGGAGACAAGGCAGAGCAGAGACATTTTTACCAGAACTTATAGGGAGATTGTTTCAGAGAAGCAAAGCTATGACTTGCAACCGGAAGAGATTCACACAAGTTATTTGGAACTGAAGACATATGAGAAGGAAAAAGATGATAGAGGAATGATTTCCCCCACAGCAATTGGTCCCTTTCTTTTCCTGGGCATTATAAATGCTGTTTGACAGTACTGGAGAGACATCCAGGTACAGGTGGTTAAATTTCATCTCTGTGCAAAGAAACTTCTAAAATCTTCCATTTCCCCTTTCCAGGAATTGTATGCAGGCAAACCTTCTGCTGAAATCAGTTTAATTATCTGATGATAGAAAAATAAATTTTCTGCTTCTGTGTGAGGAACTTTATTCTGTCTAAGAACACAGGAAGCTGACACAGATAGAAATTTTGGAAATAATTAGTAGAAGATGGAGACCAGGGGACGCATAATTAATTTCTAGCAAACAATATACTAATACCTAAGTTTGTAAGTTACAGTGGTTTTACCTTGACTACTTTATGAATCACTATGAATTTGTCTAAGAAGGGACATGGTTATCAGCTTACTTTTTGTAAAGTTAGTTTTGGTATTGCTCAATATTGAAGAGCAATATTATATACAGGATATACAGGAGTGTTACTAGAATCACAGAATCACGGAATGGCAGGGGTTGGAAGGGCCCTCTGGAGATCACCCAGTCCCACCCCTGCCAGAGCAGGGTCACCCAGAGCAGGTGGCACAGGAACGCGTCCAGGCGGGTTTGGAATGTCTCCAGAGACGGAGACTCCCCCACCTCTCTGGGCAGCCTGTGCCAGGGCTCTGCCACCCTCACAGGAAAGGAGTTCCTTCTCATGATGAGGGTGGTAAGACAAGGGACCAGGTTGCCCAAAATGTTGCAGATGCCCCATCACTGGACATGTTCAAGGTCAGGTTGGATGGGGCTTTGAGCAGCCTGATCTAGTAGAAGACATCCCTGCTCATGGCAGGGAGGATGGAACACAAAAAGACAGTTAATTTAATATTTTCACACTTCTAGGAATCATCCATGGAGGACAGACTCCAAACCAGGACTCCCAGAAGGATATGTGTCCTGGAAGAGGAGAGTAGGCTTTAGCTACTGGTTTTCCATTTTGCTTCCTCCCATTCTCTAGTTAGCTGAAAACCTGGGATCAGATGTTCAAATGTTTACAGCCACGGAGATTTCACCTAATTGACCTCAGATCCATACTTGAGTGGGAGGGACCGCAGTTCTTTTGCCTTCCTTCTCCTAAAGAAATCTCACTAATTTGAGAGAAAGCTCACCTCTGAGAAGCAAGAGAGGAGGTCAAATCTTTGCCATAGAAGGGCACCTTCAAATCCAAAGGAAAATTGCTTTTCATCCTTATCCTCACCTTTTAGACCCAATAAAATCACAAACATGCTGAGCGGTGATGCACTTGTGTTCATAGGCGTATCAGCAAGAGGGATGGACTTTTCATCAGAGCCACTGTTCATGCTCTTTTGTAAGAACCAAAACATTCGCGGCCAAGGGAGAAACCCAAGGCAAGTCTGTAACAGTTTTGCATTGATCAGTAGGCTATCTGTGTTTTTACTTAGGCACAGACAAAAGGGCAAAGCCGAACTGCATGTGTTAGGTTTGGGGAATGTTTGGATCTCTTCGCTGACTAAACTGAGAAAGAATTTTAATCTCTGCATCTCAATACATCACTGGCTTGACATCTGAGCTTTAGGGTGTTTTGGGTGGATGGGGGTCAACAGCTCTTACTTATGGGGTATTTTCTTAAGGATGGTAAATTTATTGCAGTTCGGAAGAGGGAAGTGTTGTATATCTCACTTTCATCTGGCAGCAAAAAGCAGTCCATGCCCATTCCACTGCTGGTGGAAATCACAGCTACAGATTAAGTTCTTCACCTTCTTTAAGTATTCCCCTCTCTATCCTTCTCTTCTCCAACACTCAAATAGTAAGAGGAGGTTATGAGAGTCTCCAGAAGCATTTCACCTGCTAGGTAAATGAGAGCCCAGGAGATGGCCCTGTTAATTCCAGAATTTCTGTGCAACTTTACTAAAGGCAGCTACGACATTCCCCAGAGTCCTGCTCCTCACTTGATCCCTGTTTGCTTGAGGATCTCTCATCTAGATTATTGCTGTGGCTCCCATTCTGCTGCAAACTTTCGTCTGCTCATCTCTCGGGAGGGAGAAAATGTCATGAGTGCCTTTTCGCTCTCCCTTTCAAAAGCGAATATGAGATTTTCCTTGGATTGCTCTGCCCTGGCTCTCTCAGAAACCACCCTAGGACCATTCTACCAACACAGTTTCTTCCTTGTCTCATGAAAATAGGGTGGATTTTTTTCTTCCTAGAATGTTCTGCTGCTGCTTTACAGTTCCACTTTCCTCCAGAAACTGTAACTCCCATAATCCCCCTGTTTTAGTACAGCATTTGGGACAGCAACCTGCTAGAGTTAATCCTGCTTTTAAACGGCCTTGTTCAGCACAAGATTAAGACATCAATTCACTCAGAAAGTGTACGTGAAGCCCCGTGGACTTGTGACAACACAGTAAAAAGGATATATTAAAACATTTGGAAAAAAGATGAAAGTTTGTTCTCCTAACTTATACTCTCCAGAAAGAGTAAAATATGAATACTTTGTCTTTTCCATAAAATAATGGAAGCAACACGTTGCTATAGAATGGGACTACGGAAGAGCGAAAGGAGACAGTGTTCTCAGATGCTGTGAGCTTCTCAGTATTTTCACTTCTGTGATGAAAAGCAGGCCTGTTGTTTTAAAATGCATTTTTTATGGTGCTTTAGAAAAAATAACTTGGATGTCCCACGTTTCATTAAATAACTGGTATGCTACCATATTACTCCTTCTCTGAGTCTTCTGGCTTTTGAAATATTTATATTTATTCCCATGTTCTTGAGCTTCACAGCCAAGATAACAGAGTAAGTTAGAAAACAGAAATATTTAAAGACATTCCAGGAAGAAAGACAGTTCACATTCATACATACAAGCAGCAGCCACTGCCTATGAGTTCATGTCATCAGCTGAATAATATGTTTTATTACAGTATACATAGTCATGTTTGAATGCTCAGCCATGAATTGAAATTCTCAACACGTAGTTTCGCAGAAATAACAGAAGCTGACGTTAACAAAAATCCACACAGGATGTATCTACATCTAGGAGGGAAATGGTTTTCTAGGATTACCCTGAAGTAGAGAGAGAACTGGACTTGAAAATAGGTGTCTCTTGTTTATGCATCTCCTCCACCAACTTCACACCTGAGGTTTATGCGGTGGTCACTCAGTCATTTTGAAGTGGAATCTAGAATTGCTCTTGTTGAATTTGTCTACTGCATTTAAATTACTATATAATAGCTGGTACGTGAAGTCACCTGACCCAGTTTTCTCCAGTTCACCAGGGTAACAGAGGTGTCTGACACCAGGAGATCTACAGAGAACATCATAAGGCTTCTGTTTCTTCCATCTTGTAGCTTGTAAAATCTGAAGGTTAGAAACATAAAATCATTAGCTACTGATCAATGCATTTTTACATTATTAATTTCTTGCCCAGTACAATGAGGTTTCTGTATTTTGGGGTCCAATAAGCACTACATTGATAGGCTAAGTTAAGTTCTAATTGTTGCCTATCAAGGAACTCGTGTCTATCTAAAACCAGAGAATATCACTGCCCCGGTTCTTGATGGCTTTCATCTTAGAGATGGCAATAACCTAATGAAAAATGGTATGTAAATTATAAGGATTAATTAATGCAAGGCTCAATTATGTAGAAGAAAATGGAACTAATATTTCATTTCTTTATTCACCTGTTGAAGGTACAATGAATAAATATTTAGTGTAAGAGCCTCAAGTTATACAACCAATCTCGCCTAGCTGCAAATAGGTGTCAACAATAACTAATGATGAAGCCATGTGTCAAATAACAGGATACGGAGCACAGCTGGATTTTGAATGTGAATGACAGATTAGAAAAAGCTTAAAAAAATCTTAATAACACTGCATTGTAGTTATAAAAATATATTCACATGTATAATCTTTTTATAGCAAAGTGCGTCACTTCAAAATTCTTACCCATAAATCTCCCTTGTCATTATATCGCCTCTCACTCCTGCATGTTGACACACTCCTCTCATAATGATGGGACTTCACAAAACCTAGAGACTTATATACTGCTTTCACAGGTGAAGAAGCAATGTAGCCCAGCAGCACCTGATCCCAAGAAGTGCTTAGCCTGAGGTCAGGAGTTCCTAGTCATCTTTGAAGGATGATCAAGAACTCTCTCAAGTAAAATCCTGCCCATCACTGAAACCCTTTTTTTCCCTTTTAAAGTCTTTACAGCCATTCCATGCCTTCTGGACTGTCATCTGTAAATTGAATAAAAGAAAAACAAGAAGCTGTCCAATATTCTGCACCTGTCTCTCTCTTTGGTCTTTTTCTAGTGGTTTCCACACTGCCTTTTTCCCATTCTCCCTTGTACCTTTGGATATTAACATTTTTCCATGCATCTTTTTTCAATGCGTGGGGTGAAGCAAGTGTTTTCTTTTTAGATTACTTCTGAAATTAAGAAAAAGATGCTCAATAAAGAACTCAGATCAGGTTTCCATAAGGAAACCTGCACAGGGTTGGCCCGAGACAGCCTTTGTGCTCATGCTGAGGCCGGTGCAGGAAATAAGGAAGGAAGTGAAATGTCTTTGCAGCCATGCGGGAACCCCATTGGCAGCCAGTGCAGACCAGGGCCACCAAGACCTGCCTTAACTGGAGTTCTCTGTATGGTAATGCCAGGGGGCTGCCAGCACGACGGAGACAGCTGGGAACTGGGGCGCTCTGACCCACTTCATCCTCCTTCCCCTGCCCATGCCAGCCTCACGTGATGGAAAAAAATGGGGCTTAGAGCAAATTTTTCCTGATGCACTTCTGCAGTGCTCCAGGATATGTTAGGTTGTTCCCCAAAGAAGCCTTCTGATTGCACGGCATCGTGATGCATGAAGAACTTCATGGCAGCTATGAAGGCAGGACCCAGGCTTTCTGGTCCCTAAGGGCAGATTTATAAACTAAAACAAGAAGCTTATTTGCCCATTAGCATCGATGGGTCACTTCTGGGACCGAGCATGGCTCCTGGTGGGAGGAGGGAGGGAGGGATCCCCTGTTATCCCATTATTCTCTCTTCTACAGGAATTCTTGGTTTTCCTTTATTCCATTGTCTCAGTCTTTGCCTGCTTCATTATTTTTGGCTGATGACTAAACTATCACCTTCTATTTTTCCGTGTGTGTAGGATTTTTCTAATAAAGGAAGCATACCGGCACTTACTCTCTGCTCGGGTCTCCAAAAGGCACCCAACGCGCTTTGCTGAGATTTGGGCTGTGCAATAATTCACAGCAGCTGCACTCAGTTTGGCCTCCTTTTGGTCTATTAACTGTCCATAAACAGAGGACAATTTCCAAACAGTCATTTTCCCTTGTTCCAAATAATTTTGCTATCACTTTTTATGCCGGTGTAATTCTGCTGGCATTGCTTACAGCTTATGAGAGGAAAACCAGATTTGGAATCAGGAAAAAATATTAATATGCTGCAAACATCTATAGAATGGTTCATAATAACTCATTACTTTTCCATACACACAATTAAAGATACATTTTTTTCTAGTTTCTGCTAACAGATACACAAGTGCAAAACAGTACTCATAAAATTTCACTTCCCAGGATTCCCAGGACAAGTTATAACAGTTGTGCCAGTTGGATGGATGTTCAGATGAAGAATGTAGATGTTTTTAGTTTATCTGCAGTGTAAAACCATGAAGATCCTGGGTGGACTAAGAGATCGTGACAGAGATTGTAGGGGTCTTTTTTGTGTGTGTATGGTTGGACTCGATGATCTCAAAGGTCCTTTGCAACCATGAAGATTCTATGACTCTATGATTCTATGATCCAGATTCACAGTTTTTCCTCTTTCTCTAAGTGCACATCAGCCCTTGATGCAATGCCTGCTCTGGCGCCTTAAAGGAAGAAAAGGTTGTTTGGTTTGCTCAGAGAATTCCCATAATTAAACCCAATAAAGCTTTCAGTGTGAGTTATTAACTCAGTGATAGAAACAGACATTTCTTAAAAATAATTGTATCTGATGTGATTCATAAAGTTTTTAAGCACAGGATGTTATCTCACTACAGCAGTATTATATTGCAATATTGTCAATCCCAAGTGTTAAAAAATACTTCCATTCACAATACTTCAAATAACACATTTGAGAATCATTTACTTTCTCTCTCATAAGGCATGAAGTGCATTTTTATATTTTCAGGCTTTTCTCTCCCAGGAGTTAGAAACAGGCCATTAGGGGATGGAAACTGGGGAGTTATTTCAGCTCCCATGGATGGACAAGGAGCATTTCTGGTTCGCCACTAATTCCATGCTATGAGTTACCACCTCTCTGATCTGCTACCTCTTATCCAGTGAGCACTGCCTAAACCATATTAGTCAATAAGACTAATTGTTTGAAGTGCCACAATTTATTGGAAAATGTGTGTGTGAACATGGAGGACTCTAAGCATTACGGAGAGTCAGTTCTATGCTGCCAGAGCCTCTTTCCTGGCATAATAAGCCCCATGATTCCATGATTCTATGATCTATGATGAATAAAAACATACATTCGGCACATTTATACTCTGCTGGGACTAGAACTCAAACCCTGTCAAACTCTCCTTTCTTGCACTTATGTAGAATCAAGTACTTTTCAGTGGCTGAACAAAAGCCACCGCTATGTTTCATTTTCCTTCCCCAAAGAAGTCTACTGTAGGTAAAAAAAGCTAAGTCAGACCTGCCAATGATGGCAGGTAAAAGAAAATTACAGATAAATCCCCAAGCCCATTTTTCTGACTAATATGAAGCTGATTTAAAGCAACAGCTGGCCAAAGACAGTGGTTATGAATTATCTCTACTTAATGAAGAAAAGGTGGCAGATTTCAATTTAGAGAACAATATTAATATTAAGGGACAGTTACATTTTACAAATGTTTCAAATCTGACAAGAGACACCATTTACTTATTATTAAAACTGACCTTTATTGGAAGCCATCTGGCTAACTTAATTCGGGTCATAGTTTGAGGACAGTATAAAATTCCCAAACCTTAACATGAACAAGTAAAAGCGATCTGCCTGACGTCAGCCTCTCCATTATCCTACAGAGATGTGACATATCTGGGGAATGCGGGCTCAGAGATATTGCGCCAAGAGAATAACCAGCTTGAGACAATTAATTTGAGCATCAGAAGCAGAAGGCTTACTGTGTGCCCAAATTCACTTTTCTGCCTTTCTTACACCAGACAGAGACTCCTTCAGAAGAAGCGACAAGGACTGTGCTACCTGCAAACACATCTACATTTAAGTTCAAGAAATGTCTACATTTAAAGAGAAGCTTTAAAATTAAACACAGAGCTAGGTTTGGTTCTGCACTGGGACAAGCAAGGAACAGAAACAAGGTCTTTGTTGCAGCCAGGTCTTCTTTATTCCCTTTTCCCAGTTTCCATCCTCTTCTTACTTTCCTAAATTGATAGCTGCTTCTTTTCAAAAATCCTTAGTCGTAATTATGCCATTCGTATAGGCTCTTTCACGCCTCATCCCCCTCTTGTTTAGTCTCCATGCTTGTGTTGGACCTCTAACGCAGGTGTCTGGAATTGAGTTTGTGTTATTCCAGTCGGTGCATCAAGTCTCGCTTTCTATGAAGAATTTTCTGGGGAGCTGAGATTTTCTTAGTGGTTTGTTTTGGTCACGATGACTTCTTCATTATAGTAAAAAAATGAACGGAATGCAGGGATAATGTCATCCCTGCTGCAATGTGGGGGAAACAAGAAGAGCTGCACTGAGCATTCATTTAGACCAGGTTGTCCAGCTTGTCTAAACTATGACTGCAAGGGCTATAGCAAATGGAAAAGTATCTGAAGGTAGTCAAGCAGCGTAAAGAAAGAGGACACAAAAGAAATATTTTGTGCTTTTCAAAGCGCAACACAACATTCTTCACATCGTAATTCCTTTCCAAATAACGAAAACTCTCTTTTCTTTAAGATGACTGGGTAATTTAAATTTATTTCTTCTCATAAAATCTTTCTCAGAAAGGCAACAACAATAGTAAAAGCGCAGGGAGCTGTCATACAAAAAGCACGTTTTATCCTTTTGAAAGAGAAGATAAAACTGAGGGGCATTGTGGTGACAAAACTATACATAGCAGGGACAAGTTCCAACAAATCCGTACCTTTGTCAGCAGTGATGGTACAGAGTTAGGTAACCTGAGAATTTCAGTTCCCGGTAATGCTGTTGTCTTGTGGGTCAACAGTACAAATCCCTGAAAAGCCTGGTTGCTTTTAAAACCTCTGTAAACACATAAGTCGGCCCCTTTCATAGATTGATTTTTTGGTCTCTGTTTGAGGAAACGACCGTGTTAACCATGAAAACAATTCCCGAAAGATGTCACGCTTGAAAAGACCAAGGGGGAGAGAGAGAAGGAAAGTTTCACTTTGCGTTTGCCTTTTTCACCCAACTTTGCAGGAGTTCAGGGACGGACATATGGTGCAGCATGCACTGTCAGTAAAATGACAGCTACTCTTTCACCCTTGGGCAGCAAATGGAAATGTGGCTGGTTTATAAGCCAAATTCTAAAAATAACAAGTGCTCCTTTAACGTGGTAGAATAGTGTGACTCATGCATCATTCTGACATAAACATGACATCCGTTGCAGTCAAATCATTGTGTCCAAATGCTGAAGTCAGATGCAGTTTGACCATTTTCAAAATTACTTATCAATCTTTCAAAAATATTTAAGCGTCAGGAGGAAAAATAACAGCAATCTGGAACTCATTTGCCAAATATTAGATGCTGGTTCTATTAGGGACTGAAATCCGAGCTATGAATTCAATCACTGAAGTTGCAAACATGTTAAAAACAACCCACAATCAGCCCTGTCACGCTGATGATTATATAAACTTAAACACTTGGGCAACTTAATAGCTTATTTAATGGTTAATGTACTGAAGTGCACGGGGTACCTATTACTGCCATAAATTGACTACAGGACACCGAGTAAGCGAGTAGCAGCCTCTTTGCCTTACCTTTCCATCTATAAAGTGGAGATGATGATAATACTTTCTATGTGGCCAACGTGTTCCCTTCTAAGCAGGAACTTTCACCATTAGCTTGCCAAAACTTATGTATCTAAAATGAATGTGAGTAGTTACAGCTAATTATCCAAGATTGCCTTGTAGTGAACGGGGACGGATAGGCACTTTCAGGGACAGCTCTCAGAGAAAATGAGATGAATCACTTTCTGGAAGGACCTCCAGCTGGCTATCAAATGAGTCCAGGTGAATAGTTTAGACCTGTATTTTTCACCTAAACTGGAAAGTTCAGTCAGCTCCGGCACCCTGGGGGGACGAAGGCTGAAGCAGATGGCCCCAAGGAGAATCATTCCCTGCAGTGGACCAGTCTCCAGCAAACTCTGCTGCCACACCAGGAACAAGCAGGACACTAAACCGAATGTGCCAGTGGTCCCAGTGGTGATAATTTGGTCCTGCAGAGCTGCTTACACCCCAGCGTGCACTGGAGTGACCAGCACTGAGAAGGGCAGAAGGGAAGACTGAGGAAAGAAGGTTGGACTTTTGTTGGTTTGTGACACCAGGAACAACACAGAAACGTATGCTACATATTCAGTCAAATTCTCTCCGTATTGTAATTACTGCTTCCACTTTTTGCCATCCCGCTGAACAAAAGTGTAGATGCGGGAAGCAGAGCATATTTTATTACCGTACCAACAAGACTGTTGTTACTGCTGCTAGGAGTTGTTTTTAGCAGTCTGACATAATTAAGCAATTAATACACAGATGTAACCAGCCTTTCATGTATCCTATTCCGCTTCCTATAACATTGCCTGGGCTGCGTCATCATGTCAAATTTTTGCTTCACAAAGATGTTTTTTTAGAAAACCTTCTATTTTGATAGTGGGGTCTATTTATTTATTTATTTTTGTATTACTAGGGCAATGCAAAAGCCCATGAAATTAGATTAACTTCAAAGCAATTTAAGGCAAAGTAGACCTATAAAAGCAGTTGTTTTACTTTGGGCTGGGAAGTTCGATGCAGCAGTGGAAGGAAGGCTCCAATACCCTCTTGCAGAGCCACAGACACCAACCGCTACCACAAAACAAGGGCCCGAGCATCCTGGGCTGGATGCTCCCTGTCAGTTCAACGACAACGTATCGATGCCTTCTGCTGACTTCTAAATAAGACATGTAAAACCGAGGTAAGAAGAAATTAATGCATCGTGAAACGCAGGGGGTTTTGAGTGCAGGTGGAGGCTGAGGCAAGAGATGAGGCCTGTGTTTCTCACTGATGACAACTCAGAATTGTGCGTCCTCAGATGTATCTTTTATCCATGTAGCCTCAAAAAGTGCATGTGAGGAAGTTCAGCCTGAGAGAGAAGGACCGAAACGTACTGACTCCCTGTGAAGGGGACATTCAGCAGAGCTTTCTATATTACAGCACTGTCCAGACTCCTCTTATGTGACCCACAGGGCAAAATAATAGGAAGGAGTTCCTCAGAGAAATTTCCAAGATTTTCCCAAATTCTTCCAAAGTTCTTCCAAATTCAATTTCAAAATATGTGAGACGGAGAAAAAAAAAATGGAAGCAGAAAAAAAAAAAAAAGTCTCAGATTCCAAAGCAGGTCAAGAAAAATTTTAGGAAAATAAAAATAAGCAGTCTCCTTGGTTTCACTCCCTGCATACTGATCTTCATTAATTTTTCCCTTAGTTTTGATGCTGAAGTGGCAACCATGTTTTATTTTTCAGGGAGCAAATCACTCACCGTGGGATGCTTCTATGAGTCCTCAAAGAGTCATATGACAAAAAGTTTTATCTGGTGTCTGGCTTTAACCATCATACATGCTAACATACTACATCAACAGTGGCTTTTTGAGCAGCAGGTTTTTTTTGGCTCACGGCAAGTAAAGAGCCGAAACCCTCCTGGCATATAATAAATCAACCAACTGCACAAATAGATAGCTAAAAGCCAGACATGAGGAGCAGCTCCATAACAGCTCTTGGTTCCGTTGACAGTCTGAGGAGCTAGATGCTTTCAGGAAAATTTTTCACAATAGAGGTGACAAAAAAAAGAAGAGTTCAACACAGAACATATCGAATAAATTCAAGCCTAAAAAGAAAAGGTGCTTGGAATCTTTCGCATTGCTGCTTCCTCTTAAAATTTCCTTTTCCTGGTGATGCCGTTTTTATGCTGTCTTTGATGAACACAGTTAACGTAGTATGTCATTAAATCCATACAAGCTGTTTTGCCAGGCACACAGTTACGATCAAGATGTCTAATTCACCAAGGTAAACATTAACAATAATTTCATCAACTCCTGGAGTTTTCTGTCTGATGAAAATCGTGCAGTTGCACACACGGCGTTAGATTAGAATCAGAATCATAGAATGGTTAGAGTTGGAAAGGACCTTGAAGATCACCTAGTTCCAACTCCCCTGCCCTGGACAGGGACACCTCCCACCAGACCAGGCTGCTCCAAGCCCCGTCCAGCCTGGCCTTGAACCCCTCCAGGGATGGGGCAGCCACGGCTTCTCCGGGCAACCTGTTCCAGTGCCTCACCACCCTCACAGGAAAGAATTTCTTCCTGATATCTAATCTAAATCTCCCCTCTTCCAGTTTAAAACTATCACCCCTTGTCCTATCTCTACACTCCCTGATAACAGGTCCCTTCCTATCTTTCTTGTAGGCCTCTTTTATGTATTGGAAGGCTGCTATAAGTTCTCCTGCCTTCTCTTCTCCAGGCTGAATAACCCCAACTCTCTCAGCCTGCCTTCATAGGAGAAGTGCTCCAGCCCTCTGAACATCTTTGTGGCCCTCATCTGGACTCTCTCCAACAGGTCCATGTCCTTCTTATGTCGGGGGCTCCAGAGCTGGACACAGTGCTCCGGGGAGGGTCTCATGAAAGTGGAGTAGAGTGGCAGAATCACCACCCTCACCCTGCTGGCCACGCTTCTTTTGATGCAGCCCAGGATGCGATTGGCTTTCTGGGCTCCAAGTGCGCATTGTTGTGTTGTATTGAGATTCTCATCCACCAGCACCCCCAAGTCCTTCTCCTCAGGGCTGCTCTCAAGCCATTGTCTGCCCAGCCTGTATTTTTGCTTGGGATTGCCATGACCCAGATGGACTTGGACTTGTTGAACTTTATAAGGTTAGCACAGACCCACATCTCAAGCCTGTCAAGGTCCCTCTGGATGGCATCGTGTCCCTCAGGTGTGTCAACTACTCCACACAGCTTGGTATCATCAGCAAACTTGCTAAGGTTGCATTCAATCCTGCTGTCCATGTTGCCAGCAAAGACAACATAGCACTAGTCTCAGTACCGACCCATGAGGAAGCCCACTTGTCACTGGTTTCCTCTTGGACATTGAGCTGTTGACCACAACACTTTGAGTGTGGCCATCCAGCCAATTCCTTATCCACTGAGTGGTCCATCTCCCAAATCCATGTGTCTCCAGTTTAGAGACAAGGATATCTTATGGGAAAGCGTCAAATACTTTGCATAAGTCTGGGTACATGACATCAGTTGCTCTTCCCTTATCCACCAACACTGTAACTCCATCGTAGAAGGCCATCAAATTTTTCAGGCATGATTTGCCCTCAGTTGTTGGCTGTCATCAGTCACCTCCTTATTTTCCATGTACCTTAGCAGAGTTTCCAGGAGGAACTGCTCCGTAAACTTGCCGTGAACTCTCACAGAGGTGAGACTGACTGGCCTGTAGTTCCCCAGGTTTTCCCTTTTTCCCTTTTTAAAAATGGGAGTTATGTTTCCCCTTTTACAGTCAGCAGGAACATCACCGGACTGTCACAACTTCTCAAATATGATGGATAGTGGCTTGGCAACTTCATCTGGCGGTTCCCTCAGGACCTGTGGGTGAATCTCATCAGATCCCATGGACATGTGCACCTTCAGGTTCCTTAGGTGGTCTTGAACATTATCTTCTCCTACAGTGGGCAATATTAGACACATTATGGAGACTATGGTTGTCCACAATGTCCAAAAATGGACTAATGAAAGTTTCAGGACTGAAAGATGAGGGAAATAAGGAAAAAAGTAGTGATTGGTGGAGGTTTGTGGTGCAAGAGGACTGGGACCCATAGAACACATCTATGATACTACTTGAGCATTGGTGCCATCAAAAAAGATGGGGAAAATATACAACCATGTGGGCAGTGAAACTTGAAAACTGCAGCCACTTTATAGATTTGCATTTCTTCTTTCCATGGTCTGAAATGTCTCCGAGGACAGAATTGCATCACTGGCATTATTTGTTTTGGGACTTTGTTCACCTTGTCTAAAATATTAATAACTAGGAAGTGATCCTGAGAATGCTTGAGGCTGAGGTGTTAATTGAGATGGTGAAATGGGATCTCACCATCTAATAACAATATACAGGGAAGTTTCCTGTCTCCACACAGGTTCCTCTAACAACAGGAAAAAATTACCCTCTGTTCTTATACAAGCAGTTACAGGTTTGTACTTTCTGACACAAAAATCCACTGGGAATTTGGTGCTAGTCAAAAGTGTTAGTTTCATGCTCCATTCTTGAAAAATGCCATGCCCTTTCCAATCTTTCATATTTTATCAAACAACGACATTTTTCAGTTTCCTCTGTCTAATTTATAAAAAGGCTTCCTTAAAACAAAATTACTCGCATTGATTTGCTTGTAGACCCACTGTTAACAAGATTTGCTTTGCTACAAATGATTAGCAGAAGTCCAGTTGTTGCTCAGTAAGCAATAAAATTTAATTTATCACTTCGATAAGACTACTTTGCAGGATGCCAAACAGTGGGAAATTTTTAAATCAGGAGAAAAAGAATGCATTTTCTTCATATGGTTAATGACTGAAATTTTTGATGTCTTTTCTGTAGAAAAGAAAAATATAAAAATCCACTTTAATTGGAGTGCCATTATAAAGAGTAACTATCCTTGATGTCTGTTGTCTTTGATGATTATTGGTCTTTTAAGATTGCAGATACTGGATAAAAGTGTTTGCCTTTTATTTATGGACCAAACTACAAGGACATATTTAATTCTTCTGTGAGAACAGATCATCCAAATAATCTGAATATCAAAAGAAATATTAGCATCTAAAATTCATCTCCTGTGCACTCATGTCTAGTCTAGGAGCATCTCTTTTCTCATTTTTCCTGACATGGGTTTCTTGGGAATGCATAAGGTTTATGATTTTTCAGCAACGTGATTTAAAAAAAGGAAAAAGTAAAGCAAGAAGTTTTCCTGAACAGGTACCGCAAACTATCACCAGAGATTCAGAAATTCCAAGCTTCTGCTTGCTACTGTGAGAGAACTATGACTCCTGCATGAATCGCAAGAGATCACTGTAAACAAGGCTTTGCTACACCGGCTGTGCTAGTCAGAATATTATTTCAATTTCATGGAAAGCTTTCAGAAACAATATACTATCATTCATCCAGGATTTGGGTGTGCAAAGCCACTTTTATTTAAAGTGGCACCAGCTTCACAGCGTGGAATAAAGTGCTTATCCTAGTGTAGCTTATTCCTATTTATTGGTATTTTTATGCAGGAGTTTTATTTCGATAAATAAATTACACCTCCGACCAAAATAGCATTATCAATAAACCTAAGTGTCCAATAGAAGGTAGGTTCTAATGAAGACAGGAGAAGTTCTAACAGAGAAAGTACAAGTGAGTGATTCCACATATTACAAAAGGATCGTATGGATAACGGGGGTGTTAGAAGTAGCGTATCTTCTCTACATACGAAGAGGCTTGAGCTAGCAATGTTTGCATTGATGGCTGCCTCCAGCTGACCACCTGAGCTATCCTAGACATGTGTTAATCATTTGAGTGAAGGAGAAACAATCAACCAAATACTGTCCTGACCTCATTAGGAGTACCCCATATGTGGCTGACCACAAAACCTCACGGGTCTTAAGCCCTATTGCTGCTTGAGTTTTGATACTCTAACCTCGACCTCATCCCATTAAGGCTAAGTGAATGCATAAGCCGCTCACTGAATCAGAGCTATAGCTAGTGATACCATATGAATAAGTTAAATGACGTAAAGTCATCAGAAACCAAAAAAACCCAACTATCTTCCCTGAAAAAGTTAGTCTCCCATTAGGATAGGATTAGGCCCAGACTAACAGTAGGTGACGGCACACCAGAAAAGGTGATTTAAATGCAGATTTAAACCCAGGGCTCAGTTTATTCTTCCATGAGCAATCAAAGCTCAGTTACCACCCACACTCATGCCAGTATCCAAACTTGGTCTGGATTACCCCAAACCACCATTTGAACACGTCAGATCTATACCTAGTCAATATATAAGTGCTGTTATACAACATTTGTCAAAAGCACAAACTGAAGTAATTCCATAAAAGTGGATTTATGCATAAAATTGGCTGATTTTTTTCAGGTTTATTCACTAAAAAAAATGTTGAGAGCAAATTTGCCCAGAAATAAGTAAAAAAAAAAAAAAAGGCAACAGTTTCAGACACAGAACAAAACAAAACAAAGAAAAGCTGTGATAAAAAGCATTCTTTCTACATTGCTAGGCACTGATTTCATTTTGCAGGTGAGAAACTTAGATGCAACAGGACAAAACACAATTTCAAAAGCCCTGGGTTTTATTGCAGAGCAGCCCTTGGGCAGGACTGCACGTGGTGCTCCTGCAGAGTCTTGACGGAGCATTGGCCTCTGCTTTGGCCACGGGATCTGAACACTGGAAGAAGCTTATTTCAACATTTACCAACACATTACATTTCCGTCTCCCCAACCACATACCACCACTATTTAATCTCAGAACTCGCTGTGTTTTCCATCTAGTTAAGATGGCAGTTTGGATATAAAAGGCTAATTTTCCTTTGATTTTTCTCCTTCACTGTCACTGGTTTCCAAAGACGTACTGAGCTGCAGGTCGCGTTGGGTGAGAGAGGGGCAAGGTAACATGAGCACCTTTGAATCTCACTTCCTGGATGCATCAGGATCTGTAATGAGGCAAAGAGCAAGCTCTGCCGTTACGGACAAGCTCGAGGGTGCTGGGGTTGGCTCTGACAGGGCACCCAGAGACAGCAGAGTGAGGGCCGCATGAGTAGGAAGAGGGAAGAAAGGAAAGGAAAGGAAAAAAGGAGAGAAAGGAAAGGAAAGGAGAAAAGGAGAGAAAGGAAAGAAAGGAAAGAAGCCCAGCTCTTCCAGTCTTTCTCTCCTCTTTATTTCATTCCATGTCCTCTGCTCTGCTCAGAAGGTGTCTTTCTGAAGTTGCATGTTGAAAATAAATATATGAAGGCCTGCTAAAGTGAAATTTGGAACAAGTCAAGCAGCACCAGCTTAGTGTTGTTAGAAACTAGGCTTTAAGACATGCTTTTGGAAATGCTTCAGAGCCCCAGGCTGGGGAAAAGGAGCAGGAAGAAATAATTGGGGTGAAGGGACCCCCCATTTGGTTTGCAAACTTCTAGCTAACCTGCAGAAACAAAAACCTGAAAAAAATAACAAAAACCTTTGCTCCCATTGACTGCCCTTTCAGTGGTCACCCACAGTGCATTGCTACTTGGGATACTGAAAAATTTAATCTCACTTGAAAACCTTTGTCCTGAGAGCAAGATTTTCAAATAAGAATAAATCTGCACAAGAAGTCTAGCCTTCTGCACAGCTCGGGGAATGGGTAGTGATGGTCCTTTGATGTTCAGTCTCTTGGAAAGCAACTTAGATCGCATTTGCCCTTCCCTCTGCCTGTGGTATTGGCTTCTAAGAGAGTTGGCCTGCTTAAATTTTAGCTTTGAATTAAGAAGTTCAGTAAAAGAGCATTAAAATTGGTTCCCAATCTGACTTTGAAAGTTAGTGTTCATCTTCAAAAGGAAATCTAGCTGCCCATGAGTGCTGCTGACCCAAACAGCTAGGCAGTTGCTGAAAGAAAAGACACTTTAGTTTCATCTTGTGGTTACAGAGAGAGGAAATGAAGAATCAAATAAAAGTGAATATGAGAAGGGAAATTTAAGAGGAAATATGACCAAAAAGGTAAGTGAAGAAAAAGCACTGCTGTGATGAACACAAAACTAGTTGCAAAACAATCATAACCAAAAAGAAGCTAAAAAAATGCCCTTGGGTGTCACCTTTGGGGCGCATCGTGTCAAACTGGCACCTCTCTACCAGTAACAGGATTCATTTTTGTGGCAGGCTACAGGGAAGCGATAGTCAAACAAAAGTTTTATTACCATTTTCTCCTGCTCCTCAGACATCTCTTGCCCTCTCTCATCTTTTTATCAAAACATTACAAGATACTTTTGCAGAAGAGTGGCTATTTATTGGCTCCCAACTAGGTTTGTTGACATCACTTCTAACCTGAAGTGCTCTGAATCACCTACTCCTCAACCGGAAAAACGCCTCCTCTCTGTGCAACTCAATGGCTGTCCAAGTGTCCCATAAACTGGACGTGTGCTTCCAACCCACGAGATGGACACCTCACATTTTGTAACAGCTTTTCCTTTTCAGAGGTCACCCCTCACCCGCTGACGGCAGGGAGCACTGCAGAACATTTGCTGGAGCTGGAAGACTCAAGCGGGAACATATTTGTCTGTTCTGTCCTCCTGGGTTGTTTCTGATGGATGTGACTAAGCAGATGGATGATTGGAAGAGTGTGAAGACATTTTATAGCTGTATATTTAATGGGCGTCTATGTCAGTCTGAAGAAATCAATACAGTAAATATTTAATCTGAAAATTCTATTAACAATAGACCAGCTAAAGATTATTCCTGACTGTTGGAGCACTTCTTGAATACCTGAAGACTTAAGTGTCTCAGGATACTTCAGAGAAACACAGAACTGCCAACTTGTGCAGATCCAGTGGGTTTTTTTTTTCCAGATTACCTGTGTGTAGTCTCATCCCTTCACACCAACATACAGTAAGAACAAAACTGACAATGGTGGAAGACTTGATGGGTACAACGGGTACCCAGTGTGGCATGGCATGAGCCATCTCAAGCCTGAAAGAAACACATCAGTTGGAGACAGCATACAACGAACACCGCAATATCTCTTCCTGACCCAAACAGATACACAAGTGTAGCATCCACCTTGTCAGTAACCTGTGTGGGTTGGTGTTACCTTAGACAGCTGTGTTCCTGCTATCCTGTACAGTGCAGGCATATCCTGAGCTGTGTGGCAGTTTTTTAAATGCATCCCATTTTAAGGACTGCTTAGGAATACTCGGAAAAACGCTATAACGAATTTTCAGATAGAAGCAGGTACTGACCCTGCTTTGGCTCTATTGTAAATGTTCAAGCCTGGCTTTGCAGAATTAGCCCTGAAGCCCAAGGTATAGCTAAATGACACTAAGAAAATAAACAACGTTGCCTCTCCGACAGTGAAAATGGAAGAGAGAAAATCATTCACAGGGGAACAGTGAGGAAGTGAGGAAGCTGTAGAAGGTAGGAGAAATAGTGACAAATGATGTGCCCATGTTCTTCCACCACAGACCATGGCCAACATTAGCAACAGCAGGGGCATCCTTATGCAGCCTGCAGGGACAGGTGATCATTCTGAGTCCTGTGAACTAATGGTCAAATCCGTTTCTACCATCATGTGCCAAGAAAAAAGAGGTGTGTTATGAGGGTCAGGTTTCTCGAGCATCCAGAGGGACTATCATTAAAAAAAAATAAAATTATAAATCCCTGAGTTGCGCAAAAGTGTAATTGTCTACAGCTTAAAGCAGTAGCATGGTATGTGTTACCTGGGCCCTTCTGAGCCAAGCGGCAAGTCAGAATGAAATATCCTTGAGAAGAGAAAACCAAGGCCTTTGATGGAGATCAGACCCTTCCTGTGCTTGTTCTCCTGAACAGAGGATGACTGAAGCAGCTGGAGATGTGGTATCTCCCAGATTGCAGCTCCAGACCTGTCAGGCATCACCCAGGCTTGAAAACCTGTTTTCTCAGAACCTCCCAGGCACTAGAGGTGTCCAGGTTGCGAGAAAGGCTTCTTCTGTGATTCAGAGCTTTGATCTGTCCTCCATCTCAGTTAACGTTTTCCTGAAACACGTAACCCCTCTCCTGGCTGCCCACTCTCCAGAACATCCAATATACTGAGTACCTACCTACCTGCCTTTGCTCTGTAGGAAACACACATGCGAAGGTCAGGTTGGACGGGGCTCTGAGCAGCCTGATCTAGTTGAAGATGTCCCTGCTCACTGCAGGGGGGTTGGACTGGATGACCTCTAAAGGTCCCTTCCAACCCAACACATTCTAGGATTCTATGGTAAGTGGGACCAAGGTTTAGCTCAGCTTCAGCAATGTTTAGCATGTGACCTGCAACAAGGCCTAACTCTGTACCATCCAAACCAACAGCCCTTTAATTCAGGACTTTAATTTCCCAACTACACTTTTTTTTGATACATGTTCCTTTTACACCAAAAGTTTTGGGAGAAAAGCTTTCGCCTATTTTATTTCTGCTGGAAAATAGTAATAGAAAATCACCTACCCATGCACACAATGTATCATCATCATTTTTTGATGTGATAATAAATTTTACGAAAAAAATAATATTTTTATTTTTAATACTTGACTTGTCCCAGAAAAACAAAATTTTATTTGATTTGCAGCTACATAAGGGATGGATTTCACCCATTTTATGGTATTTCTTGTCACCATGCAAGGTAAAACATTCCAATAGAAACATTTTGTAACTTAAGCTAAGTAATGATTAAATGTAAAATCTGTAAATAACTAAATCTAGGAATTTCTGACTTACTTAATTGTGGCAAAGGTAGATATGGCAAAAGGACAGGTTTTTTGCTTAGCAAAACAGAGTATTAAAACATGATCAGGTTTTGCAATACAAAATGAATGAAATTTAATTAGCTTATTTGAACCTTTCAAATCTCTCTTTTCATACTTCATCCCAGTACTTTTCCATTTGTTATTTTTACAGAACCATATTAATGGAGCTCCAATTACTTTTAATCATCATCATCTGAATAATTTACCTAAAATCTTTCAGTCTGGTTTTCCTGTTCAGACTATTTATAAAGGGTATGCAAACACTCTGGGAATTCAAGAAATACAGCATGTGCTAAGAGCTAAGCACAAATGTCTTCCAAGTGTGTGTGCAAACACAAAAAGGACTGATGTTTGAGGAAATCCATCCTTCAATTCACAGGGACCTTCTACCTCCCTGATAATGGAACTAATTTAAATAAATAGAACTTTCTGCCTTTTTGCCCATTTTCTGTCTTGCAGACGTTACCCTGAGGACCGAATACCTGGTCTCTGTTTCCTGCTGCACAGAGGCAGAGGACTGGCTTGGATGAGGAACTCAGAAGACACGGAGATGGCACATCGTCCATGTGTCCTGCCCACCAGGTCAGCAGCTGCTGTGGAAATCCCTCAGCACTGCAAGCCTCCTATGGTATTTCCCATGGGAAGATACTGACGGAGTCAGAAATGGAGCTGCAAAATCTTCGTCTTGCCGGAAGGTGTGCTTTGCAATGTGGCTCCGTTTTTTCTTGATCTTTTTGCTTGCAGCACTCTGAGGAGCAGCATTATCATCAAAAAATGCATGTTTTTTTTAAAGTGCAAAATGAAACACACGAAGCCATTGACTGCCGGCCAGGAAGGGAAAACCAGGATAGCACAGTAAAAGGAGTTTGTGGGCTTCACCTCTCCTAGAAAGAATAGCTGGATCTCAAATATGGTGCTGTCTGAAATGTCACCTTGACACGCACTCACGGGGAAATGGAATTCCAGATGGAGTACGCAGGCAGAGCTGGTGGGAAAGCACAGGCAGCTCTGGGCATAACAACATCCCAGGACTGCAGAGCGCTGTGAAATCCTTACAGAAAATCACTGGCTCGCTCACACTCCCAAACGCCAGAGATGAAAAATGCCATTTGCTGCAACCCAGAGCCTAATACCTTCACCTCTAACTTGGTGTGAGCGCTGCCTGCACAGGAGAGAGGTGCAAAGTTTGCGACTTGCAATAGATTCAGGGAAGGAAACATACAAAGCCCACTGGAAATGACAAATAGTGGCCACAGTGGCCCATAAGGGCATTTTTTTTTACGTACCAAGTCAGGCACTTTTTGTCAAAGCTGGCACAAAGAGGAAGGGGTTGAGTGAGGCAGGAAAAGGCACGACAGCATCAAACACACTTGTATTCTCTATTACAGGGGAGTGAAGCTCATTTCTTTAAATAAGGTTACCAAGCCAGATCATTCTTGACACAAGGCAAACACCTTTATCTTGACATCCAGCAAACCTCTTGAACAAAGGGAGCGCATGGCAGGAAAACAGAAGAAACGCAGTAGTAAAAATGCCTGCTAATTATCCCCCTTGTGGGTTGAAAAACACACTAGATTCAAAAAAAAAGAAAAAGATAACGGGACCTGTCAAGGTTGCCCTGATCGAGACACGGTGAAACATAAAGTCTCTTTACTATAAACAAGCCCGGAGCCTACTCAAACTGTTACCGCATTTGGAAACTTCAACCTGCCTTGTCTTCGCCATCGATTTACAAGCGGTTATTATTGACAACCCTAGTGAAGAACGCTCTGCTCTTTTTCTTAACACAGCCTCTCCCACTGCCTTGATTACGATCTTGAGGGCAAGCGCTAGCACAGATAGGAAACTGCAATGCTAAAATAATCTCAAATTTGAAACTGAAGTTTTGAAAAAGCCACAGAAATTTGGTCTCAGAGAAGTTGTTAAATGAGGATAAAACCACAACTCTCCAAGGCAGATGTTCTGAAATTTGTCTGTCCACAAATATGACGAATGCCATGAGAACAGGCTTAAAAAATTTGATTTGAAGTCCACTGTTTTCAGAGTCTCTGAGGAATGGGAAAGTAACATACACCTGAGAAAGCTTCATTATAACTCCGCTGTTGCTACATGAAAATAGTTGTACATTTTTCATCATGCTGAATTTACATTTCGCAACAACCTGCCAGGATTAATACTGATTCAGGGATAAATGCATCCTGCATGATGTAGCATTTTGTCAAAAAAACAGACTTAGCATCTCTTTGGCAGAGACGGCCGTCATTTTTCAGTGCTCACCCTTCATTGCAAGAGTTCTGCTGTTGTTCTAACACAGGTTTTATTTGTAAATAGCCCACTGGAGTTTCACATGTACAACCGCATTGCATCTCTTCAGAGCCAAACCACTGCATGCCAGTCCCTGGGAGGGGAACAGGCAGAAGATGGGAACCGACAGAACAGACATTTCTGTACATCCCTCTTTTTGCCCCCCTTCTCATGAGCGTTCAAGGCACTGTGCTCATTAAACATCTGCCTTACAGTAAGCAGTATGTTTTATTAATGTTACAAATGCTTCACATTATTCATAAATAAAGAATAGGTTCATTTTTTATGAATTCCCCATGATGAGGATTTTTTTGTCTTGTTCAGGCTCCTGCTCAGGCTTCAAAACGTCTTTTCTCTCCTTTGACAAGGTCTGTTTGACAAAGGCAGAAAGTTGTCCTTCGAGCTAATAAGTCACACAATGGTAAGCACAGGGAAAGGGCATGTGTTCTCTGTTACATATTCCTACTCAGCATGACACTTCAAATAAGTTACTTTATGCAACACAAAAACGACCTTGTATTATTAGTTTGACTCATATTTTACGTTGTCAGCCTGCAGAATTTTAATTAGAATTGAGGGTTCAGGAAATCACTATGTTCGATCCATCGACTTCTTACAACCCTGAAAGTTATTGTAATTTAAGTGGTATATGAACAGGAAGAGGACTTTTGAGGTATCATTTTAGGAAACTAGGTCCAGGTTATTTATAATAGGTAAGCGGATACTTGTAATTCGTTTTCCTCTCAAAGTACGCACGTCTGACTGAAGCCTTTCTGATTCTGAAAAGATTTATACAGCTGTCACAGCAAAAACCGGCTGCAGAATTAACAGGCCAAATATTCTGTCCCTTTTCTATCCAGGGGACCGAATGTGCTACTCCCAGTCTTTCCTGTTTTGGAGCCAAATCTGCACCGGATTAAAGATGCCATTTTGTAGAGGCTGGGAAGGTGATGGAAGGAGCTTTTTCCCTTGACAGGATTGTTTTCAGGTTGGCAATAAAGAATCCCCATAAACTCCTCCCGCCTCAACTGGAAGCTGGCGTGAGTTTTGCACATCGGTTCTTTTACGTCTTCCCGTACGTACCACAGGAATTCGAGAATTCTCATCAGAGCAGCTGTGCTGGTAGTCCAATATACTCTGCTTGTCAGAGGCTGTGGCCAGCTGTGGCAATAAATCCTGTAGCCAAGCAGGAGTGGAGAACAGACACCAGGGACCCCGAGCTCCGAGAAGTTAAAGGTGTGCCTCTCGTAGCATCCACGTGCTTATTCCCACGCGCTTATTCCCACGCTGCCTTTGCCCTGCAAGGCATAAGCCTGCCCTTCTCATAACTTCCTTTAATGTTCATTTCCCCCTTTTTGTTAATGTCCATTACTACTAATTCCAAATAACTTTGTAATCCTGAAAAAAATGAGGTTTTTTTTACACCACCTTACTCTCCCCTGCTCCTTAGCTTCAGCAATATCGTATGACAATGAGTTCCACAAAGGAGTTACAAGGTCTGTGAGAAAGCCTGCTTTTCAGTTTTTCATCAGTTTGTTTAATAGCACGACGCTAGAACTGGCTTCAGCTATCTATGCCAAAGGCACTTCTCTGAGTCTGCAAAACGTAAGGTTTGGTTTCCTCTCCTTGCATTGTTAGACACGTAATCATTTTTTCTTCAGACAGGAATAAATGTGAAACTTCCTGCAACAGGAAACTGAGTTAAAAAATTCCTCCTCTGCAGCTTCTAAGAATTTCTAGTTCCAGCCCAAAGGTGCTCCTTTTCTGGGAATATGAATCAATTATCAAAATAATAATAAAAGAGGCACAGCAAAAGATGATTGTCTGCGGCCTGTGACAGAAGTCATTCCCCGTTCTGCACTCAGCTCTGGCCAGATTTATCACTTTGCTTTATTCGCAAAAACAGGCAAATGAAGAGGAAAATGTTTCTCCTTCGTTAAAGGTACATACTACCACTAAATTCAGGCAAGTATTTCTGTGCTACTTGTCTTCAAGATGTTGTCTGAAAACATCTTTTTTGATCTTTTTTTTTGCGTGTGTACTGTTATGCGAGAGCATAATTTCATTGATCTTGGACTTTCAAGGTATTGTTTGATTTCCCAAGAAAAATGAACTTTTCTTTTATCCTGTCACAACTTTCTTACAGCCGTTACAAAAATATTGGGAATTACTTTGCTTTTCCATTGCCTCAGGAACTAGATAAGTATCTTTAAAGTTTCGATTCTGCCTACACCCAAAAAGTGTGTAAGGCTGGGCAGATATGTTCAGGCAAGGTATTACAGTCCACTGACCATTATCCTGAAAGGCTTTAAGAAATGGTGGGAAAACAGAAAGCAGTCATTTTGACATTAATTGGCATCAATTGGAGAACATTTAGATCAAAAGGAAATACTTGAAAAGCAATCCTAAGAACAGCCAGCATGGTTTCTTCTTCTGCAAAGCAAAGCCAATCTAATTTGTCCCAATTATTCAAAGCTATACTAGAGTTGGGCAAATCTTCTGGATTTGTGAACTTCTGAGACCACTTTCTAGGTTCGTAAAAACCAATTAAACCCCATGAATGGATTTGTTAAAATGCAAATAAAGCTGAAATAATTTTACTTGCAGACAAAGGCCAAATGACAACATGAATATAGAGGCTGTAATCTTCAGTGACTGAACACTTAGTGATTTTGGGTATGTTTCATACACAAGGTATGTGCTTGAGGCACCACAGTCCATTAAGCCATCCCTAAATTCCCTCTACAGTGGCAGGTGAAGAGCCCTTGGTTTTCCACCCAGTCCAAACTACTCTGCCCCTTCCACAAATTTTGTGAAGATACCAACTTATTAATGGAGCATTTCTTTACATTAATGATGTTACCTCTTACTGAGGTAATACCAGAGCCCTTACATGGAGCTCCATAAATAGCAAGTCTGAGTCCCCCTTGGTGCCAAAGCTTGATACAGGTTTCTCTTGGTCTTCCTCACTCAAAGTTCGATAATGTCAATCTCTTCCCAACAGATTTGCTTTGTATAAGTGAACTTACCAAAGCTGTGCTGGGTCTGAAAGTCTCCCTCAGGCCACATCTCAGCAATCATATGTCTTCCTCAGCCATTCCCCCACTTATGAGACTGGCTTGACCTATATTCACCATGGTCCCTGTCTGTTTTCAAATAGTCCAGCCCCTTTGGCAGCATAGCTCTTCTTCTCTGACAAGCAAAGAAGACGACTTGTAGCCAGATCTTTATCTGCAGTAGAGAAGGATCAAGGTGGGGAATGCCCTTCCCTACTTCCAATGACAAGGAGATTGTGACACAGAGTACAGGTTGAATTTCTCTGTTCTGTTTCTTCTGTTAGGAAGAGGTTGCTTCTATCACTTAGCACTGACAGCTTCACCAATACTGCTCAGATCAAGGGATGGTTTCACTGAGCATTAGAGATGCAATCTCAGTCAAGTTAACCAAGTGCCTTGACAAGCTCTCATTCAACTACAGCTCAGGACACAAGTTTCATAGAATCATAGAATCATTTAGGTTGGAAAAAACCCTTAAGATCACCAAGTCCAACTGTTAGTCTAACGCTGCCAAGTCCACCACTAAACCACGTCACTCAGCACCATGTCTCCACGTCTTTGAAATACCTCCAGGGATGGTCACCCAACCGCTTCCCTGGGCAGCCTGTTCCAGTGATTGACAACCCTTTCAGTGAAGAAATTTTTCATAATATCCAATCTGAATCTCCCCTGTTTCAATTTCAATTACCTGACGGGAAAACACAGAGGAAATGGAACAAAACTATTCCCAGAGATGCACAGGAAAACTCTGTGAGACAAGAGATGCAAGTGGGAACATGGGAAATTAGGGTGGGGGGCTTTTGTTTGTTTGTTTTACCATGCAGGTGGTCAAATATTAGAACAGCTTGCCCACAGAGGATGTTGAATTTCCAGTCTTGTAGATAGCTAAAGCTTGAACAGGCAAGGCCCTGAGCAATGTCATCTAGCTGGCCCTGCTTTGAGCAGGGATTGAACCGCAGGACCCCTGTGCAGAAGGTGCCCCTTCTGAACTAGACTGCTCAATGAATCAGTGATTTTAGACGTCTTGCTGAACTGGGAACTGAGACTGTGTAGAGAAATGGATCTGGTAACATTTTTTCCATGTATAGGTCACACTAAAAGATTATGCATATATCTCATACAAATTTGCAGTGATATTTTGTCCTTTAACTTCCTTTTCTCTTTCACTTTGTTCCTGAAGACCAAAAGAAGGACTACTAATAATAATCATTTTATAGCCCTAACACATCTTCTAAACCACATCTCCTAAACCACATCTCCTTTCAAAATGTGTTGTTGTTCATATATTTCATTTCTAAATTTGCTTACCATCCTTTTATCTCATGTTCTGAAAATAATTCAGAATCAGAAATGCCTGGTGGTGCTATCATTATCATCATTTATAATCAACTTCCTTTCCCCCCCACTACTCAAATAATACAGCAGGAAAAATGAGAGCAGTTCAGGATTATTGGAAGCATTATTATCGTGAAAAATTCACCTAGAGCTAAATCCATTAAGGAGTCAAATGCCCATGTCCTAACTAAGAGTCTCTGTGTGTAACAAAGTCCCAAACCGATTTTCTCAGACTCCAGTCACTCATCTGCTAGGTTATGCTGCAGCACCAATGGACTAGGAATAAAGTTTCCTACAGACCTGCTCTGGGCCAGGACGGCCAAGGTCTGAGGGTCCTGGAAAGGCAACCCTACCGCGAGCCACGAACACGCAGTGAACCCTCCCCACCCACAGACTGTCTCAGGGAGTACTCACCGACCAAACCCGTGCCAGATGAAGAAGGAGAGTTCACCTTTTCCAAAACAACCCATGATTAGGACAGACACCTCAGAAGCTACAGGTCTACCTGGTTTCTCCCCTGAGGCAATTAGTCAAATCACCAGGGAAAGCTCTCTTTTGCCATGATATCAAAGCTGTTCTGCTTTATATAATGTAATTAAATATTGCTGAGCCACATGGCAAGTAAGAAACTGAATACATCTCCATAGTAAACTGTTTGGGGTGCTCCTATGGCCATGGATTACTCATACTCTAGTCCCCTCATAGGAACATAAATCCTGTTTTTCCATTGTCATTGCTTCAGGCTTGAGGACATATTTGGGCTGGATGTCATCTTAGGTTGCTCTCTCATAATGACTTCAGTCCCGAAATTGATTTGTCCTAATTGTAGTAGGCCTAATGTATTTTTCGGTCATACCTGGAGATGCAAAATGTTCATCAGCAGACAGATGGGCTGCCATCATTTCCACCAGTTGCTGCTGTTAGCTTCTCATCTGCACGTGGTTGACTTTGGCTAGATGCCCTGGTAGCCTGCAAACATCCAGAACACACTCATGATCCAAAACAAACTTTCATGACCTGACACTTTACTGATAAACGCAAACTTGCAGGACATTTAAATATGCAGCGTTTGTGACCTGTTTTGGTCCTTTGAAACATTTTGGTAAGTATCTTTCTGTGAATGCCAGCTGCATTTCATGCTAAATCTGATTCAGATCTGAAACGAGTCAAAAGAAAGATATGTGATCTACCTAAAACAATGAAAACCAACTTGAGTAAAAACCTTGAAACCATGAAACAATCTATAATCTAATCTATAATAGACAGGATGTCTTCATTGTAAATTTTCTTAAGTGTATAATTGGCTTATTTTCCAAGTACATTTTCCCATTTTCTCTAAATAAGACAAAGTGAGATTTGTACTGCCTAATTTAGGTGTCTGAATTGACAACAATATTTCATATCTGAGTTCAGGAGGATTATTTGTGGCTTAGAACTAATTTCCAGGCGGCCTGACCCTTACTCCTATGATGGAAGGAATGGATGGAAATAATTGCAATGCCGATATTAGGCAGACTGCCTATTTGAAGTCCCTAACACATCTGTCAAAACTGCTGCTCTCAGGTCATCATGTATCAGTAGAATCAACTTTTTTCCTCCTTTTTTCAAGCTAGAACTTTATTAAACGATCTCTTCCTTTTCATCTAATTTTGTCAAATGCACCTCATTAGTAGAAGTTAATAGACTTACATGACATTTTGAAAATTAAAGCTCATAGCTTGTATAGTGACATGTTTGGATTTGTGACGAAAACAGTGTTGTAACACAGTTATTTTAGTTATTACGGAACAGCTTCTGTTCCTCACATCACCCTGCCAGCGAGTAGGCTGGGGGCGCACAAGAAGTTGCGACGATATGCAGCTGGGACAGCTGACCACGGAGATATTCCGTACCATGTGACATTGTGCTCAGTAGTAAAAGCTGTGGGGAAGAAGGAGGAAGGATGGATGTTTGGAGTTGTGGTATTTGTCTTCCCAAGTAACTGTTAGTTGTGATGAACTCCTGCTTTCCTGGAAATGGCTGAACGCCTGCCTGCCAATGGGATGCAGTGAATTAATTCCTTGTTTCGCTTTGGTTGCACGTGCAGCTTCTGCTTTACCTCAACCCATGATTCTTTATCTCAGCCCATGAGTTTTTGTACTTCTACCCTTCTGATTCTCTCCCCCATCCCACTGCAGGGGGGGGTGGGTGAGGAAGTGGCTGCGTGGTGCTTAGCCTACTACTACCGTTAAAATGCAATAATATGGAATTTGTGGAAGTTACATGAGCATCAAGTTTTACATATATGAGTTTCTTCACAAGCTTTTGATGTGAAATGGTACCATCCTGTTTTAATATGAGCTGCAGCTTCTGCTCATTGTGGTTAGAATAAAACAATGGCCACAAAAGCCGGTAAACCGAACATCTTCTGGAGCTTCAAGCTTCTTATGGATAAGGAAATTTTTCTTCCTGTGTTCTGTGCCCTAGTCAAGCTCAAGTGCTTGTCTATAAGAGCTTTCAAATGCTCTTACAGAACTGCGAGGCAGCACAGCTTGGACACTCCGTTTAAGAGCACAACTTCTCTCTCTCGCCAACCATGAAAACTGAGGACAATTACACTCCTAAATCAGGAGAAAACATCTGGTGGGGGAAGCTGAGGAAGCCATTTTAGATGGAGTTTCTTCCTCTTCTGTCTGTGCTGTACCTCATACCTTTTGATGTCCAAGTATGAATGGTTGCAACAGACGTTTTCATTGGGCTGAAAACTAAACAGCCTCACAGACAAGAACTATGCGTTGGTATAAGTAAAACAGAATGGGGATAAAAGTTACATAGCTATTTTGCATTTTCTCATGGAATTGAAATTATCCTAGAAATTTTGTTGGGCTGTGCCAACGGTGCCTTTATTACCTGTGTAAGTTTAAAATTCTACTACGTGATATAAGAGTGTGTCATTCCTCATATTTCAGAGGTGAAGTCATTGCATAAGGCTGCACCACGTGTTATAGAGGAAAGTCACTCCATACACACTTTAACCGATGGAAAAATTCCAACCGTTTTTGTCGGTCTCAAGATAAATGTACAGTAAAGCCACATCGATCCCTTGTGTATCACATAACAGCTCCTTTCAGTTTGTTTCCCTTGTATTTAATCTATTTGGCTAGGGTGTATTTTCCAAATAGCATCCATCTCAACCTGAAGACTTTAAGTGATAAAGAGTACAAGGCTCCCTGGACAGTTTGCTTCGGTGCTAAATTGCTGTCACTGTTAAAAATGCGTGCCTTAATTTGAACATAAATATTGAACCAAATTTCATCTGGCATTGGAACTGGTTCTCATTTAACATTTCTCTCCTAGGCAGAAAAGTCCTTTTATACATTTCTCCCCATTCATTTACTTATCTACTATATTGCAGTCACTCTTCTATCTTCTGACACATGAAAGGAGCTGAGCTCTTTTAGTCTCTCACCTCAAGGCATCTTCTCTGACTTTGCACCGTTTTAAGGACTCTGTAAATATCCCTTCCCATGACCAATCAGAAGGGTCATGAATCCCCACCCCCTGTCACCTGCCTTCCCCATTTCCTTTGGCTGGAAGGCACGGACGAGCAGTGGCTCTGCGATTGCTCCTTGCCCCTTGCAATCTCACATTTGGCATGAAACCTGGCCCACAACATGCATTTCTCTTATTTCCCCCCTGTTTTTCCTTCAAGCCAGGCTTGAGAGTTGAACTCCAAAGGATGCTGTTTTTCTTAACACAGAGGCAAAGGCAGTGGTTGCCAAGCAACAAGAGCCATAGGAACTTTTTTTTTTTCTTTTCTGAAAATTTCTTCCTCCCACTCATATTTCTTTCCAATCTGGAAGCTTATAGGTACAGAGCATTTGCATGGAAAAGCAGCCACCTAATGTCTTTTGAATCAAAGCAACGATCGAAGGCTTAAAGGCTGTATCATTAGAGAGTTCAGAAGAATCTGGAATTTAATGCTGTCAGGTTTGGCTTGGTGGCAGTCAGAATATTCTGAATTTTTAATGCTGTTTTTCCCGTCTCAACATTAGCCAGAAAATGAGACTGAATTATTGAGACCTTATTGATAAAATCCAATACTGAATTTTGAAGATTCTGACTTTTTTCTTCCTAGAGAAAACCCCCACAGTTTTAAAGTAGTTATACCACTACAGGACCTCCATGTACTAAAAGTGGAAAAGTACTGTTAACCCCATTGCGCGTCCTTTGCACAACCACATGATGATGACACGTTTGAACTTTCTGATTTTCAGTGCTTCTGAGTTAGCCAGAACGCAGGAATTCTACTGCTCAACCTTTACATCACTTGTTAAACATAAACTGCAAGAATGGAAAAAACTCTGTACTCCTGGACGTAGGTTAATGACCAACTACCTCCTGACTCCCGGTCAGACAGAGACCCGAGTATCTGCTGTCACCTCCCCACACCTTGACTTCTGCAGAAATGGAACCCAAATAGAAAGACTACGGCGTATCCCCAGCGTGATCTTGTTGAGTCTGCAGGACTCCCATGGATCCATGGAAGATCAATATGCCCAGTCGGACTGTGGTTACTGACAGGCTCAGTTCAGACAGAAAATCAAGTTCCTTTTTAAATCTCTCTCCTTGGCTGACACATTACAGTGAGTCTTCTGTGAAATTCTGTAGGTGCTTTACCTGCATCTACAATTTAGATACCTACGCTACACTCGCACTGGTAAATTTAACAGTGCAAAGGAATTTTCCAGGCACTGGAATTCAATTATTTACATCATTAAACACTTATGTTTGTTCCCATGCCACCTAGCATTTTCCCAGAGAGAGACTCAGACCCGATCTTTACATGAACACAGAATAGGAAACTATTCCCAGGAGCTGGTTTGGATGCCTGTTTTGGAGAGCATGAGTGTTTAACAAGAGGGATACAGGCCATTTCAATGAACTGCCAGTTGGCCTCAGAACCAGGAAATATTCCCAAGAAAATTTAATTTACTGGTAAACTAACTCTATGATTTAACGGTATCATTGTGCGCAGCTCATATAAATTAAACCTCCTTCAATATATGTGCTCTTTAGATAGTCAATGGGGAGAGATATGTCACTTTGCTTAATTTTAAGAACCTAAACCTGGTGGAAGGAGCTGACTCTTCATCTTTACTTTCTGTTTAAGTCTGGAGCATGTATGTTTGTTCAGTCCTATGCTCCCTTCTGGAGTGAATGTTCTCAGCTCATCCAGCTGATGTGCCGTCCAGAAAATTTTGCTCAAGTGATTTCTCATTCCAGAAATTTATCCCAGGCAAAATGGACAAGAACACACCAGATTCGACTCCTACATTGCCGTGCAGTCCTCAGTCCCAAGAGTCACAGCAGGCTTTGCTCCCTCCATCTCCACGTTCCCTGACGCTGTGTGACCTCAGCCCATGCAACACTTTTGCCTGGTGGGATATGAAAATACCTTACTGCAGTGAATTAGGTACTTTCAATTCAAATAGACAAACAAGCAAACAAATAAATAAAAGGCTTTTAAGGCTTAAGGGCTCTGAAGAGATGCCAGACAGTCCCTACACAGTACAGCCATGACCAACCTGCTGTACAGAGCCAAGTCTTGAAACACGTAGACAGACATAAGCCACTCAATACCATTGTACTGGCAGCCAGAGATCACTTGCTTTTAAAAGATTGCTTCATTAGGCAACTGAAAGGTCAGTGAAAATGGGAAGATCAATTCTTCTTCTTGGGATCCTCGGTGCTAAATGAATACCATCCTAAACCTGTCACAGAGGCCTGGCAGAATAGAGGCTTGAACTCAGGTGCTGTGAGTTCCAACGTAATGAAATAGCGACTACTTGCCATGCCATGCTAGCCTCAGCTAACCACCAATTTTGTATGCATTGCTCCTTGCTAATCCTATTCAAACTCTAACTGTGACTCTAACACTCCCCTGTAGACGTCAGCCTAGGAGATGTCCAGACCTAGCAGTCAAACATACCTTCAGAATAACCCAGATAACCACACTTCACTATAGCCTGTTCTTTTCTCCCCAGGGACAATCATCTTTTGCAGGACATGATTTCTGTTCTGCACCTATAGATACATTTCATCGGTTCCAGGGAACCAGCTCTCTCCCAAAGGTCGTATTACCTCAAGTCGCTTCGTAGGCACAGCTGGAAATATGGTTAGATTTTTGCCTTCAGCACTGACTACACTGATTACTGGTTGGACAGAAAGTAACTCTTCTTATTTAAACAGCAAGAAGAGTACATTGTCACAATGTTGAAAATGATTTTGCAGAAATAAGGTTTTTAGGAGAAGGTTCATCTTTTTTGAACCCCAGGTGAGTCAGCTGGAAAAAGTGGATGGCCTTCATCTGGTGTGATAGGCAACAAAATCCAAGATAGACAGAACGAAATTGCTGTTAGTCCAGCCTCATTATGTTAATCCGTTACAGAAAAGAGGATGGTTAGTAGCTCTGGGGTATCGGCAGGGAAAGAGAGAACAGAAACAGTGAGAAAAAAACATCATTAGTGACTGTAAAACAGAAAGGGGGCAGAAAATGAGATGTAACGAACTCCGTAACCGGTGTTTCTGCTGAGACCATAATTCTTATAATCCAGTGGTTATGAATTCCTTTTCGAGGCTTGTCTTCAGAAGTTACTTTTTAGGTTTCCATTGCATTAGGAAGCGAAGTGCTAATTTTGTGGAAAATGTTTTTCCATTGATAACTGCAGGTTTCTGTCCTTTACCAGTTCTCTGCATGAGCTCTTTCTGATGTATAGTGGTTGTTAAGTGTCACCCACACAATTTCCAGGAGGACATTTTGCGCTCTGCATGACGTGTATCAAATCCTGGCGTAAAAGCGTATGAACCATGGGTTTTGCTGGTTGTGTGGTAGGAGCACTAATTGTGATGGCTGTGAAGGTGCCTTGTCAAGTACAGCATTTGTTTTGGTGTGTGCTGGATTGCGGTAGGATTCCTGATGCGGGTGAGTCTGGCAGGTTGGAATATTACATGAAAGTTGGCGCAAAGAGATGTAGGAAAAAAAAAGTGTTTCAATTTACTTTCAAAACAGACTGCAGGCTCTTTATTTTTTGGGGGTGTAGATTCTGGTAGGAACAAACAGAGGCGAAGAAGAATATTTAGTGATGACAGCACAATTTTTACCTCCTCTTTCACAAATCAAAGCACCAGTTAAGTTTTCCCTGAACAGATGTACTTCTTATTCGTTCACCCATGAAAGCAAGATGTAGCCACAGTTATGGATCATACACAAATGTGTGTGGGCAAGTGCCTGTGCGTGTGCCTCCCAGCAGATGTGTCAAAACCAGGAGTCTGGAATCCCCAAATGCTAAGTCCACTCCTGTGGGAAAAAAAACTGAGATGGCAATGCCTTCCATTTCTATTTTTCTTTAAAGAGTAAAAAGTACCATATTGTTATGGCAGTTTCTCAAATCCATTCCTCCACAGACGCACAGAAAAAAGGGGTAAGAGACACCAAAGCTAATTCACTAGAAAAGTGGGAATGAAATTAGTATTTAGCATTCATTGTCAATGCTGGAAAGCACGGCAAAATAATACAAGCCTGATAACAGTGAAGAGCTAACGTGAAGCCACATACTTCCAAAAGCAGCCTCACACTTTAAGAGCCTGCCTTTCAGAGATTATAAATGCATTTTCAGAAGCGGGGTTCATGGTTTGTTCTATTTTACATTGCCAATCTGGGCACAGTTTGCCGTTTTCTTTTAAATATTCCTGAAAACTTCTCAGTTTATTCAATTACCATTTAAAAAGACAGTGAAGGATATTTATTATTGTTACCCTCTTTAAAGCATCTAATAAAACTGCAGTTATTCTGGGGAACTAAAACAAACCAGTGTAATAATTATCCAGCTGTATGGATGAGGAATCTGTTTGGTGTTGTTGTCCATTGATGACGGAGGACTTCTAGAAGGGAACACAGTGAAAGGAGACAGCATCATTAGCTAAAGCAAGCGTACAGCCACGGTGCCTTCTGTGGGTATCTTAACGTTACGCTGCCTATCATAAAACTGTTCCAGTCACAATTAAAGTTCTGTCTTAAACCTGATATTCTCTGTCAACAGGGATCACAGTCACAAATCATTGCTCTCTGGAAGTTTTAAGAGTAACTGCCGTATTGCACAGATAAAATACACACAATAAAAACCTTTCGGAAAGAGATACAGGGAAAGAAAATTAAAATCCAGTTTACAGTTTCCTCTTGTTTATATCAGCGCATATGTTTGTATTTATATGCTTCCCAGTCTCGGTTTGTTCTTAAAATTGCACAGCTGGAGATCTGATAACTGGACACCACGTCTGTCCTTGTCTTAGTCTTCATAGACAATGATGTGATTTGAGGACTCATACAACTTTGCGTATTTAGAGGTCTTGTAGTTCCATTCAGATTTAAATCCTTCAGATCCTTGGGCTCAGAAAGGATTCCTTCATGAATAAATAATTGTCAAAGTAGTTTTAATCCTCCTGCTACCTGGTTAGTGGCTGTTCACACTTTGAAAATGCATTACCCTTTCAATATGATCTTTTGCTACCATCTATGCTGGTATTCTGATCAAGTGTGGCTGCTTATAAATGGAGATGTCCTTGTCTGTGTTGTCAAATTAGACTCCCTTTATATTCAGTGGGGAGAAACTGACATTTCAGAGTATGAGCCATTTCACCAAAACATAGGTGTCAAAAAATGGCTAGGCAAGTAACACTCAAAAGTACATTTGTTTTTCCATTGACTATACCTTCACCTATGATTGCAAGGCCAGGTGTAGACATCTAGCTCAGATGTAGGAATTTAGGAGCTGAATTAAGGCCGTAGGGTAAGATTCCATTGAAAACTACACTTAGATGTACATAGATAGGAGTCCGCATGCTGAGATATGTGTCTAGGCTTCCACCACAGCAACTGAAGACCTACAGCTCAGCTCAGGTCTTTACCTGCACACAAACCTTGTTGATCAAGATGCTGCAACCTATCTGGCATCTCGTGCTGCAGAAGGGCACAGGTGTGCAGCAGGGACACCTCCCACCAGACCAGGCTGCTCAAAGCCCCATCCAGCCTGGTCTTTCCATGGAAGGGGCATCCACAACTTCTCTGGGCAATCTGTTCCAGTGTCTCACCACTCTCACAGTAAAGAATTTCGTCCTAATATCTAATCTAAATTTCCCCTCTTTCAGTTTAAAACCGTTACCGCTCCTCCTATCGCTACACTCCCTGATCAAGAGTCCCTCCCCATCCTTCCTGTAGGCCCCCTTCAGGTACTGGAAGGCTGCTATAAGGTCTCCCTGGAGCCTTCTTTTCTCCGGGCTGAACAATCCCAACTCTCTCAGCCTGTCCCCATAGCAGAGGTGCTCCAGCCCTCTGAGCATCTTTGTGGCCCTCCTCTGGACCCATTCCAACAGGTCCATGTCCTTATGTTGGGGACTCCAAAACTGGACACAGTACTCCAGGGGGGGTCTCATGAGAGGAGAGTAGAGGGGCAGAATCACTTCCCTCAACCTGCTGGCCACAATGGACGTTCCTACTGATGGACACTAGGAAGGGCTAAAAATTTCTCCCTTAGGTCCTGATGATGAATAGATTCTGTGAAGAATTGTGCCATTCTTAACTATATTGTAATCAGGTGATTAAGTTCTTTTTCATTTGGCACACCAACACTCAGATCTCAGCATGAAGCCCCTTGTCATATTCAGAAATATATATATCATAAAACCGGCATCATTAGGTGAACACATTTTATATAATCATGTACAATGCACAAGGGAATAATGCACAAGGCTTAATATTAGTTCTTGATTGCAATTTAACAGGACAATCAACTTCTGCGGGTTGATAATGACTTTGGGGTTACTGAGCACATGTTCAACTCCAAGTAACACTGTGCCTGCAAGTCATCCACCGTATTTGAGGAGTTAGTCGCAGACTCTTGAGTCCTAACTTTAGGTTCACAACTGGGAAGCATAAGCAAGGAGCTGAACCAGTCTCAGCTTCTTCAGATCACAGTTACACCCAGGGTCTGTCTATTGCTGTCTCTTGACGAAAAGACCTTTTTGTACTATAGACTGTGCTTAGTTGCACAGCATAGGTGAGCTAAGCCTTGCCTTTAAACTTTGAGCTCTCTGCAGTTGAGATCTATCTATATTTTTGGACTGCCTAATAACAAAGGGTTGAGGGGACACAGCTGGGGCTGTTTAGCATTACTGCAGTAAAATAATTAAGAATAATGAAGTGCTAATTCTTACACAGACAAAACTCCCATTGAAGTGAAATAGGAGGTTGGGTTTGCGGGCCAAGAGAGCAGAATAATTCCAACTCTTGGTTTGTCCCAGCATTAAAAATACCTAGAGTGCTGGAAATATTCTGATTTTCAGGACGTGGAAAAAAGTAACTTGCTATAACATCAAGAGATGGATGATCCTGCCGTTCGGTATTTACTAAGGTATTGAAACATGAATGTTTCCTAGGAGATAAAGTGTTGACTATTTACATCTGAGACATGTGCCTTTGTGTAATTTTCCTGGACATTTCAAAGATCACTTAATTCCCTCGGGTAGAAAGTGAAGGTACGGCTGCACTCATCTTATTGGTTTTCTGCTCTCTGCCTTTTGGTACTGTATAAACCAGCCAATTGACTGAAATCACAGATTGCCCTGTGAAAAAACTGCAGATAGCTTTATACTCTATTTAACCTCATAGTCATAAGTATTAAAATTATTGTAATCAGTGCTTATTTCTGATTGCTGACTAAAAAAAGAAGGAAAGTTTTATGTTCAAAATCTAACAGGCAGTTACAAAACCCCAGCTGTTTTCTTAGCTGTGATACTGACTTACTTGGTGACTTAATTGAGTCCATTATCGCTTGATTTTCAGAAGTGCTGAGAGCTGTTGTTTCTACTGACTTCATCTTTAAAAAGCAGCTGCTTAATACTATGGAAACTTAAGTTACTAATCTCTCCCCATCTCTGTTTCCCTTTTTGAAACTGGAGATATTTAGTATTTACCTAACCTTCAAGGGTATTTGGAAGCTAAATCCGTTAGTGATTGAGCGGCAATCAGAAAATTTGATTTATTCAGTGGACAAGCCTATAAATAAAATAAATAAAGATAGAATGTCAGATTTCTTCCAATATCGGCTTTTTCGAAACTATTTCACTCCTACTATTTCAGGAAAAACTGGTGAGCACACAAACCCCAGTGAAGCTCTGAGTGATCACACAAAATAATCTGAACTATACCAAATACAAAATAATCCCTGATCTATAAAAGTTGGATGTCTAAGAAATGGACTTAGAGCAGCCAATGTGGAGAACAGCAATGCTGATGCTGTTTCTGAAAGCCCTGTTTCTTGGAAAAAAAATAAATAAATCCATTTCCAATTATTATTGCATATTTACGAAGCATTAGCAAATACATTTCCCCCCTTTTTAAAGCATAGAATAAAACTTTCTCTACCGTCAAGATTTTAACAGGCAAGTTGTCTTTTTCCCTCCTTTCTTTATTTTATGTGAAAATATATAGTTCTACTAAGATCTTCCTTTTGTACAAATGCACCTAGATTTCTCATCACAATGAGCAGTATCTTTGGTATTTTCTGTTGTACATAGTGTCATGATGAAGCAAACGGACAGAATGGCAGCTCAGGGGAGGTGATGGTTGTTCTTTAGTGTGACATCCTGGTTCAGTTGACTTCTAGGAATTTGCATTAAGAACTCATGGGAGTCTCCATCAGGGAGATGGTGCTGAGAACAAGTGAAGGGAACCTGAGAAACTACACAGCATTTATTCCCCAAATTCCTTGAGCTCAAAGGCATCCCTAATGTGTTTGGAGTGATATGAATGAATAGGTGCAGCTGACTGAGAATAAATAGTTTTCTTTATTTGAAAATCACTTCACCTAACTGCAAACCTGGGTCTGGTGAAACAATAGCATCGGCAGAAAGGAAAACAGGGAACTTGAGAATTACAGCTTTAGGGATCTTCTACCTTCTCTGCATGGGTGGATGACTCCAATGTTATCACACTAACAAGCAGGAAAAGAAAGATTTCTAACATGTAGCATAACTTCTTTTGAAAAAGATGTTGGTGTACTAGACAGGTGGAAGAGAGGGGAAGTGCTTTGAAAGATATCTAGTTTTGGTAGAAAAAGGATTAAAGAACAAAAGCGAACATTTGATTTTTTTCCATTAACTTCTTAATTGTAACAGTATTTCTGTAAGTGTATGTGCAGAAGGGATACAGTCAAGTTTATCTATTTATTATTTATGGTCTACAGACGAACAACGCAAATATGCCAATACATTTTTATGGATACATCAAAGCAAGAGAGAATGTGATGGTAACTGTGTCACAGCCATAAGCCATCTCCTTCAAACAAAACCATTATATAGTCTGTTCTAGACTCTCAGCAGAGGAATCAACGTGCACCAGTAAGTGGGACAATACAGATCTGCGTTAAGAATGCTAGAAGTAAAAAATGTGATTTACTTGGGGAGAACAGCCCAATAGCATTGAAATCCCAAGCTTCTACCCAACAAAACTGCCATTAACTTGTCTGATTTGGGGATGTAGACACAAAGTAGTCAAAGAATCAGCAGGTGGATTCCTGCAGGGTGCTGCCTGTCTCCTGGGACAAGCTGTTGAAATCAGTGGAAAGATGTAAGTGCTAAGCACCTCACTAGATCAGGCCATTTTTTGATGACATGAATCGGTAAGTTATTTGAAAAGATTCTCAGTCATTTGTGTTAGTGCTCAGCTACAGTGTGAAAGTCCGTAGTTCAAAGGAAGCGACAGCTCTTCCTGGTTATTGAAAGCATTGGGAAGTGTAAAGACAATAATATTCAGCTCCTCTTCAATGAATGAACACTAAACATCCACCCACCCATCCATCCATCCATCCACCCACCCATCCATCCATCCATCCATCCATCCTTCTATCCAGCCACCCACCCCTCCATGATCTCCAGCTAACCTCTCAGATGGCCAGAGTGAAGACCAAACATCCTCCCAGTCTATGCTGTCCCCATCCACGTGCTTACAAAACAACATCTTGGAGGAAATGCTTTCTTCCAGCAAAATTAGCCCAGCCCTTACTGAGCCCATGTGGCTACCTTGAGTCAAGCAATCAGCCAACCTTTATAATTGGCTAATATTTTGAAATATAAATATTTTATAGAATATATGCCTCATTTTTCTGAAGGTCAGCTAATAGCTAGTTACGGCAGATGTAAGCCGTTAGAAAAACACTACAAACACTGTGACATTTGCTCAGACTTCATATATTTATTATTATTAAATATTTGACAGAAAAAGCATCCGTTCATTATCAAATGGTATATTTCACATCCTTCCTGACTTTGCCACAATGGGAGATGTTATTAAGAAAAACTACGACCGGAAATAGAAGCAGCTTGGAGAGAGAAAAATCACATTCTCAATATAAAATGGGTACAATGAAATAGTATTAAAGGATGTTAAGAAGTAAGGACAAAATAAATAGTACTTTCACGACATCCAGTTATGCACATTTAATATGATATACGTAAAGGTAACATAGGCTTAATGGATTGCTATGCCTGTCACTTGCCTCCAAATTACCTAGTACATCACTGAGTGAGAAAGTGACCCACTCAAATGTTCAAATGAATGTGTCCACAGATCAAAGAGATGAAAGCTGGCTTGGCTGGGGCCAAACTAAAAAAGAAAAAAAAAAAAAAAAGGAAAGAAATAATTTTCGATATTATTTATTTGATGAAGACCTGTATTCAGGCTCTGCTCTTGGTAAGACCAAGTGTGGGGAAAAAAGAACATTATGGCCAGAGCAAGATTAATAGTGTTCTCCATCAACTAGAAGAATACAGCAGAGTAAAATCAGCAGAAGAACTGCCATATACTTCAAGGAATAGAGAAACGGTGTGCTCTGTGTGCTTCAAATATGAGGTATATGGCAGGCTACCACAAAATCTTTCTCCATAGTTAGAATCGTAGAATCATAGAATTGTTTAGGTTGGAAAAGACCTTTGAGATGATCGAGTCCAACCTTTAACCTACCACTGCCAAGTCCACCACTGAACCGTATCCCCCAGCACCGCATCTACACGTCTTTTAAATACCTCCAGGGATGGTGACCCAGCCACTTCCCTGGGCAGCCTGTTCCAGTGCTTATTGTACCTCTAACCTGGGTACTTCCATCACAAAAATTATACTTGCAACTCAATAGGGTTAACAAAAACATCCACATCTCAGCAATATGAAGATCAGTATGACTACATTAGTCTATTTCTAAGTGAACCAGTTCTTCGATACAAGCATCTGCCTCCTTCCTTTTTAAGAACAGACACTTTTTAATGATTAATTCCCCACCAAGACATCATTCTTGCAAGAACCCAGCAATAAAGATTTAGGAGAGCTTTTCATCTTTCCAGTAAAGAAACTCAGTGCACTATCTGAAGCAATTTGTCATGTGAAGAGGTTTGTGTTGTAAAACATATCCCTGTTATAAGATAGGTTGGCGTTTTCACGCGTTTTATATAGACAAGGCATCCACCCATAAGCAAACTTGAATTTTGGCCAAAGGAAACTGAGATTATGCTTTCCTTTGAAAATTCAGAGTCGTCGAGTTATATTTTGATATAACATCCCCTTGGAATATAGTCTGACTGTGTAACCCTGTGATACTGCACGGCTGTTGCCAACAGCAGCCCAGATTCTTGTACTGAGTCTGCCAGACTTGCTCTGTCTGAACCTTGCTTGACCTGCCCGCAGTTTGTACAACTTGATTCGTCTGTAACAGCAATTTCTCTAATTGATTATGTGTCTGCGGCTGATTTGCTTTACTTTTGTTATTTTTGTGTGGTATAACCACAGTTTTGTGTAGATAGCGGTAACAAGCAGTTATTCTGTGTGGAATGAGATGTTCATGACTCTAACACAAGGATTAGTGTACAGAAATACAGAGCCGGCACAACAGCAGAGGCCCTGAGAAGTGGGAGCATAGGATGGAGCAGGCATGGGATGGTAAGAGATGGAGCACAGGCTGGCGCTTGGACCCCACACTAGAAAGAACCCAGGAAAGGCAAGTTATAAAAACTGCCCTGGACCTGGGCAAAGCGGGCTGTACTGGTAATAAAGAGAATAAAGAAATAGTATCTAACATATGTAAAAAGGACCATATATAGTAACTTCAGATGTATCATGACGTTTCAGACTAAAGAAGAAAAACAAAGGTGAAAGAACACGTTACCAAACGTATAAAAATATCCCTAAGTGGGATAGTAAAAAGTGGGTTAGTAAAAATACTAACATAGGTTATCTTTGCAATTATTCAGTCAATGCTAACAATTCTTAAGAATTCAAATACTCCCGAGGACAGGAAATATCTGCAAGCTGCAAGGACAGCGAGGGACTGGGTATTGTGAGGATCAGCAGGGCTTCACTTGCTCAATACCACTGTGTCAACACTACAGACTTTTCTATAAAGCTTTTTAAAACCAATTGCTGTGATTTGTTTTCTCATTTCCTCATCGAATTTCTTCCTGGTCACTATACATCTTTGCTCCATGATACGTCATGGTTGTATCCTTTACAATATGTCTGCATTTTTGTTCTAACCTGTGCCTATTTCTTACTTCTGCTGTCCATTTGACCCGTACTTCAAGCCCTCGCCTTCCTCTGGCTCCAGCTATTTATTGTCCCTTTGATTCTTTAGCTGTGTTTTCAGCCAGAAGAGCTTCTTCAGTTGTGGAATAACCCAACATTTCTAGATCTATGTGACAAAATGACCAACAGTTGCCCATGCCAGCTGTTCCCTCTGGCCTCACCAATGGGTGATCACTCTTTTTAGCATTTCTGTGGCTGGAGGAGACAGGTTTTACTGGACAAGGCATCTTTACCCAGTCCCTTACCCACAGATGTTCAATCAGACACAGCAGGCAGATAAGGGGTGACATTACAATCCATCACGTCTCTTCATATCCCCTTTCCAGAGCTATTGGCATCTGGGATTTTCCCAGTTAGTAGATTCATCTGCTGATGAATATTGGCAAGGTTTGAGGAAATTAGAACTATGAGAGCATTTTTTCCGAGGATTGAAAGTGCAGGTTTAATTTTCCAGGGGTCTCTATTAGGGTTTATTAAAAACCCGGAACTGAAAGAATTCAAACAAGAAACTTCCACAATGAAGCTATTTGGAAGATCTTTTTAAAGGTGCGTTCAATTGGACTTAAATGCCTAGGACTCTTTCTTTAAATGTCCCTGTTACGGGCATTTCAAATTGCAAGTAACATTTTACAAAAAATGTCAAACGCAAAAACCCCTCAATATACAATAAATTCTCCTTTGTATGTAATTAAAAAAAATTGTGGTCAGCTTTAGGAGACATTAGGGGAAAGGTGGTAATACCAATGACATCTACAGTCCTTGCAAAGCTTGGGATCACTAGAGCAAAAATATCATAGAATATTTTTACCAGGGGAGGCTTATAACAATGATATAAGCTAGCCGGCCAACTCTATTCTCAGTTTACACCCACTCAGCGCCATAACACCCTTCAGAAAAAGACAGATGTAGGGGTGTGAAATATCATGTGGCATGCACAGCGACGATCAGCAGCGGATCTGTCAAACGCTCAGACAGTATCAGGGCACAGGGTTGTAAGGACCCTCTGCAACGTGACAGTAAGGCAGAAATGAGAACTGGCAGCTGGACAAAAAGCCCAAGTGAAGCCTGCTATGTCGCCGGTGAAATCCAATAGCAGTTTCTCCTTTTAAAGAATAGCAACTTCTGCTTTAATTTACCTAAAATTGCAGAATCCGTTGCTATCTCCCTCCCTGCTTCTTTCTTCTTCTAGGGTGCATTTGTATCTTGAACTATCAGCTTGTCATATGTGTGATTAGGTTTTTGAAATTTGGAATTTAGCTCAGTTATGCTGCCATCTGTCAGGATCTGGTGCCATCTGTCAAAATAATTCACTTGGATTCCAATTACTTCCAAACTGGTGGCAACGTGGAGGTCTCTCAGAAGTCATGGCATTCAATCATACTGCATATGTATAAATTCAGATGTGTCATAGTTATTTACCTCACAGCATAATTGTATTATCTGTATCTGTTTCCTAATCTACCGTTCTATACCGTAAAACTATCACAGACTTATCTAGATTCAAAAATCTGACAGGTAGATATTTTTGATTCTATATCAGGAGCTTTTTTCAATCCTTAATTAATACTGTTTTCAGACATTTCAAATCTGTGTATTATTCCATCCCATAATGCCTTTGAACAAGTGAGCTCCTACCTCCTGCAGTCAGGACTCATCACGTCTCGTGCTCACCATTTTAAAATATGATCATCCACTCCAATTCAGTTGTTTAAGTCCATCCAGAGTCAATCGGTTCCAAAGAGTTTAACCTTAAATCAGGAGGACAAATTGCCGTGTAGAGGTGTCTGTCTCTCTCCACTGGCTGTTAAACCATGCTCCTTCTCCAAGCACATGAAATAAAAGTGGCTTTAGAGTATTTTTTTTTCTTCCTTTTTGATGATTATCCAAATTAACCTACCCAGGGCAATGTTATGCAATATCATAAGGCTTTTTAATATAGCAGAGCATAAAAAGGGCCAACAGACAGAATATCAGCAAAATTCAAACTTAAAGATACAGATCTTAAACAGCGAATTCAAATGGTGTTGAAAAGAACAAGGAATATGAGGTTTCAAAAGAAGACTGGTAATCTTTCTAACCAGTAGATAAAAAAAAAAAAAAGTATTGAGCTAAAATCTGTGCAAAGCCCAAAAGTTGTACTGTCTTTTGCAAGCTGAAGAAATAGAATAGTCGTTAAATGAATGTGAAATAAATTGCAAGAGAGAACCAGAAAAAGAATTTAAACCAGGACTCCCTGATTCTCAGTGTTATGCATTATTCTGCGGGTCAGCCTTCTTCACTGCTGGTGCTGCTGGGTCGCCTTAAAATTTTTTGATAGCCTCTGCCCAAACCTTGTTGTTTGCCATCACATTTGTTAATGTTCTCACCTTCATTTCTTCTTGAAGGGCTCTTTCCCATAACAACCATTTTCTTGCAGAAATGATCTTGCCAACCTTTTCTCCTGTTTCATTGTAAAGTCATTTTCATTCATTTATTTGAAGTCATACATTCATTCATTTAAAGTCATTATTCTTCTAATCTAATTTTCAAAGCTGATTATGACTTCATTATCTCTGTCTTGCTATGTTATACATCCATATCATGTTTAACATGTAAGATTATCAAGTAATGAATCACCTCCCATTTAGTATTTATTTGAAAATTAAGTCATAAATCAGATACCCAGAACTCCTTCATTATAAAACAGTGCAACTATGACAAGTTAAGTGAAATGAAGCAAATCTATTTGTGAAATGGAAAGATGCAGGAGATGGGGATGACTGCCTTGCACCAGGCAGGAAAGACACTGAAGGAGACTATGGGTCTCTGAAAATGGAAATACTTGCGTGAAGAAATAAGCAAACTTTACATTTTTTAGTCTGAAGGAACTCAGAGGGAACAGGATTACTGAAGGCAATCTTAAAGGAAAGCAGAAGGAAATCTAGGAGCTAGAAATGTTCCAGATATATTTTCAAAGGGGTGAGGAAGAGGAACAGAAAACCCAAATCTCCTGTAAAGCTGAACTGTAAGCAGGGGGAGCCAAGGAACCCTCCTGGGGAGTTAAGCCAGCTGCAGCCACAGGAGAGCACCACAGCAGTCACAGTCCTGTTAAACCAGGTGACCAGTCTGACAGTGTGGGTCTCGGCACACAATGGAGCATGTCCTACAACGCATCTGCTCCTCACTCTACAGAAAGTCCCAAAGTCTGGGAAGGAGGTACCCAGCTTCCCTACCCTGGCCATGGACAAGGAGGATGTCCCCCTTTAGCTTTGTGGGTCATTCTCTAGAGACGATAGCTTTCTTCTTGGTCTGTCTGGAGTGCTAACATTTCTATGAATCACACAGCTGCACTGGATGCCAACTATTAAAGAGATTCACATGCTCACCTCAAGGCTGGCCCATACAGTAGGCAGTCTACATATGGCCCCCTCCGATCCACTTTGTCCTGCACTTGACCACCTTAATTTGGCGAAGTTCTGCAAGCATAGTCCTGACTGAGGTACTCAACAGAAATTCTGCTCCTACAAAGCTGAAGGAGAAAAGCAAGCCAAAATTTCACAATACTGCGGTAGTTTCTACAAAACTGCATTAGATCAAAGCTTCACGTCTCCAGCACTTACAGTGACCTTGGGATAAAAGCAAGTGTTCTTTTCATCTTGTTAAAGGCAAAAAAAAATTAGCTGTAGGAGTGAGCCAAGTTGTGCTGAATTTGGCTTTGTTCGTGGTTATTGCTCTAGCACAGACCATTGAGCAAGGGAATGGAAAACTGAGCCTCACATTAAAAAGATGTGCTATCAATATCCTGGAGTCTAACAAATAGCAGCCTTTTTTTACCTACACAAGTGACCACCAAAGTGTTTAGATGAATTTTCCCAGGTCTCTCAATCAGGGTGGTTAGCGGTTTCTCAGAGCTGAGCAAAGTCATTGTTGCTACGAACGCTTGGGGAAGGCATGACACTGTGCAGGCATTTAGGTCATGGCTCTTGACAGAGGTATAGAATAGTTGGGAAGAATTTCACCCAAAATATTAATTTTCTTTTCATTGGCTACAAAGAGAATTTGGGTCAAGCTCATATGTACCCGACTAAAGTTGTAAGATACAGGTATTACTGTGGGTTTATAAACCAAAGCAATTCCAATCTGTCATCAAATTGTAAGTAAAAATGGAGCGGTGTGGGAAGGGAAAGCTATCTGCTAAAGACACACTTGCCTTTGGTTTGGTTACACACACTGAGTAGCGAGGGGAGTCATTCATTGCCGAAGTTGCAGTGGGGCTCAGAGAGATCACCTTTTTTTTTTTTAAGTTGTGATACTTCAGTTTCTCAAGTCAAAGATGTGTCATCCTTGAGAATGCGGGAATGCTCTCAGTTAAGAACAGCTAAGAAAAATATTTGTTTTTAACAGGAAATTTGAAATAGATGAACCCATGTGCTGTAACTAACTTAATGGCTACTTAATGTGGTTATTCAAAACTACAGTGCAATTATTAATGACCCACTGACGACTTACCGTTGGTGGGGTAGGAAATCAATTATGAGTGGTTTCGGTCCGTGTGATCTGCTGCCTCTTGCTTTGTGAGTGTTTCACAGTGTGAAAGGAAGGCTTCCAAGCGTCTGTGGGAAATGACAAGTTGCTTTTGCATACAGGAAAATTTTAAGGCAAAGGAAGGGAACTTTCACTTCATGTAAAAATGGGCAATTTATATTTCTAGGAGGCCACAAAACGACACTCAGCTCAGCATTGGCCATTATTAGTGTGGAAGATGGTTAGGCTGTGTTACTCCAGACCTCCTGGATCGTGATGCAGTCTGGTGAGCTGACTTGCGTGCTGAGAAACATAGTTCTTTTCCTGACTCTGCTGTTAATTTGCCGTGTGATCTCTAGGTCAGTCATCCCTGTGCCTCGGTTTTTCCTTTAACCTGCCGCTTTTTTAGCTGTCTAGACTCTCTTAACGTATATCCTTACAGTGACAGCACGGCGGGTTGCTGATCTTCCGGGCAGTGCCATGACACAAACAGCAGTAACAGCCCCCGTGCCTCCTGCGGCGCACGAAAGCCCGCTGCCGACACATCACTTCTGAGTATGGGCTATGACGCTGTGGGAAGCATTGAGACTATTGTATGGGTTGAGCACTGTGAGCATTCAAAGGTTCATCTTAGACCAGAGAAATCGTTGCGGATGACGCTTTTCTGTTTATATTCATCAAAACAAGTACTTTAAGATTGTCTTCTTTAATTATATTGCAGATAATTGTCATGCTGATTACAAGCACTTTGCAGTGACTCTTTTGCCATCACTGATATGATTTTTTAAAATCCATTGGCATTTTCTTGTGAACATCTGTCTGAAGCGCTGATTGCAACATCCCCACTCAAGTCTGCGGGGGGGAGCAGCAGGACCGCAGCCTAATGGACTGCAGAGCCAGAAAAGCCAAAAAAAAAGAAGGGGGGAGGGAAATGGCACAAACAGACAGAGGAAATAAAAACGATGAAAATTTACATCCATAATGTAGTTGGAATGATTTCATCACCATCATCCCAGGATGATTTCACCATCCTCCATCACGCCCTGGCAGTTATCCAGGCTGCCTTCCCCGCTTGTAACCTATGCTGTAAAATTGGTGCTTTCTTTCTCACTCAGTTGTTTTCGTGAATGAAGGTTCCTACTATTTTGTGGGTGCAAGAGGCATGCCCCACCTGGAGACCAAATGATCTCATGCCACGGGCTGGCTTCACATGTCGTATCCACACTTTCAGTGCGCAATCTGGGATCGGAGCGCTTACAGGAATGCTCTTGATGTGCACGTAATGGAAGGAGCACTTTCATCAGGTGCCTTACACCATCTAAAGCAGATACCTCGGGCTCGGATTAACTGAAAGGGGCAGGATTAAATATTCTGGGGCCCTTAGCACTTCACGGGGAAGGGACACACATGGCTATTAAACCCTTTGCTGCGTCTGCAGGTTATGGCTGTGTGTTTAACCATCTAATGTTTCTCTCTAACAAACCAGTACCTGCTTTACAACAGTGTTTTAAAGTAGGCTAGGAAAACATGGCTAAATTTCTCAGAACTGACTGATTTATTCCTGTCTTAAAGCCCACACATAGCATTCGAGGTCTACATTTACCATGCTCAGATCTGATGAAGATCCAGTGGTGAGGCCCTTTCATCCCCGAACCTCCGGATGATCTATTGCTCCCGCCTTCTTGGCAGATGCTGTTAAAGAAAGGTGATCTAATGCTATAAATACTTCACAATACTAATGCTAACCCTGGTGTAACTCCTTTTACCTCACTTTTTGCACTATGTCATGCCCTGTGCTAAGGCTTCATGTGAAAGCTCAGTTTTTGAGGAGGAAAACACAGCAGTGACATACCTTCCTCTGGTTACCACCGTGAACACATTTGCTTAAGGAAACTTGTAAGGGAATTTTTTCATAATTTAGCTTAGTTTGCATTATAACAAGTTTCAGCGTTTGAATTGAATATTTCATCAAACCCTTCCGGATCCTCTGTCTCCAGCAACAGACACATCCTTTGGATAGCAGCCACCCTGTCCAGAAACACACAAAAGACGCGAGGTATGCAGTGCTGCCACAGTAAGGGACAGCATCAGGAGCACCAGGACAGGGACAACACAGTAACTACAATGTGCCGACGAATACGAACAGAAAACAGTGGAAGGGATTGATATTAAGCAGACCAACACGTGAACTAAATGTTCTTTTCCCCCTGCCTTTCTAATTGCTTCCTACTGTGTTATCTGGTTCCAAATACCAAATTAAGACCTATATTTAAACTTTTCCCTAATGTGCCCTACTTTATCTTCTTCTTCTTTCCTACTCTTTTGCCGGTATTTCATTTTGCTGCCAGAATTGCATATAGAAGAATGCTGCAACGATCAGGGAAATTCAGCGTGCAAGTGAACCAACGAAATTTTACTGCTGCTTGTGTTGTGTTGGGCTTTTTTACCCTTTAAAGTGCTCTGCGAGAACAAGACCTCTTCAGATGTTCTTCTGATTCTCAGTAATACACAAACACCCGAACAGGACAGATCTAGCTGTAAAAGAAAACGGGCACAGGGGTGATGCCAAGTGTGTGATCCTCCCAGTAATTTGTCCAACTACTGAAACCTCAGCTACGAATTAATTCTTACGCTGCAGCCTTATTTGCTTCAGTTCCGTAGAGTGACCCTGGTTCCTGCAGCACTTGAATGGATTTTAAAAGCCTTGAAAACGGCATTTTTATGCTGTTAAATGCTAATGAGTTTCCTTTGGCTAGTTCCCTTAATTAAAGGGAAGATGAGGGGGCAACGGCTGCAGTAGGGATTGTGGTGGCTTCCCCGGGCGTGAGGGATGCGTGTGCAGCACGGGGAGGTGGGGGACTGCCGAGTCCAAATTAAAATTCTTGTTCCACAGTTACCATTCTGGAACGGAGTTATTTCTATATGTAAGATTTAAATCCTGCTGTCATGCTGTTCCCCAGATCGCTAACGGTGCCTCTGGCTTTCCTCTGTTGTGCTCTTAAGGTCACGGACTGAGGATGACCTGAGAAAACATGGGGGCACTGCAAGGTGTGGTGGGTCCAGAGTTGGCTCTGGTCGGATGGATGGAGGCATGGAAAAGATGTCACGAACAGGCCAAAAGTGGGCCGTGGCTGGTGTTGGAGTGACACTTAGGAGAGGGAATCACAAAGTCACAGAATGGTAGGGGTTGGCAGGGACCTCTGGAGATCATCTAGTCCAACCCCCTGCCAGAGCAGGTTCCCCTAGGGCAGGTCGGGCAGGAACACACCCAGGCAGGAAGGAGGTGGTGTCTGAGCTGCAGAGCAGGTGGTTGAACTCAGGTTACTCACTCCCTCACCACAGTTTGGAAACCTTGGGTGTTGCTAGTGCGGAGCTCTCTTCTGGCTGGTGGTCCCCGTGTCCCTCATGAACTTGTTATCAGGGTAGAGCACAGGTTTAATTACACTCCCTTGAATACATATTTTTATATTGTTCTGTACCGTGCCAGGGAGATGTACCTTGAAATAGCCCCTTTCACTTCCATAGATGTCCGACAGCTGCCAATGCACTAAACCCAGCGCAGCGATGAGCAGGTTATTATTAGCCTGTTGTGTAGAGAGGGGGGAGATGAAATGCAAAAATCAAATTGCTTTTCTCGAGTTGCAGAGAGCAAACGTGCCAGTGTTACTCCTGCATCCAGGAGCTCTGGCTATGAATTAGGAGGGATTTGGCCATGGAGACACAGGTGAAAGCATTCCTGCATCTCTGTCCTTATATTAAAGGCACTTGCAGGTTTGTACCAGAGGATCACTAAGAAAACCCTTGGACTTTTGGTTACCTCTGGCTGCTGCTTGGGAGGCACCAGGGCGGTGGAGATTTTTTTCCATGTTGTTCCCTGGTCCTTCACCACTCATGCAATGGGCATGGTCTTTGCAGAGTTCCTCTAGATAGAAATGATCAGGCAATGAGCTCTTACTCAAGAGAATTATTTTGAAAAATGGTCTAAAACGTCACAGGAAGAGCTGGTAACCTTTTAGCAGATGAATTTTCTTACCCTTCTGGCAGGAGGCTTTTGGCTAAATGTTAGCCTGATGATGAGTGGACCTTTGAGGAAAATGGGCATTTATGTGCTTAAAACCTTTGAAATCCCAGTGACGGCCTAGTGCTTTCCTCCAAAAGAAAGCAATTAACAGAGAGGACCCTTTTGCCATAGAGCAACCACTGCAGCACTAATGGGCTGAACCACAAACTTTACTTTTACTTTTTTTTGTTTCCAGAATATATCTGTAATTGTGGCTGGAGTTGTGGGCACTGCCTGAGAGGATCACCTGTGCCTGCAGCTGCCCTGTGGGTTAACAAAAGACTAAGGAAAAGCAGGGTAGGGTATCGGCCTGACACCTTTTGCCAGTTGTGTGCTCTTTAGAAATCGTACCGTGTGTAGAAATCACAGTTACTTGAGAAAGAGTTGAATCTGGGATTTCCATTTCACAGGCGGTACGCACTGGTGTCTCTGTGCTCCGAAAGGAGGGTGGATCCCTGTTGTACCTCAAGGGTGACCCTTCCTCAGCAGGACTGGTAGGGTCCCAGCGTACTGCTTCCCTTCAGACTGCTAGCATTTGAAAGGAAATACGACATTTGTGCTATAACGCGCGTAAAGACAAGCGCTGAAAGGAGGAGTCAGTCTTGTCTGCGTACGAGGCTGCGAGTTTTTGCTTAAAGCAAAGTTACAGGATTTTTATCCCTCTTACTGCGGTTACTTGGAAGTTGAATTGTCATTTTTGGTGAGAACAGAATTGAACTGTAGGCTGGTTTTTTAGCCCCATATAGAAGGCAGCGCCTCCAGCACCTACACTAATATCAGAGAGAAAATTCATTTTAGTTAGAATGCAAAGGAAGAAATTGGTTTCTTTAGTACAGTGAGAAGGCAGAGAGAAGTGCAACAGAATAGAAATATTTAGTAAATGAAATACAAGAAGAAATTTTGTGCTTCAATATCAGCTATTTACTACTTTGGTTCGGTGATCGTTTTATGCAAAAGGCAGTAATTTAATGTACTAATGCACCACAATGTCACAATGGGATTCCTATTTCTAGAGTCTATTGTTATGATGAATGACATCTATTTTAGCAAAGAAATGGTATCCTTGAATGAAGCTTGTTGTAGGTATTTTTATCTTGATTTTACTGACAGATTGAGACATAATGATATTTAAAAAGAAATCTAAATACAGTGCTTAGAGCCTTACTCCAAAAACAAGGAAAAATGCTGCCTCTGAAGATGATGGGATGTAGTGTCTGAGGCAAGCTGATATAGATGCTTCAGCACTTGCGCACCATGAGGACCACCACCTGCATTCAACTGTAAATATAAATAAGTAGGAGTTTCTTTTAATCAGCTGATTTTTTTACCTTTACAGTCATTAGAAGGAAGTGTCTAAGCCGCTGGGTGGTTGCAAACTCTTTCTTCTGTAGTCTGGTCAGTGTTTGAAGGTTTGCAGTTCTGTAGGAACCAAGAGTCACTCCTGCCCCAGGAAGCCCATGGAAGTCTTCTAGTGTCTTCTTGTGGAGGTAGCAGGAGGTTGGGCGGCAGAGTGAAAGGGCAGTCAAGGTGAAGGCTGCCAAGGCTTATCATTCCTGCAAAAATCTCCTTCTGCTGCCAAGGAGAGGAAAACTGCCAAAATCTTGATTTCAGTTTCTTTCAGCTTGACGCAACAGCTACCGAAGCAAGGAGCCAAAGGCACAGGATGGCCAAGCATAGCTCCTAGCTACCTGCCCCCTCCACTTTCATCAGTAACATCACAGACAGAGTTTGTGACACTCAAAGGGAATCTTAACCCATCCCGATGGACAGCAAAGGCCCAGATAACGCTGCTCCAGGACTTCCCCATGCTCTTGCCACCTGAAGTCCAGTGTTCGTTACTGTCATCCAACCTGTCACAGCAGGTTTTGCCACCATCCCTTTGTGGTCTCTGACGTTATTTGGTACCTTAGCTTGGGGTGAGCAATAACCCCAAGCATATGTAGGCACTATTAGCAGACCCAGACGTTTAAACATTGTTTAGTCAATAAATTTCCTCTGCCTTTTGGCATGTAAGCTTTTTTCCTTTTTGTCTTTTTCCTTTTTCTGCTCCTTCACCCTTTCCTTTTCCTTTTGCTTTTCCTCTAGAAAAACTCCCAAAGATGCTAAAACTTATCATACGAATTGAGCTTCCTTCAGGCCCGCCCCTTCCACTCCTTTTCATTCCACTCCCTTTTCCACTTCAAGACGCCAGAAAAATACTTGCGTCTCTCTGGAGCTCTCCAGGAGGCAGGGTGATGCTTCTCAGCCTTCAGATACAGTAGACATCTCCATTTTGTCCACCTCTAGCCCATAGAGAATTCAGGCTCATCCATTACCAAGATCTGACCTTTTAAGGTGATGTCTACATTAGCAGTTCCTGCAGTGTAATCAGAGCATATCTGTGAAGCAAAAGAGCGATGCTGAGGATCTGATACCTGCACTGTACAAACCCAGGAGCATTTTACTTTATAACTGTAGTATATTCCAGAAACTAGACACTCATTAGCGACTGGAATGCTTTAAGAGTGCATCCATTGTGTGCAAATTATTGGCTTAGTTTCGTCTGAATACATTGAGAGATCACTTCACCATGTGAATCAAAGCATGGCATGTGGGGACAATCGGGAGGTGCCCTTCAAAAGCACGATTTGAAACTAATGAAGTTGTATCCAGACCCAGAATTCCGACTGGAGAGAAAACTGCTATGAGCTTCCACTCAACTACTCTGCTGCTCTCATCAGACAGCTGCCCTGCCTCAGGATGGTGAAATCAACTCCCCACCATTTCTTGTTGCAAAGCCTTTGCTGATGGCATGACTAAGGGACAAGAATTCCTCTTTAGCAGATGCATTTTTTTGGAAAAAATGTATCAAATCCCTTCTAGTTCCTTTTTCTTTCAGTTGGTGACGCCTGGAGACTTATACAGAAACTCCACAAAGCCTGTATGTAAGAAGGTAATGTAAACGAAATCTTCCCAGAGAGATATTTTCCTCATTTCACAGATAGCTGGTGACAGCGAGCCCCAGCCTTTACGCAACCTTTGCTTGCTCCTTAGAATCATAGAATGGTTTGTGTTGGAAGGAACCTTAAAAATCATCTGGTTCCAACCCCCCTGCCACGGGCAGGGAAACCTTCCATTAGACCAGGTAATGGTCTAGTGGACCACCATGATCTAGTTGTTCACCAGATCACGGTGGTACCAAACACCCTTCCCATGAGCAGCGAACCCCCATTTTCATTGACTCAGGCAACAACTCTGAGTACGGCTGTGCTGGGAGCAGTTCCCTGCTTTCCTCTCCTTTTTAATCTATTTTTGTTTATCATGTGTCACCATCCTTCTCATCGTTAAACTTCACATTTTGTTGTACACAAGAAAGGAAGAAAATTAGCGGTGAAGAATTAGTCCAGCTAATGTAAAGCAAGTTACCAGTCCAGTTAAAAAGATACGTTTACATCATTCAATTAAAATAAAAGGAGGAATTAATCATGCAGCTAAAATACTCATGTGTGGGCCGTTCCATCCAAGAGCTGCCCCTCTTACCCAGCCTTTTTACATCTTCCTGGCAAACCCTGGATTTCTGGGAGTGCAGACCAGTTTTCTTTAGGCAAGAAAGTCCCCATCCCAAGGGGGCTGATGTTGACAATGCTGATTTCTTCTTCTCCTCTTCCTCCTCTGTTTTGGGGGCCACATGAGGTTATTTTTACACTGCTGTTTGTTGGTGCATTTCTTTCACATTATTCCACAATATAATATTATGCTTACTCATGGTCAATTTTGCTTACTCATGATCATTTGCTGGAGTATGCGGTATAAGGTAAGGCTGAGTTTCACTGTATATACCGCGGCAAACCATGATCGTACGGTTAAACAAGATGCAACAATTTTCCATTGAGACAGAGGGTTAAGGGTAGTGCATAAAGCCTCTTGTTAAACTGAGACGAGTATTTTTACTGAGTAACTGACTGAGCATTTTTAATGTCAGGCTTTAGATGCTCAGCAAGCAAAACATGTTAAGGCAAGTGTTTAGGCTGGGGTAAATCTTTGCAGCCTGTGAGCTTTTATTAGTAATCAAAAGCCCATGTGTCCTGGGCTACTGTACTCCGTTACAGTGTCAGTGTCTTTGATGTGTTGAAGCAGACATCGAACTATATGCAAGTTAGCCCAAATACTAAATACCCACTAGTAGAAGAACTTCCAGACTCGCAAGACTAGGAAGTAAAAACTAACAACTGGAAGCTGTTTTATCTGTCTTTGATTTACAGCTTTCAGAGGGTTTATAATAGCCCTATAATCACCCTTGGTGCTTTGCTTTTGCTTTCACACAGGCATGCACACATAGAACCCTTCATCCTCTGATGTCTGAGACTACTGGGATTCATTAGCGAGAGCAATCATCTTGTTAAGGATGCATTAATAGCATCCACTGTAAGTATTAATCTGCTGTTGTCAAGTGATAATTGCAGAAGACGGTGATTGCATCAACCTTCACCAAGTTCAGCAGATGGAAAAGTCCTTGCACCCTTGCTTTAGGCACTCGCACCTGCAGAGTATTTTTGTGTTTTCCATCAGGTTAAAAACCTGTGACACATTTCAGATTACAAAGAACCATAAAACTTGTCTTTTTCTTGTTTCCTAACTGCTGATAAAAGTAATTTTTAGGACCTGATCGCACCCAACACAGGTCTGGTGGGCTGGAGTACTACTAGATCCCGAATGATAGAGAAGAAAACTGTGAGAAGGTAAAAGAAGGCCTCCTGAACAAGTGACATTTGACTCAAGTACAATAAGCAGCATCAGGCCCAATGGGGAGACATATTTGACCTTTGAATAGGCATTTTAGTTCCATTTCCTTATAGAAAGTACATGTCTGCATCCAAACTATACATCTACTCTGCAGTCCACAGTAAGAAAGGCGCTCGCAGACCAAGATTCACCTCGTATTCAGCATGTATTGGGTCTGGCTGGGGTGGAGTTAACTCACCCCATAGCAGCCCTCATAGTGCTGTGCTTTGTATTTGTAGCTAGAGCAGTGTTGATACCACACCAACACTTTGGCTGCTGCTAAGCAGTGCTTGCACAGCATCAGGGTGTAGGATCACAAGAGACAGACCTGGAGCAGTTCGACCTTGACGAATATGCCCTGTGCCCTTGAGACAAAACGGTTAACAACTTTGAGGAAGAAGGTGAGAAAATGCAGATGTCGCAAAGGGGCGACGGGATGTAGGGTTTATAGTCGGCAACAAATCATCAAGAAGAAGGGGGCGCGTGCACTTCCCCGGGGAGCCAATAGGAATTCCCCTCCTGTCGCGTGTACCCTCTGATGTGCTATATAATGTATACTGACATGTCAAGAAAGGTCTCTGGTTCACCCCTTTATCGGAGTCCGTGCCCTAATACTCCGCATCAGGGTTGTCTGTCTAACTGACCCCCAAAGGCCAGGAGCCTGGGGGTGGGCAAGAGGCTGGGAGGTGACTTCATATTCTATGATTCTATGACTTAGCCAAGACAGCTGACCCAAACCGACCGAAAGGATATTCCGTACCCTATGGTCTCGTGTTTAGCAATAAAAGCTAGGAGAAAAGGTATGTGTGTGTCTAATTTGTTATTAAGGCATTTGTCTTCCGAAGCAAATGCTACGCACACCAAGGCCCTGCTTCCCAGGAAGCGTTTGTACATAGCCTGCTGATGGGAAGTAGAGAATAATTTTTTTTTCTATTCTTTTGTTCTGCATGTGGCCTTTGCTTTTCTTTATTATACCACCTTTATCTTGACCTATGAGTTTTTAATCTTATTTAATCCCCCTCTCACTCTAACGAGAGGGAGCAAGAGAGTGGCTTGGTGGGCACCTGACGGCCAGCCAAGGTCAACCTACCACAAAGAGTGCCTTAGAAGTGCCCGCTTCTTCTAGGGAAGGAGGAGCCCAGGATGACCAGTTCTGATATGGGTATCTACACTAAGATGAATCCCACCTTCCACATCCATTCCAACTTCCCGATTAAGAACTCAGTCACTTAATCTCTGTTATCAGCTCCTCTTGAGTTATGATGTGAACCACCCTTGTGCAGGCGTGGTAGCAGTCCTACATAGGTCAGCAGGACTGTTCACCTGCTCACAACCAGAGCAGCTTAACAGCCACGTTGGGTCCTGTTAGTGGATCCATTGTTGTGGATCATTAGCACTGTATGCCTCAGTTTCCCTGTGTGGAATAAGTGTTGATTCATACTTACTAGCCGGTGAAGTCAACCGATGAAAAATGTTACTCTGATTCTTCCCAGAAATAATTACCTATGTTTGTCCGAGGCAGAGGATCTCATTTCTTCCAGAAATGTTATGGTAAAGCTTTATTCTCAGACATTTTTTTTCTAAAAGATAAGTAGCCTTTTCGGTTAGAGCTTAGGAGGGAACACTTCTTTTTTTTTTTAAATAAATCCAATCTCACTGTTATTCCAATTTCTACCTGACATCATTTCTCAACAGATGAAGCCAGTCTGCCACAATGGTCTTACAAAGAAACAGGCAATAACCGATTTTTGGCACTAAAATACAAGCTTTCTATTAGCTAAAGTTCAGAAAAAAAGAAATACTAAGAAGTAGAGGCTTATATACCAGCAAACAGGAATCCTATTTATTGACAATTTCCAGGGGCTCTTTGAGCAAAAGAGCAGTACAAGGATCGGTCTCTGGGAAATGTTTCTGGTAACGCTCCAGCCCGGATAACATTAAAAGAGAGAATTTCTCGATTTCTCTAATGCAGCCAACTGTGACATTTTCATTTCTAGGTTAGTTTTTTTCATCAATTCCTTAATTAAAAGTAATCAGAAGACTGCTAAACATTTTGTTGTCTCATATTGGAAACCCACAAGCAAATTTAGCATAGAATAGCGATTTTATTCCTTCAGTGAGCAATAGTTGCCTTGCAATTTCAGGCTTGGAAGCTTTAGAGTCATTGTAGGATTCTACAAAGCAGCCTCCTTATAGGACCTAAGTGCTTTAGACACACCAGGAAAGATTCTGGTACGAAGATGCTTACGTTGCTGAATTTTTGTGAAAATGAAAATTATCTGAAGCTACACACAAATTATATTACCCTGCAGAGTTAGCTACGGCTTTAAGTTGGATCTAACTTCTGGATCCACATGCTAAGCCATCTCACTGGAGTCTGGTGATGCTTCAAATCAGGTGTAATGCCAGACAGCATATAGAATGGATATAGGATAAAGGCCCCACTGTTTATTTCAGCTAGCATGTGCCTGATCTGCAGTGGAGGTGAAGACAAAGCCCCTCCAGTGGCATCTGATACTTACTCCACCTTCCCACAAGAACAGACAAGAACATTCATACACGTGCTCAAGTTGCAGTACCCAAGAGATCCTTTGGGTATGCCCCTGAGAAGCTCTACCAACACGGGGGAGTGAACTTTGCAAAATGAAGATCTGCCAAGTCAGACGTAGATAGTGGCTGGGTTTAACACAGTGTTCCACTCTAGCCATGCTAACTGCTGCCAAGACGTGGTTTAGAAAAGCGTCACATAGGGATTACCTATATTTGGGGATGTATCACTGGATTGTACCCAGGTATAAACTCCAGAATTCAGAGAGACGATCATAGCAAAGCCCTCTTGCAGGAATGCAGCATGACCACCCACAGCCCCTTACTATGTTATAGACGTAAATTTTGGTGCTGGAAAAATAGTGGTGGAGGGAAACCTCCCTGCCTATTGCATCTCACTAGGGACCTGATAAATCAGTGGAGAATTGTCCTATTCATCCTTGACCGGTGCCAAAGCCCATGAACATATTTAACCAAGAACCTTCTGAACCAGCAAACTCTTCTTGTTTGCACATTCCAGCTTGTGCTGGACCCTGAACAGAGCACTTTTTAAAATGAACTGGTTTTGCTTGAAGCAGGTCTACTATTAGCACTGGCGCGAATGCCTGGTTAACGTTTGAAGACCCACTTTGCATTTCGAAATCTAGTTTCACATCAGAGCAAAGATTCATCACGACAAAAAATTCTAAATTAATTAATGTAAAGCTTTTATTTTTAATGGGGAAGTGGAACCAATATGGATTTCAAGAGATTTCAGGCTGTGGAAAACAGTCTTCTCTCTAGTGGAAAAGAGAGAGCAAATTTTCCAAACTAATTTCCCTACTTCTCTTACAAGCTGTATCTCCTGCTTCCTGCAGAGGTTAGGAGAGTTTGGTAATTTTATCCTGCCTGAAAATGTCACATATCATTCTGAGCATCTCTTGTGCAAATAGCTCTCCTGTGACTGAAAGGTTCTTCTAGCACTGCACAGCTCAGCTGGCTGGAAAACTTCTCAGTTCCATCCCAGGCAACTCTTAAGTTCATGGTCTCCTGCCCAACCTGGCCTTTTACCTTATCAACCCTCCTGAAGCTCTGATGTTTCCAAGATGAAATATTCTGACTTACAGGCGTCTGACTTGCCTCAAACTGCTGTCAAATTGCTAATAATTGAAATATGCCGAGCTTGTGGGACAATAAATGTCTCTAGCATCCCACCCCTGTGGCAAAATGAGAAAGGCAGCAGTAGAGAGGTGACTTCAGGCTTGCTAGGTCTGTAACCTCTGTCAGCCCCAATACGAGCAGGATTATGCCTGTACCAGCTTGCACTAGATAATTAGCATGCTCTCATCCAAGCATGCAGAATGTGTTTATCCACTTAAACAGTTTGCTTCCTTCAAGTAATATTTAATCCACAGAAATTGCAGACATCGAATGTTTCCAAAACTAGACTCTTTCTTGCATTCATGAATCATCGGTGTCTGCTTCTATGGCATTACATATTCTATCCAAGAGCAACTCATTATGTGAGTTTATACCCTATTCTTGTGCCGTAATTGATATTCACAATTACGTGTGACACAAATTATCTAAGTTAAATCAAATTATGTTAATATTTTCAATTCAGAAAAAAATATGTTAATAAATTTACCGGATAAAGATAGAGGAATTCTCAAACATATACAAATCCTTTTTTTATGTAAGACGATCTTTCAGTGGCTGTGATTGCAGAAGACATCTGTTACTCGGGCAAAAGAGCACATATTTAAGTTAAGCCACTGGCATCAACTGATTTGAGTACATCCCCTAATAGGTATGGGAAGTAAGAGAGTACTTATCTGCTCCATGATTGAGGGCCTGTATTTCCATATAAGTGCATAGAAGGAGCTTTACGCAGGAAAATGGGTGCCAATCTCAGATACCACCAAGAATATTCACTCTGTGAGCAAAGCTGCCTGAATAACGTACAGCTGTAGAACCAAAGTAGAAAAAGCTTCATTTTAAGTTGTCTAGATGATGACAGTTTTTTAATCTGAGCTATACAGCTGAAACGTGTGGCCAAAACCCCAAATCTGAAAGTAAAGAGCTCTCTAGTACCTTCTGGCGTGGAAACTGCGTACTTGCTATTTCCAGGACCACTTTTTAGAACAGCATCATGGGCTTAACCATAGGAATAAAATTTCTGGCTTTAAAATAATGCTGCACAAACAATTTTGGTTAATTCTGAAGGGAGGAGGAGGCAAAACAAATTTTCTAAGAAATGTTAAACAACTGAGATAGAGTCAATAAAAGCTGCTCAGAGGTGTGGAGTTTCCATACTTGGGGTTACTCAAAATCTACCCAGATGTGTCCCTGCGCATTCTGCTCTAGAGGACCCTGCTTTAGGCAGATCTGGTGGACTGACAGTCTCCAGAGGTCTCTTCCAACTTCAGCTATTCTATGATTCCATTCTCCTGTTATATTCAAGCCTATTGCTTATCCCGACCTGGTATCAATTGATTTTTCAAATGATGGAACAAAGAGCTGAAGAACTCAGACTTAAGCACAGCTGAAGGAAATTCAGAACCTCAGTTATGACTGGTTATGAAGTGCCAGTTACAGTTGATTTCAAAATCTGGGCTACAGATTATTTAAATCTTTCTAGCAATTTTTTTTCTGCATCTGTTTCTTTTTTTTTCTTTTTTTTTTTATTGCAAGAGGAGAAACTTTCATTTTTTATATTTCCAAAACATGTGAAGGATTTTCTTCGCCTCTAGTTTCTATCTGCACTTTATTGTCCTTTGGCAGGATTTGTTTATCGTGAGGTTTCAGTTATTAAATCCAAGAAAATATAAAATTGCCTTTAGGATGAAATCTTCATATCCATTTTTTACATGAAAGAGAGTAGAAAGTGTAGAGGAAAAAGAAAAAACAACATCAAAAGAAATGGTTTATGGAGCTTCTTTTAAGTTTTGATACTATTTAAGATAATTCCTTTTATAACCAACAGTTCGATAACCTGCCGCTATTGATCCCACAAATGTCCTGTTTACTGCTAGTGGACTGCATACAAATGCAGCGTAGTTTAAGAACTGTAGGAACAATGATTTGCACTCCTACAAGGATTAGCATCGAGAACATGTCATATCGCTTCTCTTTCCTGAGATGATTGTTGAAAATTACCTAAGCGGGTTATGGAAAATTAAACTTCAAGATGGTTAGGGAGATGCTTTCAATTCAAAGATTCTTGTAAATATGCTAACTGAGCTTCTGGAAGGTTTCTACAACATTCCTTCAAGGAAACACAATCACTGGCACAGATAGTCTTCGGAAAGCAAAAGAGCACAATTTCACCAATTCACGGTTGGGTATTTAATGTGGATTACGGGTATGCAGGCCGGAGGCTGCTGAAGAAATGAGGGTATTATGGAACTGCAAGAAACAAAATATTTTCTGTGATAGCAGATGAGGGAGACAGGTGACAGAACTGAGAAATACATCATGCTGAAAAATAAATTCTTTAAAACACAGCAGGTTTTTGGCTTCTGAAATAATTCTGAAATATGGGTCAGATTCAGAAAGATTCAGGCAAAAAACGGGGAGAAATAGCCCTTTAAAGAGTCAATCTATTTCTTACCAACATTGTTTTAAATGCAACGTTATCTTTACATTTTTAAAGCAATGTTTTCATTTTAATGTGGATTTCTGTTTAAAAAAAAAGGATTAAATGGACTGGAAATGAATAGAAACACTTCCTTTTTTATTTAAAAGACTTGTTTCATTCAATGTTTTTTCTGTTAAAAACAGTTTACAGTGAGACAAACATTTTCCCTCTTTTTTTTTTCTGTTCAGCAGGCAAACTAAAAATGCCATTATTTACAAATGTTTGTTCAGCATACTTCAATCCCCTAATCATTTCCCGTAGAAATGCTGAAGTTTCTTTTTTCTAACTTAGGCTGAAAATAGTGTCATCAACTGGCTTTGAGAGTATGGCACAAACCAAAAATTTCATGTCCCTTGGTAATATTCTATGGCTTGTGCTACAACCACTGTCATAGTAAACCAGAAGAACAGCCCTTCTGGGTTTAAAAGAAAAGCTTATTATTTTCTCAGTGTGTTATAAAAGTTAAGCAATTTTTTCCGCATTCCTCAAGATAACACCAGCACAACTACCTGCCCAAAGATCAGTGAAATGACTGAAGAGACCGCGGAGGGTACCTTTAGCTTCATAATCATATAGACAAGGATCTTGTAAATAAATCAATTATTATTGACCAATTATTATTTATCAGTTAATGATGACTCAGAGATGATCTCAGCCACTTCCAAAAACAGTTTTCGAGACTGATTAGATGAATAGCACCGAGTCCTTGAAGCCAAGCTGTTAGATCAAATGCTTTCCGAAAGTGAACGGACTCTCTGAATGCATTTATATCGCAGGAGACAAAATCCATGTGTTTGATGGTACAGGCACAGAGAAGATCTACGTGTGATAAGATCTAACAGAGTCTACCTGTGCTGCAGCAATATGGTGGTGTAACCGAAAATCCATCTTAGGCTGAACTACGTGGGCATCCTGCAGCATTTCGGTTGCTAACAGGGATCTCTTCTGTTAGGTAAAGAGTAGGACCTAACTAGATGACAGAGCAGAGCCTGAACTCTCCCGGGAAACTGAAAAAAAGTCATAGTTTGACCAATTTATTTCTCAAAATGAAAGACTAAAAAGGAAACTAATCTCCATCTCAACAATATTTCCAGATGCAGTAGGTCCAAACTCATTATTTGTTTCACGTACAGAATAGACTTGCTTAAAATGTCTTTTTTGCCTGGATACCATGACACAATCTACTGTTTTATTGAGAGTAAGCAGACGTAGAAAAAAAAATTCACTTTTAAATGTGTTGAAACTCACAGAATTTAACTGATTTTGGCTTATTGTTTTATCTCGCCCTGCAAAGAAAATAAATAGCCGCCAACCCGATCCTACCTGGATATCCGTTTGTCTGTGCCTCTTCAATACCAATGTAAAATGTGATTTTATTTGATATAGGCTAGCACAACAACTACTATTACATAAAGTAGTATAGAAGGAAAATTAGTTTGTAGTGTTGATAGGTATTAGACTAATGAAGGAATATCCAGACTATTCTCTGAGGAGATTTAAGACAAGAAAACATATTACAATGATAATGAAAATGGCCTTACAATGGAATTATCTTGTAATGGAAGAAAAAAACCCCTTTTTGTCCTGGAGTGAGACAGTATCACCCTTGGAGCATTAGGCAACAGGCATTAAGTATATGAAAAAAACATAGGACTCATCCAGAAAAAATACATCAGGTGAATCTGGCCTGGAATGGAATACCTTGTAGGCAACAGAGCTGCAGTAATAGGGTTTTTCATGCTGTCTTCTACTACTTTCTCAAAAGCCAGCTAAGGCAAAATGACCTGGGTGAAATTCTTGTCAGACAGAAAACTGATTATGAACCAAAGTCAGAGAGTAATTACCAGGAAGTTACACCAGTAGTTAAACTTGATTTATCAAGTGCAGTTCCTCCAGGAGGCTGTCCAGGACCCAATACTAACCACATTTCTGTCCTATCATCCTTGTCATTAATATGTATAGAGATTGAATTTTCAGCTGATAAAAATGGAAGGAACTAAGGCTGAAATTCAGCATGACCTTGATAAACTGAAAAAGTGGCCTGGCAACTTAGACCAAAATTCAGGAAAATATTGCACTTTAATTGGAATGATTAGCTTTACAAGCACCAAATGGGAAATAGCTGCTTAAAAGCCAGTTCTTCCAGAATGCAGGCATTTGAAAGAGCCACAAATCACACAAAAGTCAACAATATAGCCTGCAGGGCACATGAAGTAATCTTGCTGCTCTCCATGGCTTATTTAAGTTCTCAGCAGGAGTTGTGTGTGCCGTTTTAGGCACCACAATGAACCAACCAAAGTCCAGAAGAAAACAACAAAAGTAATCACCAGAGGACTGTAAAAAGTGGTTCAAGAGGAAAAGGTGAAGGTTTTTGATCCAAAGAAGAACAAGCAGAAGAATCCCACAACAGTAGTTTTAAAATATATAAATGGTATCTGCAAAGAGGAAGGAAACGAAATTTTCAAGTCCACTGAGACTGGGAAAATTGTCAAGATCTAAAACCTGCAGGAAGGAAAATTTTATTGAGGCAGTAGGAAAAGTTTTCTAATAGGTAAGACAGTAAAACACTGGAAAAAATATGGCTTAAGAAACCTCTGGAATTGAGGGTTACTGAAAGACAGATTAGACAAACTTCAGTCAAAATGGTCTACATAATAATTATTTGGGCTGGAGGGTAAGTAAAAGAGACTTTTAGGGTGCTTTCCTGATATATTTTCTATGATTCTAGGAAACTAAACTCCTGTTCCCTTTATCTGCCTCCACCAAGGGCAAACACTTCACTCATGGGAAACAGTGCCCTGTAGGTTCTACCACAGGACTTGTAGTGTGGGCTGCAGCTGTGCTATAGCCTGAGAAAATCAAGACAGCAAAGCTTGTTTTCACACAGCTTGGTTCTAATTTATACATCACGGAGCCCCTGACAAAGGGAACATTCTTGTTTTCACAACCGAGTCATGAAAATGATGAAACTTGACCAAAGTCAATCATAGAGATAGTGACAGAAAGAGGAAAGGACATCATGTCTCTCAAGTTCTTGGCTCATCCTCTGTGTAACATAATAGGTAGACTGGTTCATTCACTGACTCATCATGGTGTGTATCTTTGAATTCTATAATTGGCCATTTTTTAAACATCACCTCACCTTTTATACCTTGTCATAAGCGTACAAAGAAGACCTTGAGCTAGGTCTTGAGAAGACCTAGTGTTACCTGGAATTTGGCCTTGCTTTTAGTGAGGGAAGGTGGACCAGAGCATCAAGAGTGGTCATCCGGCGACTTAAATTGTTCAGTACCTCTATGGCTCTCCAGTGAGACAAGAAAATTCCTACATGCAGAACTCCAGCACAAACAGACCCTCATCTTCCCTTCTAGAGCCAGGACTGGCCAGATCATCCTGCCTGCAGAGAGGAAAGACCGCATCATGTCCGTCTGTAAAGGGGAACCATCTAGACCAAGCAGAGGTGCTTGTTTGTAGAATAAATTGTTGTTGGTTATCAAACTCTCATTCTGTCTCACTTTCTCTCACTGTTTGGTACTGTAATTCTACATGTAACATCTCATCACCATACCAAACACAATCACGGAATCACGGAATTTTTCAGAGTCGGAAGGGACCTCTAGAGATTGTCTAGTCCCACTCCCCTGCTAAAGCAGGATTGCCCGGAGCACATCACTCAGGGCTGCATCCAGGCGGGTCTTGAAAGTCTCCAGAGAAGGGACTCCACACCCTCCCCGGGCAGCCTGTGCCAGTGCTCTGTCACCCTCACCGGAAAGAAGTTTTTTCTCATATTTGATGGGAACTTCCCATGTTCCAGCTTGTGCCCGTTACCCCTCATCCTGTTACCAGGAACCACTGACCGTTACCCGTCGTCCTGTTACCAGGAACCACTGAAAAGAGTCTGGCTCCATCCTCCTTAAACCCACCCTTTAGATACTTGTAAACATTAATAAGGTCTCCCCTCAGCCTTCTCTTCTCCAGGCTAAAGAGTCCCAGCTCTCTCAGCCTTTCCTCATAAGGGAGATGCTCCAATCCCTCAATCATCTTTGTTGCCCTACGCTGGACTCTCTCCAGCAGTTCCCTGTCTCTCTTGAACTGGGGAGCCCAGAACTGGACACAGTATTCCAGTTGTGGCCTCACCAGTGCAGAGTAGAGGGGCAGAATGACCTCCCTTGACCCGCTGGCCACACTCTTCCCTGTGCAGCCCAGAATTCTGTTGGCCTTCTTGGTGACAAAGGCACATTGCTGGCTCATGGATAATTTACTGCCTACCAAGACCCCCAGATCCTTTTCTTCAGAGCTGCTTTCCAGCAGGTCCACCCCTAACCTATACTGGTGCCTGACATTCTTCCTCCCCAGGTGCAGGACCCTACACTTGTCCTTGTCGAACCTCATGAGGTTCTTCTCTGCCCAGCTCTCCAGCTTGTCTAGGTCACGCTGGATGGCAGCACGGCCCTCTGGGGTGTCAGCCACCCCACCCAGTTTGGTATCATCAGCAAACTTGCTGAGCATACCCTCTGTCCCCTCATCCAGGTCGTTGATGAATAGGTTAAACAATACTGGTCCAAGTATTGACCCCTGGGGGTTCTGGCCAGGACCCAAAAAACTGCTGGACCTGGTCAGATAAGGTTGCAGACAAGCTGCTGCAGAGCCAGGACCTGAACCCCCGTCTCCAATGACGCAAGATTGCCTAAATGTATTCTTTCCCCTTGAATCCTCCTTCTCTCCCTGCCCTCTTTCAATTCTTCATTTCTTTTTCTTCATTTCAGCTGGGCTATGCGCATACAGAGACTCCTTACTCAAGTACAAAAAATGCGCATGTAGTGCGACATTGTCTCTTGGCGTAATGACAATTGAGTTAGAATAAAAAAAAAAAATGAAGCAAAAATAACAACAAGAAGTGCAAGAATAAGTTCATCATCTTTTACTTCCCTTTAAAAACTGTCCCTGACTACTCTGTGTGTTTCTGAAGTGTTCCTCATATTCCATTTAACTTAAAAATGTGTCGTGCAGAACATCTGAATAATCTCATTGAGAAAGATGCTCACTTGGTATTAGGTACGTTTCAAAGAAATGAAGCTTCTACGAATTACAAAAGGGGTAAAAATATAATTTATTCTTGGTTTAGCTTTTCAGTATTGACAAACAACCATGATTTACAATAAGCAAAAGATACACCGGAGGTTGGCGCACACCTTCTACTGCCTATACAAGCATAGAAAATCTCTCCTCTCAGACCATGCCTGCTTAAAATCCGCCCTGCCAATTTTTTCGCTGTGGTCAATTAAACATTGCTCTGTCATGGGAGGCATACCATTACTCACAGGCGCGCAGCCGACTGCAAAGCAGAAGCAGACTGTCACAGACTTGTGGGTGTTTGACAACCTGCTCTGCACAGCTGCGCGCCGAGAACGCGGGACTGAGCACAGTCCAGTTCAGCTCCTGTGATGTATAATTACTTTTATACTCTTATCATAAAGATGTCAGCCTCTCTGTAATTAAATCTGTGCATCATTAAATAGTCACCGCTTTACTATTTACAAAAGCGGTGAATTTAATTTGTCATGATGCTATTCTCTGAAAGTATTTTGGTGATTTGACATATTTTAATTAGCTCCAAAATAGCTTTCTTCTTGTATCAACTCTGCCAGAAAGAAGTTCTTACATTTAGAACAACAGCGACTGCCTGGGATTGCAAGGGATCAGTGTTTATCTGTCCTATATACTCTCAGCGTGTCAAAAACGTCCATTTTATTCTTTTACAGGCTGTCAAAATGAACTGTACTAAATCATTCAAGAAAAGAATACTTAGTTTTTTCTTCATCTGCAGATAGCTGTTCCCACCAGGTTTCACCAAAGTTTCCAAGCCCTGTTTTTTCTATTTCTAAAATACATCTGGGAAGCTCACTGATGCCTTTAGAATGAGCCCATCCACCTATGGCAAAGGCAAAGGAAAACTGCAGCTTCAAAACCACCTGACTGCAACATCAGCTCCCTGTTGCCAGCCCAAATCGATGCCGGAAAATGGTCAAGAAAAGTCAGGCAGTGACCAGGAAGGAAGGTAACGGTGTCAGCATGTGGAGGGCATTGAGCTGGGCTTGTAAACCCAGCTGAGCACATCACGCACACGTGAGCACAGCTTAGATAACTTGTAAGCACAACTGAAACAGAATGCTTAGGTCAGACATGGATACAGCAATCATCCCCTGATGTCTCCATCTCTCCCTCTTAAAAGAGGTTTCTGTGGCTTATTGCTGCCTGCAGGTTGTCTTGGTCACAGACACTGAGGTTGATTTGGAGTGACAGCATACCCAAGAAGCTGAAAACAGTGTCCCCCTAACACTCCCTCTCCATTTATCCTTATCCATGCCCCTGCGTGCAAACTTTTTGCTCTCGTGACTTTACAGTCTAACAGTTGTAAGAATGCTTTGAGCTTTCCGAAAGTGGGAAACCACTGTGGGCTTCCCAGCCTGGGAGCTGCTACGTGCTACGTGAGATGCTCTGGAGTGCTACAGAAACCGCTCTTGGGCAGCTGAGTGCCTCCTCCTACGCATGGGGCCAAACAGAGCTGGGAAGACTGCCTTTACCACTGCCCCTGTGCATTGTGGTCACTAAAGATAGTAAATCGGGGTTCTTAAATGCATGTTACTGTAATTGGAAAAGAGCGACTTCCATTCAGGCATGGGACTTCTCATATACTAAGTCTCTTCCATTGGTAAGAATCCCCATTTCTGTTACTAATAACAGGAAGAGATGTTAAAACACGATCTCTAAAATAAAACTCACAAGGTAGCAATTACACACCTGAGACATGGTGTTTCTCTATCACGGAGCAGTACACAAGGCAAAGGGACCTATCAGTGCTGACCAGCCTGATACAGCAACACGATTCAGGGTGCAACAAGCAGATTCTCCCCAAAAATGCAGCACACGTAGTGCTGCATCCTACAGCCAAGAGGTGCCCACAGCACCCACTCGCAAGGGTTCCCAGCACTAAGGACCACTGAGAAGCTGCCTGCTACTGGCTGAGTTACCCAGCTTGTGGCCGCCTTCGACTTACTGCTACTTCAGGAGCTAAAGCCTTGGGACAAGGATGCCATGTCTCCGTCAAGACCGCAACTACTATGCTCACAAGCAACTACTGCAGAACTGAAGAAATAGGAAGAAATTTCCAACAAGCACTTGGACCTTCCCTCTTGGACAAAAACTTGGACCCAAACACCAAAAAATCCAAACAACTCAAACCCTTTTTTTCTGCTATCTTAGATGACCCAGTTTGTGACAGAAGAAAAAGTGTGAACCTTGAGGATCAAACTCCAGAGCATCCAGCCATGAGTTTTTGCATTGTTTTCAAGGCAAGGAGGAGCAGCAGCTATGGTGAGTCCTAACCATTCATCAAGATATACTGGGCAGGAACATCCTCTCCTCCTCCATCAGCTGTTCTAAGTGTTTCTAAATAATACACCTTGACTACTGTAATGTAGGGAGATGGAGCACGATCTAGCACTTGGCAGGCTGGCTTGCTGACTTTGCAATGAGTTTGCCTGACTCTTGGGTCCTAGTTGCAAATAGTGAAAAGCAGTAGTTTAATTTAGTGGAACATGTGTTTGCACTTTCTTTTTTTATTACCATGAAATCCTGACTCAATAAAATTAAGCCAAGGTTTTCCATCCCTTTACGCCCTGGAAATTACATTTAGGCACTTAAATTCGTGCTCTGGTGCACCCACAAATTTCGCTCTAGTCAAGCTACAGATGCTCAAAGCATATGGATCGCTGGATACTTGCATTTGGATGCCTCCACCCTTCATCCCGCAGCCATTCTGCACATGTCTAACAGGATTTGAGCTAAGTCAGAAGAGATGAATTAAGCACGTAAGTAAATACAAGCCAGCTTGTGTTAGCACTTAGGAGACCAGTTTTGGTCAGAGTAGTTGGGTTTAGAATTCATAGTCTTAAAAAAGACTGTCAAAATGTACCCGTCTGATTTAAACCGATGGTGTCCCTTCCCACTCTTCCTCTCCCTGCTGCACAAAGTGGTCCAGCCCTCACCCACCTTCTCCCACAACATGTTTCAGGTTTCTTCTGCCCAAGATCCCTTCTACTGTTGTAGAAAATACTGTTCTTCAGCATAACAGGCCATAAGAAAAAAAAATCCATTTCCTAAATGTCAGTCATAGGGATCCAGACTACAGTTAGTGCAACTTCAACCTGCTCATCCCTATCCAACAGGAATAAACGCCGGACAGCTTTGCTAGCAGCTCCTGCCAGCCAGACAATGCCAGAACATCAAGGACATAAAAGCCAAGAGCAACAAAATGCACACCAGTGCATTTTATAGATTTAAGGAACAAATAAAGTCCCCCTAGGAAAACGGCATTATAATCAATGTTGCTAGCTTCTCAAAATATCGTTTCACATCTCAGGAATAAGCTGATTCACAAAATTTCCCGAATTCTTGATTTCCCAAGAATCTTAACTTTCATTTTCTCCTAATCCTATTTTTTTTGAGAAAATACTGCTTTTCATAATTAAAAATAGTAAAGAAATCATTCAATATTGATAATTTCTCAAAACATTTCTCTTAATCCCAGTATTTTGAAGGTCCTATGCACACTTCTGTGAATACAAAGACTTGGCAATACCATAAACAGCCTTAAAATCTGAAAAGCAAATAAAAAATAAAACAGAACCGCAACTATGGAAACTGCTTGTTGATTTTGGAGCTGTTGTGGGAAATAATCGGTTGAGGGCGACAAAAATAGAAGTTAAGATATAGGTTCGATCCTGCTTTCATTCATACTGAGGTAACTTTGGGTGTAACTCCAGAGGAGTCATCAGAGCTCTTGGAGCTTTATTTCATTACAAGTGGAGACGGGAGCTGATTCACTCTCCAGTCTACTGAGGAGGAAAGACCACCAGACTTAAGGATACTGAGAAACAGGAAAACAAAGCCAATGCCCCAGCAGTCTGACCTACCAAAGCAAGACCCACACAGTCAAACCAAGGTTTGCTGGCTGCCGTGAAAAGTCCTTGGGGCTGATGGCTGCAGTGAGACATTTCATCCAGTCTCGCTAATTAAACTTGGAACTCATATCCTGGTTTCTGGCAGAAGTCGTATCTGGCATCCTCACAGGTTTTTTGAGCTTACCATGAAGAAGAGAGATCGACCAAAAGCCAGACCATGAGTCTGCGCTTCAGAAGACACAGATTCAAGTCCTCAAAGCACACAGGGTTCAGACAGGTTGGCACCAAGAAATTCCAAGAGGGGGTTACTGTTGAAATTAAGAAAAAAAGGTATTTAGACTTCATCTGGCAACACTGACCTTCCTAATTCACTCTGACAGGCCTTTCTGCAGTTTTTCAGACAGGTTTAAAAGGAAACTCCTGCAAATGAGCATATGGAAGGGACTGGAGTGTTTACCATTCTTCCAGAGAACACTTCTCAAGCAATTTCATAGGGTGGGATCTCATATGACTATCTCACATGTATGTTTTGCAGAGATCTTGTCGTGCTGTGTTCTGGTCTTAATAAAAAAACAAAACCAGGTATTTTTTGGATTTGATTCACCTGACCGCTATTTGATATTTATTTTTGGGCTAGATTAATTCATTTTTCAGGAGTGCTCTTTTTTCTCTCCAATCTCTCCTCAGAGAGCATCTGTGTGTTTGTTGCAACTCCAGCTGGGGAAATCATCCTTTAATTCAAACATAACTTATGTGTTGTGCCAGTCTTCAAGACTAGATCCCCAAGCACAATGATAAGTGACGTTACCATCCATGTATTTGCACTCTTAAAAAGGCAGTGAATGAGCCAGTCCACATCGATTGAACAAGCACAAGGTGAACATATGGAAACGTACTCACTGGTAAGATAGAGTTAAGAGCAACGAGTGGAGGAAAAAACTAAGAGTACAACTTGTGGGGAAGCGAAAGGAGAGATATACTCTGTAAGACAAACTGTATCAATACTGGTCTGTAAAAGACCCTCAAGTCAGTTTGAGAGTCGTGTCGCTTTTCTCCTTAGCCCAGTAATAGTTCCTCTAAGTGTCTGTTCTCATTTCAAGGTGTTCAAGAGCCGTTTTGAAACCTACCTTGGAAGGCAGCCAACGAGTCTCTGCCAGTGTGCAGAGGATCTGCAGCTGAATACCAATTGATTTCACTGTGGAGTACCCTGAGGTCTGATCTGTGCACCTAATGCAGAGGAGGAGAGAGACTGAACTTTAAGTAACTTGCTTTGATAAAGTAAACATCATGAAACAGAAGACTGTGACTAGCTAATATGAATTACCTTTGCCATCCAAATAGCGCAACACAGACATCCTACCAGAACTCTGGGAGACTCGGTATCTTCTGTTCTCCTGATAGTTACGGTGCAGATCAAACCAGCAGAACTTTTGCCCTTCCACAGCCAGAGGGCTGCAATATATAGCAGACTGTAGAAAAGACCCTTTAAAACATATAAAACACTGAACTCTTCTCAGGGGCAGAGTAGGAAGTCCTTCAGTTAGTTATCTTTGCTGCTTCAGTGTATCACGGAAACTTGCTTGCATTAACAGCCAACTCACTGTCATGCCCTTCTAATGCCACTAATACTCATCTAAGAGACAAAAAAGTGCCACGCTGACGGCTCTGGGCAGCTCCTCCTCTTGCAAGATCAAGATGTTCTGAAAAAGTTCTGCCAATTCAAGCAGAATCAGCTATCGCCCAGCCTTTGACAATCACAGGGCAAGAGAAAACACAACCAAGAAATCTTTTTTCCACTGTATGTTCAATCTGCGTAGGAGCTACGTAACGTCTTGCAGCCAGGGTTTGGCTGTGGATAAAAATCCAGATGAAAAAGAGAACACAGGGAAGAAGCAGGGCACTCTTGGGTCTACAGGCTCAATCTAAGCTCATAGACCTTTTTTTGCCTTAGTTTGGGTATCTAAACATAATATCTCCCCAGCTCAGAAGGGCACTGTGATAGCTGGGAAGCATCTTGGGTAGCTGGAGAGAGGTGCACGTAGACGAGTCCTGTTATCTTGAGGAAGTCTTAAACAGGAGTTTGACAGCTCATTTATCATCATTAGTCTTTGCCAGGGACTTTGTGGTCTCTTGGATTGTTTGTTGAATGTTCTGCTAGTAGTTGCTCCAAAATCACTAACATACTATTTTAAGTCAGAGTATTGATTGAGCCACACTCTTTTACTTGCAATTATTGATGGGTCAACAATATCGGTTCAGCCCAGAGTGTGTTCAGATATCCATAATCTTTCATGATTCTGCATGTGTTCATGAAAGAATTGATAGTTAGCTGTCTAAATGAAAAATACCATCATCTATTTTGCGCATAATAGATGTAAGACGTCATAATTTGTCAAGATACGGAGAGGAAAAAGGCAGATAACTCCCCCTATTCTACAGGAAACAGGCCAAGCAAGGGAGAACTAAGTCTTAATAACTGAGTCTGTTTAGGCAGCCACTCAGTGAAAAAAGCCAGATGTAAGTCATAGGACTAAACAAATGACTCTCAATAATCACTATGATTAACCTGGGACCACTTGAAGTGAAGAGCTGTAAAAAAGTATTAACCTGAAGAGCTCACAAACTGGAAAAATAAATGTTGGAGAGTCAAAAATGGAAGTAGGCAGGTAATCCCAAAATGTACCCCATCTCAGAATTGTGTGTATACACATCTACCAGTTATTTTTATTTACCCTGAAAAATCACAGAGAGAGATATATATATATAAAAAAAACATTTTACAGGCACAACAGAGGCAATTCTTGAGGAGTCATCAAAAAAGAAAGCAGACCTGTTTAAGAAAGATGTGAAGACTGACAAGGGAAGAGAAACGAAGGTTGTCTTCATTGACAAATGCAAACACGTTAGGACTAGCACAGGAAAACAGGGATGTGAACAGGTAATGATGCCAGGGTAAGTGGAGATCAAAAATGCGAGACCCAGGGATGACAGAGTGAAATGTCGATTTGGACACAGAGACGCGTAAACCTCTGTGTTATGTGCTGCTCAATCTGTGGCTTGCCCCCCGCTGACATCAGACCACAACCAACAAGAAACAGAGTCTAACAGGAAAAGAAGTTTGCAGAAACGCACACAGGCAATTCAGGACTTCAACCCATTCTTGAAGAAAAAAAAGGTAAGAAGCTTTATTAAAATGGAAATTTTCAAAAACAAACCAGCAGTTTCAGCAAGTAGCTGGCACATCTTCCTAAAGAAAAGTGCAAAGACTATTCTGTTCCATTCCAGACCACTTATAGACATTTATAAAGCGAGTCTCATATTCATGTGACTTCAGCGGTTTCCCTCCTGTTCATCATTCCAGGTATGTTAGAGGGTTGGGACATTGTATGGAAAATGATTGGCTGACCTGTGCTTTCCTTTGGATTTATCAGTAACATAGGATTTCTAGCTTTTTTTGAAGTTGTTTGAAGTACTTCCTAAATTACACATGGTTTTCCTTGATCAGAACAATTTCATGCGATAGAGTCCTGGAGAAAAGGAGGGTGGAGGAGAGCTGGTTGGTATTGAAGAACCTCTTCCAAGCTCAAGAGTAATTCAACCCACCATGCAGGAAATTAGGCAAAAGCAGCAGAAGGTCTGCATGGATGAACAAGGAGCTGCTGACTAAACTTGAACATAGAAAGAAAGTGTACAAGCTGGGTCAAATCAACTAGGAGGAATATGGAGATACTGCCCAAAGAAGCAGGTAAGGGATAAGAAAAGCCAAAGCCTCCTTGGAGTTGAATTTGGTGAGGGACATGAAGAACAATAAGAATAGTTTCTACAGCTATATCAACAGTAGAAGGAAAACTAGGGAAAACGTGCCCACTGCTGAATGAGCTGCGAGACTTGGTGACAAAGTACCTCTGAATGCCTTCTTTGATTCAGTATTTACTGGTAGGAGTGGCCTTCAGGAATCTCACCCCCTGAGACCAGACAGAAAGTCTAGATCAAGGAAGACTTACCCTCAATGGAGGAGGATCAGGTTAGGGAACACTTAAAGTGGACATACATAAATCCATGGCACCTAATGAAAGCTGAGGGAGCTCGCTGATGACATCGCAAGGCTACTTTCACAACGATAAGCAGGGCAATCGGAGGAAGTTCCCAAGAACTGACAGATAGCAAATGTCACTCTTATCTTCCAGAATAGCAAGGAGGATCCAAGGAAGTACAGGTGGTCAGCCTCACATGATCCCTGGGAAGGTGATGGAGCAGCTAATCCTGGAACCATTTCCAAATGTGTTAAGCACAAGGTGACTGGGATTTTGTCAGCAAGGATTTATGAAGGGAAAATCATGCCTGACCAAAGAGAGTATTCCACAAGGAGATGGACAACTTAGTGGGTAAGAGGAGAGCAATGTATGTTCTTTATCTTGACTTTAACAAGGCTAAGTCTCCCATAACTTACTCAGCCACAAACAGTTGAAGCATAAACTAGACAAATGGACAGTGAAGTGGACAGGAAACTGTTGCTAACTGAAAGGGTTACGGTCAACAGCACAAAGTCCAGCTGGAGACCAGACTTCAGTGGTGTACCCAGGGGCCAATACTGGAGCCAAAACTGTTCACCATCCTCATTAATGACTCAGACAGTGGGACAGACTGCACCCTCAGCAGGTTTGGAGATGATTCAAAAACGGGAGAAGTGATTGATGCACTGGAAGGTTGTGCTGCCATTCAGAGGGGCCTCGACAGGCTGGAGAAATGGACCGACAGCTAACAGGCTGAAACGCAGCTTTGCAGAGAAGGATCTGTGGGGCCTGATGGACAAGATCATAGAATAATAGATGCTGAATATGAGCGAGTAATGGACTGTTGTGGCAAAGAAGGCCAATAGCATCGCGGGCTGCTTTAGGTAGAGCGTTGCCAGAAGGTCAAGGGAGGTTATCTCTCCTTTCTACTCAGCACCAGTGAGACATCTGGAACGCTGGATCCAATGCTGTGGTCCCCAATACAAGAGACAATTAGTGCTGGAGCGAGTCTAGCAGAGGGCTGCAAAAATTGCTCAGGAATTGGAGTACCTGCTATATGAGGAGAGGTCAAGAGAGTTGGGACTGTTCAGCGTGGAAACAGAAGGCTCTGGAGGATCTTATCAGCGTCTACAAACATCTGATGGGGTGGAAAAACGAAGATGCAGTTAGATTCTTCTCAGTGGTGTCCAGTGCCAGGGCAAGAGGCAATGGGTAGAAACCAAAATAAAGAAAGTTCTATTTCGTCATAGGAAAAAGCTTGGTTTTGGTTTTGGTTTTGGTTTTGGTTTTGGTTTTGGTTTTGGTTTTGGTTGGTTGGTTTTGTTGTTTCTTTTTTTTACTCTGAAGGTGCACAAACACTAGAAAAGGTTACCCGAACGGGCTGTGTTTGAATACTTTGAAGATACTCAGATTCTGATTGTACATGGCCCTGGTCAACCTGCTCTGGTTGATCTTACTTTGAGCAGAGGGGTTGGACTAGCTTATCTGCAGAAGTCCCTTCCTACATCAAGTATTCTGTGACTCCGTGATTCTGTATGAAGGTATTTTCACATCACCAGTCTTTCAAGAAACTGCAGCACGACTGCAGCTCTCTCTAACAAACTCAAGGCCTGGCAGTTTTCACAAGTATCTGCACAATACAAAACCTGCTGTGCCCTGGGAAAGGAGAGAGGCTGACTCACATTCCCCCAGGAAGAGGAGGGAACTGAACCCAACTTTTCCACATCCTATGTGGTTTCCTAACAAATGGGACAGAAGGTTAGTGCCAATGTAGGAAATGGAACATGAAGGAGTTTATTCCCAAGCCTACTTTTGGGTGCTTACATTAAGAGCTTGTTTCCTTCTCAGTGGAGAGAGCTGGACTCCGGAGGGTGATGAAGAGCACTGAAAAACAGGCTGCTGCTCTGAATTGCCCTCTGAACAAGAGCATTGTTAAGAATAATTCTGCTCTGGCTTCAGCATTACATGAGGTACCCTAATGAGGTTTTCCAAGAGCTATTGTTTCTGCCAAGCTTCATGTCCTACATTTGCATATCCTGGCATTTGCAATGCCTTGAAAATTAAGAAATAAAAAGCACTGCCTTTTGCAAATCTTCAATATGACTATAAGCAAATAGCTTTCAGCCTGCAAAGTCACAGCACCTTCATGGGCAGAAAGAGCCAAAGACAACCAACACCCTGATCGCTTACAGCAGAGGTGCGAATATTATGGACTGCACGCGAGAATCAGGTTGGTCACCCTGTACTGGTGCGTTGCACAAACAGGTCTGGAAGGCTTTTGGGTGCTGTCAAGCTGATGAATGATAGACTGTACATCAGAAGCAGTAAGGGAGCTGGTGTAAGGAAAAGAGGGAAGAAAGTCTGCAGCATGGGACTGTAATGATACTTGTAACTACGTAAAAAAAGTTGGTAGAGACTTCTATATAGAGGTTTCTATAACCGGTAGAGATTTGAGGCCTTTTTTCTTCTCACATCTTAGGAGGTAGAGGAAGGGCAAAGGGAGATGAATTCTTTGGTTATAAATAAAAACAGAAAGGTAGCATGAAGATTACATTATTCCAATGTAAAATTAAATTATCTACCCTGCTATTACTGAATAGCGTGTTCCAATATAGAGCCCTGACTCAGATTTTAAGACCAGCATGTACCAAAAATAAGAAATGGGCAGTGGATGATTTTACAAGGCCATTATAAAAAGACCTGGAAATACAAATAAGCTCCAAATGGAAACAAAGAACTAATTCAGAAGACTGGGGTTTTTTTTTTTCTTGTTTTCTTTTAAATGTCTGACACTGAGAAACCTCATCATGCCCTGACAGTATTATAAAGGTGATAAGTAGGCCAGATGGAGCCACGTTACTCTGGAGACTTCTGCTGAATTTCATAGCTGCTTAGGAGTTAAGTAATTCCTTCACTTTCCTCAGTCCTAGTAACGCTTTCCCTAAGCTTGATAGGCACTTTTGAGAACTGCTTTTCCAAAAAAATGTGGATGAGTTGAAGAGAACGTAGAGGAGCTCAATGAGAATGATCAGTTGGCTGGGTCAGTTATCCTCAAATGTATGAGAAGGACCTACAAGTCAGATGAATGATAGAATTATAGAATGAATCATAGAATGGTTCAGGTTGGAAGGGACCTTAAAGACCATCTAGTTCCAACCCCCTGCCCTGGGCAGGGACACCTCCCACCAGACCAGGCTGCTCAGAGTCCCAGGCAACGCTTCCAGGGATGGGGTCTCCACAGCTTCTCTGGGCAACCTGTGCCAGTGTCTTACCACCCCCAGAGTAAAGAATTTCTTCCTAATATCTAATCTGAATATATCCTCTTTCAGTTTACATCTGCTTAAGGTGGTTTAAGTCTTCTTCCTGTCCTCTATGGATATAACAAAGCAACTCATTTTTACCTTCCATGAGTTTTCACCTGCTACAAAAGTTGAAAGCAGCATTTAGTTCACAGTCTGGGAAGAAAGCTTCAAAATGTTTTTCTGTGAAAGAGACCTTAATTTCCTTGTAAGATCTTATTCTACATGTTATCTGTATATAAACCTTGAAAGCCAGTATGCTGTTCAACACTCCTAAACCTAGCAGCCGATACCAACAGAATAAGTTTGATGCTACCAAATCCCGTGAACTCAGCTAATATGCATAGGAAACCTTTTTATATATTAAAATATGTCACAGAGGTTATTCTGATTGTTTTCTCCACTTCTCTGGCATCATATTTTGATCTTTTCCGCTTCATCTGTATATATCAAGATTTGCTTCACTACAAGGAGATTTTAGCTGTTACTAGACCCACAAGACAAATTGCTCATTAGGCTGGGGAAGCTTTAAGGCAGGGTTCTGTTCCACGGGCAAAATGTAGCAGGATGATGAATTATAAGGCTCAGACTTTTGTGTTTGCTTTCCTGATGAATGCACTTTAAATTGCTGGGTAGGAGAAGACTTTGATGAAACATATGGGCGACATTAACACAAAATAGTACAAGAGTCACTGGTGGAAATTTTTGGCTTTAACTTTGTACTCTGTCTCTCCTTGTCTATATATATAGCTTTTTAAACAGGCCCGTGTTTCGTGTTTTTTTTCCCTCTTTGGGGGAAGCTTTCATTCCAAAAATGTTGTATGTAAAAAAATAATTTGAAAAGTTTCACTGCAGTAACCTGTAATAAATTGCTACGGTAGCATTGGTTTTACCTTCAGTGCACAAAAAATTTACCGTGGCATCATTTCCCATACTTAAGGTTTAGGTTTGCTTTACAGCACAAAGTAGAAAGGCTTTGAATTTTCAGGAATAAAACAGCTCTTTGTTCAATTTTCCAACTAGATATTTTACTTTTTATTAATTCCCCTACACTTTCTTACAATCCCTTCATTGCCTATGCTGGACACAGTTCATCCTGGTTTCTTAACCTCAGCTGCAGCCCCCCAGCCAGCTCACTTGGCTTCTTAAACTGGCATCCTCAAAGTGCCTCCCAGGCCCTTCACACGTGTTCACACCAAGATAACGTGAAGCAACTTCTTTCTTATTACAAAGGTGGTTGTAAATAATAGCTACACAGTTATTATAGTACAAAAATCCATAATTAGAAGTGTGTGGAGCATTTCTTGAAGAATATCTGAAACCTTAAAAAATTGTCTTCTCACCAGAAATGCTATCTACCCTCACCAGAAATGCCCTTTGCATACTTGCCACCACCAGCTGTGTGTCTTTAACAAAACGCTTTTACCTCCCTCTACATCTCTCTTTCTTGCCTGGGTTATTTGGGCTGTACACTCCCGACAGGAAGGGTTGTCTCCTACTGTGCTTTTGTCCAGTGCCTAGCGAAACAGCAACTTCTACGTGCCACCAGGCTGAGCTCTGTATTCACCTGCTCCATGTCAGGGCACAGCCTGCATGTTAAGCTGCTACGGGACTGAAGCAAGCTCTTCAGTGCACCGCAGGCACTCATAAAAACAAACAGCTCAGAGACTGAACTGACCCTCACAGGGTTTGTGCATCAAGGCTTTACGCATCCTTTTGGCTAAACTGTTGACTGGAAAATAAGTTTCAGCCTTTAAGATTCCCTTGACAAGCTTTTTAAAAAAATAAACGAAGTAGAATTCATGACCTGACCTCCCAGTGTGAAGCTCTTCACTTTAATATACAGCCTACAAAAACAAAATTAGAGGCTACTTGTTTCAGGTGAGACATGATCAACTGGGAGATGTTGATCTATTTGATCAGAAGAGTTTGCGCCCACCATGTACTACACTCGGGTCCTAGATGGTCTTTAAGATCTTCTTTTAAAAAAATGATTGAATTTGACACAACATTTTAGACAACTGCAACTTTGGTAGAATCCTTACCCAGGAAATCACCCTGTAGTTTACTTAACAAGAACTAGAGTCTGCACCGTGGCTTGTGCATATATAAAGCCATATTCCCCGTCCCACCTCAGCACTCTGTTTCCTCTTTACATTATTTCACCTGGGAAAATTCATGAAAGAATGAAGTGTGATAGTGCACTCTCCATCCAGGATGGTTAGCGATGCCTGGGGAGGACACACGATACCATCTTCAGTCCTGATGCAACTTTCTTAAAGGCGCATGTGCTCATAAAGGAGAACTTTGAGAACAGTGTAGCCACAAACTATTTATTGTGTTCAGTAGTAAAGGATGTTTCCAAAGATCACCCAGGCATCTCCCTAGAGACCCAAGGAGCCCTTTTACTGTCTGCTACCTTTTGCTTAGGGAATACTCTTTTGCTATTCCTTCAAATTGAAAAGGGCACTCTCAGTCTCAGTTGTCCATTGGAACAAGACTTGATAGGAAGAACCCTTCAGGAAGAGAGACATGGCTAGGAAAAAGAAGGGGACCCTATAGCTCAAAGAAATTCCTTACAGAATTTTACTGCTGCAGGTCAGAAAGTGAGCTGATAGAGAATATTTCAAAAGGAAGTTGGGCTAACAGCATTCAAACGTTTCTTTCATACTTAGTAGGATTTATCTCAAAATTTGGTCAGAAAGAGGGTTATTGGCCTATTGGCCTTCCTCCTCTCATCATATAAATACGGGAGTTACAAAATGCTCCCTGTTCCTCTTGGTTGGAAGAGTTTGCCCTTATGCTTGGTCGTAACTTTAGCTATTTGTCATTATTTCTGACATACAAGGGAAAAGAAAAAGACAGCGTGTTACATATTTGGAGAGAAAGTGGATTTTTATAGCTCCCAGATGGCTTGAGGGTTATCCAGACCTGAGGCTTATGCCTTTATAGACTGAATAGACCTTTCAATAATTCCAACCCTAGAAGATACTTTCATTTTTCTGTCTGCGTTTTTTCCTGATAGCAGTATTTTCAAAAGGGCTTGCTCCTCTTCTGCAGCTCCTAGAGCACTGGAGACTCGTTCACATTTCTTCTAACTAGTCATCAGCTACTCATCATGGTGCAGCATATCCAGTATGATAGGATGCCATCTATTAAGGCCTTTCTTGCTTTTTAGATCACAATTGCAAAAAAGGTAATGAAAGGGTGAATTTTGCCAAATCAAAGCCGTTGCCGTGTTCTTTTTGCCAGAAAGAGGCCCTGGTTATCACATGCTAAGGTTGCAGTGTCAACTCCCAAACTGCAAGGAATCTTGTATCAGGGTGAAAGGGATGCTCTTAGCCCCTGACCTGGTATGCTGTGGGTGAGAAGCACTCTCCAAATGATCTGGAGGGCTTTCAGTTCCCTGCTGTTCCTGAGGGGATGGCAGAGGTGTCTGCTTCATGTGCCACTGCTTCATACTTCTTTAAGGATGCTTTCCACAGAGCGCAAGAGCTCTCGAATCCCAGGTGTAAGAAATCAGGAAAGGAAGGTAAGAGACCAGCATGGATGAGTTGAGAGCTGCTGGTCAAACTAAAGGGCAAGAAAGAGATGCACAGGCAGTGGAAGCAGGGACAGGTATCTTGGAAAGAGTAGAGGGACGCTGCTGGTTGTGTAGGGATGGGGTCAGGAAGGCCAAGGCCCAGCTGGACCTGAACTTGGAAAAGGACACAAAGAATAATAAGAAGGGCTTCTACAGGTATGTCAGCCAGAAAAGAAAGGTCAAAGAAAACATACTCCACCAGATGAGCAAGACTGGCAAACTGGTAACAACGGATGAGGAGAAGGCTGAGGTACTCAACAACTTTTTTGCCTCGGTCTTCACTGGAAACCTCTCTCCCCACACCTCTCAAGTTGATGGACCACAAGGCAGGGACTAGAAGAGCAAAGTCCCCACCCCTGGAAGAG